>CAUJNA010001377.1:0-84334 GCA_963377175.1 Effrenium voratum | reverse complement strand
CTTTTGCGCGCTCCGCCCGCGCGCTCCGATTTTGCGCGCTCCGCCTGCACGCTCTGCCTACGCGCGCTCCGCTTTTGCGCGTTCCGCCTGCGCTCACCGCTTTTGCGCGCTCCGCTTTTGCGCCCTCCGCCTGCGCGCGCTCCGCTTTTGCGCGTTTCGATTGCGCGCCGGCGGCGGCGCGTTTTGCCAGCGCGCTCCGCCTGCGTGCTCCGCCGGCGCGCTCCGCTTGAGAGCTCCGCTTTTGCGCGTTTCGATTACGCGCTCCGCCCGCGCGCTCCGCCTGCGCGCTCCGCCGGCGCGCTCCGCCGGCGCGCTCCGCCTCCGTGCTCCGCGTATATGCGCCGCCGGCGCGCTCCGCTTGTGCGCTTCGCCTGCGCGCTTTATTGGCGCGCTCGGGCGGTGCGCTCCGCCAGCGCGCTCTGCTTGCGCGCTGCACCGGCGCGCTCCGCGTGTACGCTCCGCCGGCGCGCTCCGCCTGCACGCTCGGCCTAGGTGCTCTGCCGCCGCGCTCCGCCTGCGCGCTTCGCCTGACCGCCCCGCCTGCGCGCCCGCCTACGCGCTCTGCTGGCGCGCTCAACCTGCGCGCTCCGCTTGCGCGGTCGCATGCTCCGCCTGTGCGCTCCGCTCGGCCGGCGCGCTCCGCCTGCGCGCTCCGCCCGCGTGCTCTGCCTTTCCGGAACTGCTTGATCGCATGCGCACCACGCTTCAGCCTTCGTCGGTACAACATGGTGCAGCGCTGCAGTCACACATACGATGTGACGCAGGACGTTAAACGATTACACACGCACGCCGCGCAGTCAATTCGATGAATTGCACCACATGCCATCACATGGTCTGGCGGGACATGTCACGACAGCGTGCACCAGATCGCATCAACTCAGATTGCTTGCGCGCTTCTGCGCGCTCGCGGCCCTCGGCAAAGGCGGCGTCGAACCATTGAACTGCTGACGTGGTATGATGCGATATGATGTGGTATGATGTGATATGATGTGATATGATGTGATGGGTTTTTCCTGACATGTCCGCCTTTGCCCAGAAGTGTTGGCAAATGACGGCTTACCATGATTTGCTCAATCTTGGCACCGTACATAATATGAAGTATATGCCAATGCAGCGCGCAGGTAATCAGCGTTCTTCCATCGTGGCTGATCGATGCAGAGACGCAATCCCACGCGTGGCAGGTCATGGCATTTCGTTACTGCGCCCATCATATATCATCAGAAAACATCAGATGCTAGGGTGGCCCCTGTGTAGCTTAGGGTTAGCTAGGAGTTATTATTGGTTGTATTGGGAGTATATGAGGTTAAAAAAAGTTAGCTTTTGGTGGAAGTTATAAGTAAGTTAGCTAAGTGTACCTAACTTCTAGCTAAGTGTTTATAACTGTTTAGATTTCAGGCCGAACAGCGCACGCGGATATATACGCGGCGCTGAATTCGAGGTCGCTCGCAGCAGCTTGCGCACGCGCATTTGAGCAAAAAGCTTGGGCTGTCGCGCGCTTATGGCGTATACGGGTTTTTAAGAAATTGATGCGCGCGCACGTGTTTCCAAAGTATATGAAATGCGTGCGCAGCAGCTTTATGGGCGCATTTTCGGAATTCATGCTGTGTGCGTGCGTGATCTTGCACATGGCCTGCGTGCATGTGATCGGAGACCAAGAAATCAAATCCGAACATGTACTGCAACATATGTTTTATCCAGATCCAAAACAAACGATATTCAGATCGGAACCAGAGACGAAAAAAACTAAATTCATACCCAAACAGAAGTATGTTTGGTGATGAACAATTCAGGTTCAGATCTGAATCTGAAAAATTCAGATCTGAATCCCTACTAAACTACAGGCAATTCAGATCTGAAAAATTCAGATTCAGATCTGAAAAATTCAGATCTGAATCCCTACTAAACTACAGGCAATTCAGATCTGAAAAAATCAGATTCAGATCTGAATCTGAAAAATTCAGATCTGAATCCCTACTAAACTAAAGGCAGTTAAGATCTGAAAAAATCAGATTCAGATCTGAATCTGAAAAATTCAGATCTGAATCCCTACTAAACTAAAGGCAATTCAGATCTGAAAAATTCAGATTCAGATCTGAATTTGAAAAATTCAGATCTGAATCCCGACTAAATTAAAGACAATTCAGATGTCGAAAAATCAGATTCAGATCTGAATATGAAAAAAACATCAGATCTGAATCCCTACTAAATAAAGGACAATTCGGATCTGAACAAAATATATTTAGATTTGAATCCGAACAGAAATCAGGTCAAAATCCTTACTAAGATAAAGGCAATTCCTTTCTAAACAAGACAAATTTAGATACAAAACCCTACTAAATTTTAAAGGTAGTTCGGATCTAAAAATGGCAACTTTAACAACTGTAGGAGCGCGCACGCTGCAGTGGTGGCTGTAAAAAAACTTGCTTGCGGAGTCATGTCCCTGCAGGGTACGTGCGCACGCGTGAAATCGTCAGCGCATGATGCAGCTTGTGCGCGCGTGAAGCGGCGTGCCTGTTCGTGCGCATGCGCCCTTATAAGAAATCGAAAACCAAAGCAAAACCTAACTTTTTCTAACTTTTTCTAAGTGTTTCTAAATAATTTAGCTAAGTTTTACTAACTTCTTACAAGTCCTTATAAAGTAGGCGAAAAACACTTTAAAACAGTTAGCTTTAGCTAGCTACCGCAAAGTAACTCGCTTATCCCATTTATAAGAAATTGCGAACTTACAGAAGTTAAAACCTTGCTATAAATTGTTTATAACATGTTTATAACACGACTATAGCATGGTTATGTAAGCTTACCTAAGGAGGGGCCACCCTAGTGGAATATGTGTGAACCGCATTGCGTCGCGTCAGCGCACTTTGTTTGGGGCTCCTGCGCACTCCGCCGGCGTATGCCATACGCGCGCTCCATACGCTCCACTGGCGCAGGATGACGCAGGCGCGCTCCGCATGAGTTTATCCGCCTGCCGTGCTCCACCCATGCAGCGAGCGAATGACACGCGCACAACCATGTAACCCCGTCCACATTCGCTAGTATACCCTCAGGCTGTAGTAAATGCCTTTTTATGCCTATAAACGCCTACAAATTACTTATGCCTAGAAGACCCATCATGATGAGTCATGCATCAGACCGCGTCCGCGCATTCCCGCTCATCTTGCGCTTCGCGCTCTTTGCTCGCGCCTTTAAATGCGCTTTAAGGACGTCGCGCTCCACTGGCGCACTTTTGCGAGGCAGCGCGTCCCCACCAGTCCCCACTCATGCACACCACTGCGCAACTCTTCCGCGCTGCTGCACTGCGATGCGTTGCGTGTCATGACAATGTATCATGAATCCCGGTAATTGTTTGCACTTGTAATTACATGCAATTCTTGGCATGTCATGGTATGTCCTTGTCTGTCCCCGACGCTTGGATTGCACTGTATGTTTTTTGTGGCATATGCTGTTCTCAGGAGCCAATGCCTTCCCCTCCTCCCCGGCCCGTTGTATCCCGTTGTGAGATATTGTTATAAGATGTGGTAAGCTGGCGCAGTTGGTGAATTGTACCCGCCCACCCGCCCACCAATGCACCCACCCAACCGCCCATCTCCCCACCCATCCACGCCGCGCGCGCGTGCGCACACACGCACGCACGCATGTGCCTACGCACGCGCGCACGCAAAAGCCAGTCTGCGACTGCCTGCTCACTGCATCGAAGCTGATGCGCGCGGCTTAAGTAGGCAATGACTGCTGGCAGCTTGCCAAGAAAGCATCGCGATTGAATGCGGCGACAATATTGTTAATGCAAACGTGCATTGTGTGCGAGGCGCCAGAACCTCCTTGCTGAGTCATTGGACAGGTGGGTGCGTGCATGCTTGCGTGCGCGCGCGTGAATGTGTGCGTGCGTGCAGTCATGGTGTGTGCGTATGTGCGTGTAGGCACGTGTATCGTCGTGTGTGCTTGTATCTATTTGGCAAACATGTAGCGGTATTGAGCACCCAGCGTTGACAGCAGTGACTTGTAGATTTTGTGCGTCATATATGTTGCGTTATGAGCTTTGCATGTTGGCAGGCTGTGAAGGATATGTTTTTTGGCAAGTGGAAGGGCGTTTCACCTTTGGAGCGCTGGCAGAGGTCTGCGTGGCGCAAAGGCGCCAACGCCTGAGTCAATGGCACACTAAGCAATACTTAATTTGGACACGCGAGGAATGCGCGCCTTGAGCTAATTCTCAGCTTGGCTGCTGCTGCGCAGGTCCATCCAAGTGAATATCGAACCAATAACTGCTCAAAGCAAGTCAATCCATCAGCTAGTAAACATGTGAAGCGTGCTTTCTTTGCAGCGCGTCGTGCTAGCATGGTGCGTGTAGTGAGGGATGGGCAAGCAGTTCCACAATGCGCCCCCCATCCTTGATCGCTTCAGCGCGATGCTTTGCCTTGCCAAGCGTCGCTGACATTATGCAAAGAGAGGCTGTGCGCGTTGAGGCTAAGGCTGACAAGGGATGTTTGTCAATTGAGAACACGCAATGTGCCTGCATGGTGGCCTTCAGCCTCTTGCAGTTGTGCTGGGGAGGCAGGATACGTAGATGCTGCGTGGGTTGCCAGGGCGCGCAGACATGCCCGCGACTGTCTCGGGCGCACCAGCCGTCGATCAGAGAACTGCGCGACCAGTAAAGCATCGGGTATCTAAGTGCCATGTAAAGATGTGTTCGACGCATTCTCTGGGGATGTGTAGTCTGCCCGTTGTCTAACTGGCCTTGTGCGGATTGCTGCGGCCTTGAATCCTGCAGCTAGAGCCAACGATGTATATATATATATAATTGGCACCGTGATGGACGCTGCTTTGGCAGGGTTGGAGCACGGAGCAGCTAATTAAATGAAAGAAATTTCGTGGGTTACCCCCCCTGGAAATTTCATTTGTAAAGGGGGGGATTGCTTATCCAAAATCTAAAATTGAATGTGTATAAAAACTGTTTTAGTCGTGTTTTTATCTTCTCTCTTCCAATATTCATAATGACCCTACATTTGTTGAAGTAAAGAATGCCAACGAGAAGAAATGAAAGTAGATGATGCAAAAGAACAAGTATATTTTGACGAATACCACCCAGAAGATTTAGAAAATACTATTAATACACAACGAAAAGTAATACATTATACGAAAAACAATAAAATGAAGAAACTATATTCAAATTTAGTTTGCATTGATGATTTTAGCGATGACCCATTTTTCAAAGATCTTCTAAAACATTACACGGTTTATTTACGCGCGGAAGCCACGATGCAATCAGTTGCATTTGCAGTCTTCAAAAATCTAAAACAGTTGCTAATATTATTCGTGTTAATTAATGCCAGTTCGTTAAATATTTTCAGATTAACCAACCTATCAGAATTGATGAGTGTTATTGAAGAAAACGCGGCGGTTGTTGATAAGGAACAACTTTTAGAAATGTATCACGCAGCAGTAAATTCATTGTTCTATGTTAGTTCATATTCAACAGATGTCAATAGTATGTTTTACATAAATTTTCGACATAAATTTAAAATCACTGATAAATAAACATCTACTTAATAATATATGGTTATGAAACTCTGTAGATGTGGCGGATTTTATCGCAGAGGCAATTATGATTTTCATACAAATTCTTGGATACATAAACTGTATAAGGCTCTAAAAAGGCAAGCGACAGACGAAGAGTTATTGATATTTCAAAATATTTTTGTTGATGAAGAAGATATAACAGATGATAGTAGAAGCACTACATCGACAAAATTACCAAAAGATGAAATTGATAACTGATATTTTTAAATATTACTATTTTAAAACAAACTCATATTGCACAGATCGGTCCTCGGTATTGCATATATCATATTATCAGATTTTTCTTTTTCTATTTTACACAATTTTCACTTAAGTCCTTAATAGCTCTCAACTGCAATTTATCAATATTACTTAAATCCAACGCTTCTATATCTACGCCATTATTTGTTAATGCGTGAAGTTTCAATATTGCTACTTAAATTACCCATCACTTCTAACTCTAATTCTAAATCTTCAACTCTTTTTTTGCACAGCAACTAATGTTATAACTCCTATTTTCATAACCAACATTTAAATATTCTCCATTCATATTAACTACATCATATTTATCAGGGACTGTTGTTTGAAGTTGCTGTGCTATTTATCCTATTTCAGTTTTAGTTGTTCCTTTCTCAATAAATGTTTCAACTTTTGTATTTGGGAATATTAATTGTATTCTCTGTCACATCT
Source organism: Effrenium voratum (assembly GCA_963377175.1). Taxonomy (NCBI): domain Eukaryota; class Dinophyceae; order Suessiales; family Symbiodiniaceae; genus Effrenium; species Effrenium voratum. Next base: position 78,091 of record CAUJNA010001377.1, on the reverse strand, counting down.
TCAATTTTTGTTTTTAGTCTCTCGTCGGATGGCAGTGTAGAACCATTATAAACTTACAAACTGGGTACTGTTCAATTCTAAATATTTAGCATCATTAATATAAGAATTAATAACTGCACCGGAGATAGCTTTTAAAGCTAGTTTTGTGCCACTAGCGTTTCTAATTGTAATTGAATATAAACATTAGCACTATTAAACTCAACAGGAGAAGAATTAGCACGAACCAGAACAAGGGGGCCCTTTGCTTCCCACCAGTCCCAGCTGCACCCTCGACCCTGTTGGCATGCGAGCTCTTTTTCACCCGGGGCTTGAGCCAAACGTCATCGCGTTCGGCCGCATGTCTGTCATGCAAACCTCACCTGCCTTGTGCGTGAACCTAATGCATGTATGCAGTGCCACTGGGGGTCTAGGAGCCTCGCAGAATGATGACCCCCCTCTCCGTGCGCACTGTGGCACACTGACACTCGGGGCGCCAAAGGCAGCCCCCCAGCAATTCCAAGACACATTCTGCACTCTGTGCTGAGGCAAGGTAGGATATTTCCTTACTTTTCACTTGGCATCAAGCTTTTCAGGCTGGCGGACATCCTGCAATCCCATGCGTATACCGAGTAGTCTCAAGGCATGATCCCGGAGAGGGCGGTGCTTTAGCCCTCAATGGTAACCCTCGCTGCCGCGTCTGGGGCAGCGGCCTTGGCTGCTGTCCCTGTCACTGCCTGCGGTGGTGGTGGCTTCGATCTCAGTGCCAATGGCGGGGGAGGAGGAGTAGCCGGGCGACTTGGAGGTGGTGGGGGAGGTGGACCAAGCACCTCCCGTTGCTCCTGCTCCTGCCACGCCGGGGGCCGCGGCCTTTCTGCAATTGGTGCCTCACGAACAGTGTTCGGCCGATATGCTGCCCTGCCCTCGAGGATGTCTTCTGTACTCCGCCCTTGAGGCTCCTCGTCAGAAAAGTTCTCCAGGCGGCGCACCTCGGCTGTTCCAAAATCTTCCTCCTCAGGCGAACTCTCAGATGTCAGATTGCGGTACCTCGTTGGATGCAACCAGACGTCCTCTGGGAGGTCGTACGGGTCTGCGTCAGGTGGCACAAAAACCCGCCTCTCTCTCCTATGCTGACGTGAGGGAGTTCACGGCCCTCGGGCCCACGTTGCAGCACCCACACTCCGCTCCTGTCAATGCGAGTTACAGGATAGCTCGAATTGGCCGGGGCAAGAATCAAGGGCCTGCTTGAGAGCCTGCGTGCAATGGGTGATCTCGACCTTGATGAGGAAGCTTGATCTGGCGCGCCTGAAGTGCGGTGGTAGTCACAGAAAATGCGCAAAATTTGTGCTTTCGGGTAGCACAGAATGGCATAGTAGACAGCCAGCAGTTCAGCTCTGTTGACCGTCTGCCTACCTGGCACAAACCCCGTCTGCACTACACGGAACGTGTCTGGCAACTGAAAACTTTGGTTCCAGTTCCTCATAGCAGCGATCCTGTCCGTGTCTATGGAGCATGTGTCAGTTACCAGTGCCCAGGTGGCCTCCCGAAGGATGTGGCACGGCGCCACATTTGCTGAGCCGTCAGTCCAAACGCTGACTGACCCCTGTCGGGCCTGCACCTCTGCCGGTTCTAGCAGAATCTGCTGTCTCACGAGGCGTAGTTCTAGCTCTTCTGCAAGTTGGGGCGCGACCGGAAATGCAAGGTATGGCTTTTCACTAGCAGTAAGCTGCGTGAGCCACTCATGCCACTTAGTCCGTACAACCTCCAAATTAGAACAGGTCAGGTGGTCGTGGAGCAAACCCGGCTGGCTGACACCACACAAGATACATGCAACCTCATCTGAGGGTTTCCAGTGGACCTGCATGACAGAACTCTGGAACGCCCCAGTCAGGTGTCGTTTCACAAGGGCCCGTTGCTCCAGTGTGAGTTCCTGGATGTGCTGTATGGTACGTGCGACATCAACTGTGTCAATTTCCTGCCATGTTTTTCGTTTCAAGATTTCAATGGTGACTACGTGACTCCAAGTGGTTAACAAGAAATCTGTAATGTCGGGTCTGCTCACTTGACACAGATCAAGCGTGATTCCGTCCGGATTGACTAGAACACCTTTGGGCTTCATTGTGCAATGAAGCAGCTCGGTTGGTCTGGACAGTGCCGAGGCAGGGCCCGGACGATGTGCCCGGGCGTGGCTAGAGAAGTGTTCCTTCAAGTGAAGTGCATTCTCCCACACCATGTGCGCCACGTCCGGATGTGTGCCTATCATTTTGCGGCACAGTCTGAGGATGCGCGTTGCAACATAAAAGAGAGGAACACAAATACGTGACGTCATGCATGTGCACGCCATCCAGGGATTCGCGCAAGATTTGTTGTCTATGAGGCAAGCCGTAAAGGCCGTCCGGAGGTGAGAGAGTTTTTTAAGTGATGGAAAAAGGCCTTCACACCCGTGTAATGCGTGCGGCAAGATCGAGGCATGTATAGATTTCACTGTGTTACCCGCTGAGAGTGGAAATCGAGAGAGTGTAAATGCCCGTCTTGTGCCTTCAGTGATCCGTGCATCCTGGTTCTCAGTGTAACGGAACCCCGTGTAATTCGCCACGGTACCCAGGTCGATTCCACTGTTTTTGATTGGAAATTGCTTGTCACGTGGCTGGCCAATGTTGTATGCCTCCCAGGCAACTCTTCCTGACTTTGAGGTAGCCCACGACCAACTTTTCGAATACGAAATGTTCTGCCTCCAAGCAGTATGAAAGAGCTGGTTTGCATCAGCAGCCTGGCGAACATGTCTGGGCAGGCAATGGTACTCTAGATTATCGGCATAAGCGTATGGCGTAGTATGGTGGCTGAGCATCATCCATGCCCAAAGCGCACCATATGCCGCAATGGAAGCAATTCCCAGCGGGTCGCCCTCCGGGATGCCTGTAGTGGAGGCCACAGGCTCGGATGTGACCCCCTGCATGATGATAACCCTCGTAGATTGGTTTAATGCACGGAGCCAAGTACTTACTATGCTCGTTGGGGCACCTAGCCTGCGGAAAAGCGCGCCCATTGGAAGCCTTGCCAAATAGTTGAAGCATTTTTTTAAATCTGTGACCAGTCCACCCAGCTCATGCTTGTGGAGAACTGCACTCTCGATCCTGGCCTGTGATTGCCACCAGACTGTTTCCGATGTGCGTCCTGGGATGCCTGCGGCCACTGCGCTGGGAAGGTGGCCGGCCCATGCTGTAATGAGATGCTTATTCACAATTTTTGACCAGAGTCGAAACAACAGGGAAAACACGGTGATAGGTCTACGACCTTCGGGCGAGAAATCCCCCGGACTTTTTTGCAAGAAGCAAGCACGTGCTGTAACCAAAAACGCAGGCCAATCGGCACCTTGCTGAAGTTCATTGAACACCTGCAATAGGTCTGCCAGTGCGATGTCTGGCAAGGATTTTAGCTCTGGGCAACTGAATCCACAGCATCCTTTGGCAGTTTTGTTTTTTGTGGTTGCAAGAGCCTCCTTCCAAGCAGTCAAGGTGAGGGTAGGTATCTCAATTTCCGGTAACTGTGGAGCAAACTGCTCAATGAGGCGGAAGGCATCGGGCCACTGATCTTCTTGGTCTCTTTCCGCCTCAGTGTCTCTCTGCCACACGGGCTGCCACACTTGCAGGAGGCTGTTGATTGCAGCGTCAGCGGATGCTGACCACTGTTCGTGTTGAGCCATGAAGGATGCGCTAGTGCGTGGTAACGCATCCAGAACACACACATCAGCGGTGTTTTTTGCAAGGATTCTGCATTTTTCCCCGCCTATTATTAGTACTTCACCGACAGCAACATTACCGCCGTGCATGCGGATGCGTGGCTCCTGCTTGTGTGTGGATCTCAAGCGGGTGCACTGGTATTCTGTGGTAGAGGTCATGTGGTTGGCCGCCGCATAAGCAGGCTTCCGGAGTAACATGGCAGTGAATTTTCCTCCGTGTTTACCCCAATCCACTTCGAGTTTAGTCTTAAAGTCCTGAGTGCGCATGGTGCGGCTTTTTGATGCGAACTGGTCACAGTCCGTTCTGGCATGGATTATGAGGTCATCAATCCATTGGATAGAACCTGGCGAGGTGCAGTCAATGTACCACGCTCCTGTTGTCTGCTGACACCAGGTAGGAAAGTCAGGCGAGTAGCCTTTCGCGACTCTGATTGAGTTCCAAAGATGTTCAGTCTTATGAGGTCCGAAAAAGGATGACAAGGTACGCCTGTAGGAGTACAGGCGACGTACCTGACGGGTCTTATGGACCACCGTAAAAGACACAATGTCCACGAGTGGTTCATAGGTGCGGTTATTAGCAAACTTGGGCACCGGTGCTGGCTGTATTTGTCGATAGGCGGGCCTCTGGCATCGGCCTCGAAAAGCAGGCGGCAGGTGGTTCGGTCCATCGGAACAGCCGCTGGTCTGCAGGGCTTTATCCACTGCAGACTCAACAGCGTTGGCCCATTGCGATAGCGCTGACTCAACTGTCCTATCTGCGCTGTCCATGAATGACCGTCTGGTGTGTTGATACTCAACCTCAATATGCTGGGGATCCGGTTTCAAGTCAGTCCAATCCTTGGGCAATTTCCAGGCCAGAACCGCCTCAGTATCTGAAGAAACAAGAAATTGAATCAGAAAGGGCAAAAGCGCACCCAACCCTCGATTCGTGAGAACGCTCGCACCCATGATCTTATGTGTGAGGGGTCCTTTGATTAAGAGGTTATCCGGGTAGGTGACCTCCATACATGTCGGATGTATGCGGTCTGGCCACCTCGATTTTGCCATCTGCATGACATCTAAAAATCCCTGCTGCTCGAGCATTGGCACTATACGATCATCCTGCACATTTCCCCGTACTGCGGCTGCGCGTTTTGCAGCATGCGTGAGTAACACAAGATTTTTATCTCGATGCTCACGATGCGTGGTGGTAAAACAATAGATCACTATCACCAGAACCGGGTTTTTCCCAAAAGTGACCCATGCTTCCTGATATCTGCAAGAAATGTGAAGCGGATCTGGCGGAGATTCCCTACATGCTCGAAGTGGCAATCTTGACCATAGGGCAACGCCGATGGGGGCTCCCTTGTTACAAGCCGCTGACTTGGTGTCCCTGAACTGAGGAACAGGATAACCCCATGAGACACTCAGGTTATTTTGCGCAAGGTCGTGGGTTAGATCTTTTTGGTGGATGTCCATGGCCCCCGTCTCTGACAAGATGTAGAGATCTGCTGGTATTTTGCAAATATCGGCAACATGGTTATAAACAGTAGTCGGATTAAAAACACACACGGTGAGTACCTGATAGGGTCCGGGATTTTTTGCTTCTCCGTACCTGAACGCACAACCAAGGGCAACCTGAAACTGCCAAGCATTCAATGCAAACCATCTGTGTGCACCTCTACAATGTGTTTTCCTGGCTTGTCTGAGTCACCCGGGCCAAAAACTTTCTCGCCCGCAGTTCGCCATTTGAGCTTGATTCCATAGTTTCTCGTCTCAGACATGTACCCTAGCACGCCGCCGGGGCTTCGCGCCAATTTCTCGCTTCCTTCTGGAAAGATCGCGCAAAATTTGCAACAAGAACAAGAAACCCCGGCCCGAAGGTGTGCTGCTAACTCCAGGTTGGGGCGGGCCATCTAGCCCTAAGCCTCCATCCTCTGAGCACACCCTAAACCCTAAACTCAGCGAGGACGGCTTTCGCGCTACACAGCGCCGGCCGAGCGGCGGCTGCCGAGACCAGGCAGCGGCCGAGCAGCTGAGCTGCGAGAGCCCACACAGATTGATCTGACGGTGTAACCATTTGCGGGAGGGTAAACTTTATCGGCGTGAGCCTGCGCCAAAGCTTGCGGCCCCCCGGCAAGGCATCCAGGGGAGTGTAATTCCCTTAAAGCACGGACATTTTTACAGCGCCGTGGCTCTTGTCCAACCTTTCTGTCCCGGCGACTCTTTCTGTCCCGGGAAGCGCAAGCTTCCATCGGGGTTGTGGGAAGCGCAAGCCTTGGGAATTGGTCTAGCTCTGTCCCGGGCCAGCCAGATCGGGCAATGTGAAAACAACCATCCAGAGATCTGTTCGTTTGGCTCCTTTCCGAAGTCCTGCTGCAAACCTCACTTGGCGCCCAAGCTTGACTTTCAAAACAAAAAGCTATGGAAAAAGGCGCACGCATGAGTGGCCGAGCCCCAATGTCAGGGCCTCTTATTTTGAAAATTTCCCTGACCCCGCTAATCTTCAAGCCCAATCCTTTTTCATCCTTCGCAGCGTTGGTTCAGCGGGCTCTACTCTTACATGACTGGGTGAAACACTTGGCGCTTTCTGGGCAGCGATGGCCAGCTTGCTGCACTGTTCCCTGCGGCCCCACACGCGTGGTTGAGGGTCTGGCCTTGATGGGGCTCTGCCATAGCTCCAGCCAGAACGCCAATGGCATATTGGCAGTCTACTCGTTCTGGAGCTAGGTACATCAGGCCTCCAATGACACTCCTGTACCGCGCTGCATCTTCCATCTCAAGTACAGGACTTTCCACCTTTCGGATGACATGGAGCCTTCTTTCGCCTTCCTCCAACACTCAGCTCTCCAAGCATGGCATCTATATATTTGTCATCAACCATGTGCTGCAAACCATCTTCTGTCACCACCAGCTTCTTCTGCAAACTCTCTCCAGGTGTTGAAATTGGACCAGTCACCTGAACAATGTACTTGGACTCCAACACGTCAATGAACTTGTCGACTGTAGCAGGTCTGCCACATACAATCATGTCGTCAATATGCACGGCCATACACATCTGATCTCCACCGAAAAGCACCGGACATACCTTGCTCTTCTGAAGTCCAAAGGCTGTAATGTCATCTGAAATCTGCTCGCACCACCACTGAGCTGCTGGCCTCTGACCAGGTAAACATTTGCACACCTGAAAAACCGCACCTTCATGGACAATGTAACATTCATCCCTCTGAGGAACAGTTAAAAACGCATCCTTGATGCCCAGGCTGTACAAGCACCACTCGCCTCCTTTAGTGGTAAACACATGGGGCACCAGTTTCACCACCGCTGGTGTTGTGGCAGGGCTAAACAGATCCTGTCTCCACGGTGACCAAATCTTCAGTTCTTTTGCCACCAGCCTGCCACGGCGAATCCACTGCTGATTTCTGAACCTCCAATCATATACCAATCTCGACTTCAGGATTTTGCTGGGGTCAGGTTGGAAGCACACGCTTCAAAACTCCCATCTCCTCAAGACGACCCACTTCCAGTGTACTTGCCTCATGGTCCAAGGCTGCCACTTCAAAGTCTGGAAGCGAAGGTGGTCCTGAGTCCTCATCGAACATATCCACATTAGGGTGAATGTTCCAGCTTGGAACCAAATTGCAAAGTTCCTCATCAAACTCAGCATCATACAATGCATCCTCATCTGCATCAAAATACTCATCTTCACCAACCACCACTCTAGCAATTCGCGCCTTCTTGTCTTGCGCATCCGAAGGGTCCGCCTCAAAATCAGGCAAAGCACCTCGCACCACCTTCTTGGGTGATTCGTCACCTGCGCCATCAGTCTCTCTCTTCAAACCTGAAGGCTGGGGTCCAGTTCCTGCTGTCCCGACCAAACTGCTAAGCATAGCGTCATCTGGAAGCACACTCATGCTGCTTTGCTCAGATCTCTGTCTTGAATGTGTATTGCTAGATGGATCTGATGCTGCTTCATCTGCAAGTTTGGTTCACTCCCCCGCCTTTCTCGTACTGCAAATCCATCAGGAAGATATGCAGGTTCTGTCAATGCCTGCCTATTTCTCATCCCCGGCACCAATCTGTTGCCAAGTCGACCAAAACCATATTGCCAAGGGGATCCTTGCAAACGCTCAAACAGTTCACCAGTCCATGCTGCATCTTGTGACAAACGCCTCACACTGGAAGTCAAATAGGCACCTTCAGAAGAAAGGCACAAATGCATGTCACTCCTCTCTGTCTTTGTAATCCAAACCATCTTGACAAAACGCACATTACCACGATTGTGCTGTCCAGGAGATACAGCTGCTAAAACTTGTTCCCCAAAACTTGCCAGCTTTCCTCTGTAGCTCACTCCAAAGGCACGTTCACACGGGGTCAGTCCACCTCTCACAGAAAAGTGGTTGAGAATCATGCATCCATGAATTGGTGACCTGAGTCATGAGGGTCACAGCTGAATTGCGAATGTTCTGCACAGCTTGCTCTGCAATTCCATTCGTTTCGTGTTCATGCACTTGACTGTTCTGCAAGAACGTCTGAAGTCCGTGTTGGGCTCGGGCTGTTTGGATCTTCGCCTGCAAACTCAGCATTACAGGCTCGTTGTCAGTTTTCAAAGAAACAGTTGAATGGCTAAGGTAATTCAAAAAGGTAACCACCTCCTTTGCAGCATACAGCATCGACTCTGTAAAACACCTGTCTGTCGGTCCACGCAAGCCAAAACCACAATTTTGTTTCCCTCTTCGGTGTCTTCTCTCATGAAGTACAATTCATCTCCCTTGTACCCCGTATAAAACAAGTCCATGACCACCTGGTTCTCTCTTGCCAGTCTCTCACCGTCTTGCTGATGCTGGTCACGTCTGCCTCTTGCTGCAACGCAAACCTCACACCAGCTCTGGTAGGGTTGATGCGTCAACTCATGAGCTCTTCTCTGGTCTGCTGACGGCTCACGATCCTGGGGCAACATGCGTGGCACACGATCCTGCGGGGCACCTGCATTTGCTACTGCTTGTTCTTGAAGAATTCGATTTCTCTCAACAGCATTCTTCAACCTCTTGAAAAGAATCTTTCTGGAACCGCTTGTACCCAAACCAAGAGATTGGCATCCCGCACGCAAGGCCTGAGCACCTGACTGTTCTGTAAGACTCACACCATTCACAAGCACTGAAACCAAACCGCCTGCTGCCTCTGCTGCTCCCTGTGCTGCGTTCTGCAAGTGGTTGTTCGGCTTGTTGCTGCTCTGCTGGCTGTTGAGCTGCTTGCTGATGCAATGCTGGTTGTGGTTGAGGTTGGTTCTCAATTCCCTGAGCAGGTTCAATGTACTCCTCATTCAAACGCTTCTGCAAAACTTCACGCTGCTCTGCATCTGAAATTCTCAAACCAAAAGAATCAGGCATGACAGGTTTCACATGCAAAAATGTAAGCCTCGGTGTGGATTCATGCACCTCCTCAATGCTTGCTTCCACATCCTCCAAGAAGCGAACATCTCTGCAACACTCTGCCAAAATCCATTTCCTGTCAATAAGCACTGCGGTTGTTCTGAAAGGCCAATACATACATGGATACATCGCATTTGTATCCAAAAACTTGCTTCCCTGACCAACATGCATAGGCGTGCCATCCTCCAAAGTTGTCCATCCAGGGGTTTCAGGGTGGTAAGGAAAATGCACATGCACCACAATGGCTCGCACGTTCTGAGGTCTCGACTGCTCGTCATAGTCTTTTCCAGGTACTTCTTCACGCATTTGTATCATACGAACACTTGCTGCAATGCTCAAAGAATTGTGCCGCACAATCACAGGAATACTGACATCTCCAAATTCCAGGAAAAGTTCATCATCATGGTGATTCAGACTCCATCCTAGACGAATGAGCTTTCCTAAGGCAAGCAAAGGACCTTGCACGTTGGTTGCTGTGAAGGAAATTTGGAAAATTGTTTGCCCCAATTGAAGCTCAAGTATGTTTGTGCTGCTGCTCTGCATGTGGTGTCCCTGAGCGTCTCTTAGAACAATGGGCTGCTGACCATGAACAGGACTTCCATACTGCTTCCATGAAAACGGCATCACAGACACATCTGCACCACTGTCAAGAGACGGCAAGGTGACGTCCCGTGGGACGCTATGCACCGAACCCTCAAGCTTCAATACCAACCACGTAGAAAGGTGTATACGGACGATGCCGTTATAGCCGAACCCGTGTAAACGTTGTAAGGAAGAAGGAATGATAGTTACAACAGTAGTCCTGACAAATGCAGCGCAAGCGAAGTGTTTTCGCTCTCAATGCCGATCACGTATGTATGCAGTCACACATCAGATCTTGAACCTCAATTGTGTCCTGAGCCAAATGGCGATCAATGGAACTTGGGAAGCAACACCAACAAGGACCTCAGAACAGCTACCCAATTTCGGCACGGGGCCTAGAGGGTTTTAACATCCCCCATTTGGGTCGCATCGTTCATCATGCGGTCCAAACACCACAAAACGTTCCACTGGCCACGGCTTCAACGACGAAATCGTGTCGTGCATTCTTTTACTTGCTATCACTACACCGTTCATTCGCTGTGAAACATGCCGGGTTCGATTGTACGAAAAGTGAAACATTCATCCTCCAATCGAAGCACACATCCATATGCAGGTGTATATAATACACTGTGGCCACTACACTTGACCGCCAGTGAACATTCCAGCTGCCGCATTTGCGCATCGCGCAGCTGTCATCCATAAATGGGTTGGCCACAAATGTCCACCATGCGCGCCCGCTTGTGATCGGTCTGCATATCTCCGGCAAAGAAACCTCGGTGAGTAATCAATGCAAATCATAGCCATTCCAGATACCATGGACAATGCATAAATAATGAAAAGATATCATCTATAAGGTAATAATTCCATCCATGAATATCCAGAGCGTCATAGTCGTCGGAATATGTAACCATGTACACATCCATTCATCTTGGACACATGAATATAAATCATGACATAAGTCGTTCCACCGAAACAGTGTCGATGTGACGCAAGTAACAGATGGGGACTGGCCCACATCGTACCGCAATCATCATCTTCACGAAGCATACCTGTCCCCAATGGACAGCCTATGGGTACGTCGGCGGAACTCCTCGTCCAAGTTCTTCTGGGCTTCTCGTGCCCGGACACACTTCTTGTTGTAGTCCTCTGGCAACCAGTGCCCTTTCCGAAGGCACCAATCCAGCAGGGGTGTGTCGCATTTGTTCGGGTCGATGGCCGAGATGATGGCGCTCACGTTGACCGCGTAACCATGCTTGCCAAGGTTTAGGCCATCCCTCACGAATGATATATACTTGCAGTTGAAAGCTAGTGCAAAACATCTGAAAATAATATCACCCACCGGGTGCACTCGGTCCTTGACCAGGAGCTTCATTTCTTCCTTGGTGACATCGAGGATTCTCGCTGCAATCCACAGCTTGTAGAATGTGTAAAGTCCCTCGCATTTGCACACCATCATACGAATATATTCGTCACGCTCCTCAACCGATCGGAAGGCTCTTGTCCGAACATTCTCCGATTGAGAAATCTTCGTTATTGTTGATGGCAAAAGTATACCTTCCTGATCATGCTCAGTGATGTTGGGGTACCTCTTGAAATCATTGTGATAAGGGCAGCCCGGATTCCCTTCGAGTCCGGCATTCATCGTTCTCTCCTCACCACCTTCAAACATCCCCCACATCTTGGACAGCTGGAGTGCGATAAATCCTGCCATGTACTGAGCCTCACGCGGCTCGTCAAGGCAGATCGCCATCCGTTGGGAACTTATAATGTCCCGTGACGCCAGATCGGTGTCGCGGTAATGCCAACCGCCGTCTTCTTCTTCTGACGCATAGCCGGATGTATATCCTTGCGTGTCCATGTCGTCATCTTCTCCCGGAACTTCCTCCGCTTCGTCCTCATCCTCCTGTGCTGCCGCATCGTGGTTAGCTTCTTCCTGTGCACGCCTGGCATCTCCAGAGACGTTGGGGTTTTGGTTGTCCTCCTCGTCATCGGATTTGATGTGAATGTAGTATCTTCCGATGGAGATCAGTTGTGCCTCGCACTCCAGGCATAAGCAGAAGCAGGTGGGGATCGCGGTCGCACATGATGGACATAACCGGCACCTCAGTCCTTCCCATGTCTCATCATTCAGGATGACGACTTTGCTGACTTCGTCCCGGACCTCGTTGACCTGTGCGTTGAACTCTTCCATCTTGTTGTTTCGATAGAGTTCGCAAGCACGATTAACCATGTCAACGATGTAGTGCAGATTATCGGCACCTGTCTCAGTCTCCGGCATCCTCTCGCTGATCTTTGCGACGTTCTGGAGGAACATCGCAGCCGACTCTTGGGAAGAGTTGACAAAGCCAGGGCAGATCTCGTTCTCCACACACTTCGAGTACGCCCTCTTGATGTCAGCGTACTCCAGGCGCTTCCCTCCGTTGCTTTTGCCAATCCAAATGGACTTGACCTCATAGAACGGGATCACGTCAAAGACCATGAAAGTCCCATTAGCCGCGACTCCAGCCCCATACCGCGCGAGGGTTGCACTGGGAATATAGATGATCGCAATCGGATCCCCTCTCCTCACGTTCCGTAGCGTTGTCTTCGTCGCCACGTTCATCTCATCCCATGGAGCAAACGCCCCGAAGTGCAGTGCTAGCCTGTTACCGCCATCGATTCCGCCGGGGACTAACCCACAGCGTACGATGCTTGGCAGGTTTTCCACATACGTCACATGGAATGCTCCTCCGAGAGGATCACCCATTCTTGCGGAATACCTATTCGCCAGTGCGGATGAGCTCATGAATCCAAAATCACTGTGACCGGTTGTGACTCGGATGCACCAAGGTCTGTACCATCCATCGCATCTGTTGAACATCCTGTCGATGTCGTCCCGATCCACGCCAGCCTTTGTCATTTCCTCCCTGGCTGCCCTCGTGTCGTTCGGGTTCATGATGCTCGGAAACCTTGCTGCCAGAACCTGGAATCTCGATTTCTTGCTTCCGGATTCCTGCCACTTGATCACCTCCATGATGCCCATGTAGCGTTTCGCTCTCGTGGTGTGCGGTGGGAATATGTCGTTGTTCCGGTCGTCAATGACAGCATCAATGTCGACCCATCCACCCACGTCGCACCTGAAAGCACTTCCTCGGCAATTGCCGATCTTGTGTCGAAGGACTCTGCATAGGTCGTGAGATAGCTGGTTTGCTTGGTCCCTTGTAGTAAATACCGAGCGATCATCACCAATCCTGCATAGTGGAGCACCGTCGAAAGGAGCAATGCAGAAGTTGACACTCTTGCCAAGTTGCATCACGTCCACTTGCTCGAGGATTGCACCTCTGGGAAAGTACCTGGGATCAACGATAGACGCGTATGCCCGTGGCATATGCACTTCAATCATGTCGCCGTACTTCGGGATGTAGCACGGGATGGTGTCGCATCCCATCTCAAGCGTCTTCTTGAATGTCCTGCTGTCCCCGCACGGGTTGTATGTGAGGTCGACGCCACCACATTGTAGCTCTCCTCCCTCAGCCGTGTCAGCCATCTCCACCAAATTAATAGTGTAGCTGTACATCTCAATTGTTTCTTTCCCTGCTTGTCCCCCTTTCTTTCTTTCCTTGGACGTTGATGAGGACGGTTCCTCCGTATCCCCCATGTCTTCATCAGATGAAACAGGGTCACTGCTGAGTAGCTCACGGAGCACCTTCATCGCCTTCTCATATCCAGCAGCCTCCTCAATGTCCTTGCAGTCGCCGTCGTGGGCCAGGTTCGCGCACTTCTTACAGATCCCCATATCTCCCATGCACTTCTCCATTGACTCCAGGAATCCTAGTGCCGCTCCCCGCCCGTCGATCACTCGCTGCTTCTTGTCTTCCTTCTCAGTATTGGTCTGAGAACTTCGACTCGGGTCTGGTGCTTGACCAAGACCCTCATCTTCGCCCTCCGTGGCCTTTCTCTTGGACCCTTGTGCAGAGGGCTCGGTGATCAGGGATCGTGGATGTCTGGGCTTGACCTTGTTCATGATGTCAAGCACCTCCTTCGTGGGCACGCCGAGCTGTGCGGACGGTTTGTTCCGCGTTCTGTTCTGGCCCGTCGTGTGGGTCACGTTCCCAGCGAGGTGTCGCACTATTGACTGCTCGAACTCCCTCTTGATCTTCCATGCATCCTTCCACAGTGGCAGTTCGTGCTGGAAGTACGACATCACCTCAAAGAATCCCAACACCATCTCGACGATGTCTCCCAAGGATTCCTCGTTCGTGGTTTGTCCCAGGAGTTCATACATCGTTCCTTGGTCGAGCACACTCTTGATCCATGACGAATATGCCACATTGCCGAGATCCTTGCCTATCACGAAGATGGACATCCTCTCCTCGACTCCCTCGGAATTCTTGCACACGATCACATCCCGGGATGCGCACAATTGCTTCCCGTGACCGTTGTTGTAAAACTGCGCTGCTTGATCCACAGTCATGCTCACGAATCCCACGTGAGAAAGCTCCTTCTTCAGCCTTGAGTACGCGAGCTCCCGTATGATCATGATCATGGCCTGGATATTGTTGACGTCCACCATGAGGTTTTGAAGGTCGGGGATTGCCACCACGCATTCCGCGAAGAGGCGCGTGTACATTTTCTTCCCCTCGATAGACATTGCATTACCGTTCGTGTCCGCGTTCCAGTTCGCGCAACAGTTCACGCAAGAAGAGGGATTGTACTTCGACTTCGGTCCGAGCACCTTCGACTTGCTCATCTGCATCTCCTTAGCGCAAAGTTCGCAGATAAACTTGCTGAGCTCCGTGACCGTATACCATCGAAGACGTTGATCACCGGCATCGGCTTTCCCAAAAGCATCCTACTCGCCGTGTCCTTCATCTTGCCGCTCTTGTTTCCTCTTCGACTGTGCAGTGAAGGTCGGCTTGTACTCGAATTTCACCTTCGATTCCTCCATGTTCTTCGGGATGTTGAATCGAAGGTCGGGCTCGTTTATGCACGTCCCCTCCAGCTCACACACAAACGCGTTGCTTGGTGCGACCGCATCGATGGATTTCTCAATCAGCAGTCGTTTCAGGAGGAAGTGTTGCAAGTTCGAGCTCCCAGGGATCTTGTAGTTCTTTCCTGTGAGCGCATGGACCACGCGCCACAGGCGATCGTTCTCGGTCACCAGCGCGCCTGCCGCCTTGCAGATCTCGCTAACCTTGTTGGCGATCGTCCCCAAGTCCCCTCTTCCACCATGGAAAGCAACATCGCGATTCACGCTCACCACGACCAGGCCCTTGCATGTGTTGACGAGGTCGGATATCGCCTTCTGCAGGTAGTCAATGATGGGGTTGGCGGTCACCTGCCATCCGCATCCTCTCATGCATACCCAATCATATAGCGACATCCAGATGTGCACCGACATTGGCGAGTCATCCATGTCTCGCCTCCGCCGTTCAGCGATGAGCTTATCCAGCTTCTGCAATCGGGAGATGATATTCAACGTGTCGTTGGGTGAGGAGACTTGCTCACTCGACCCATAGTATGATCTCTCCTCGATGTTTGTCCATCCCTGTTCGTTGACCATCATCTGGAAGGTCTTCGTGCTCCCTTTCGAGTTGACGGCCCGCAGGGGCCAATCCAGGACCAAGAAGCTCTTCTTGTGGATCATCATGTCGCGAATCGTCGCCTCGCCAATGGGGCTCCTCTTCTGCCTATTGATAATCCGGTTCAACTGTCCAGGTGCGTTGTCCGGGTTCTTCTCCGCCTGAATCAACGCGTTGATGGCTTTGGCGCCCGGAAGGCGTCCAGTAATCAAGCATCCTGTTTGGGCACACAAGAAAGCATACAGCTGTAGCCATGCCGCATTTCCCTTCCCAACATAGGAAAGAATGATCTTCTCCGCGCTGGTCTTCTCCTCGAAGTGCAATAGCGAAGAGGTCAGGCATCTCAGCATACACTCCCAATATGTTGCGTTCTTGCCTTCTGCAAGACACGGCCCAAATACAGTTTGTATGATTGGGTACCCCGTATTGTTGTCTATGTTGAATTTCACATTGACAGTCGCGCCGCCCAAAGTGGTACCCCCTTCGAATGAAGGGTAGGTATCGTGTCCAGCAGTTGGGTTGATAATTACCCATCTGTCGTCGTCACCGCCAGAGTTCATTCGGAAAATGGAGTCGATGATCTCGTTGTCGATCTTGACAGCATCGCTGGCTTGCGACCCCCCACTTGGAGCTCCCGGCTGGGGGACTGGCCCACCAGCGGTTTGACTCCTTTGTCCGGAGCTTGATGCCGACTTTTGCTGTCGCTCCGTCTTCCGCGGCGGCTCCGTCTTCGATGAGCCCATCACCCACCATGTCGGCTCTTCCCCAACCACGAAATCTTCGGGGTACTTCTCCAGTTCCCTCTCGACTTCATGAATCGTGCAGTATTTATTCTGGAAGAATTCGATCATGACGTCCTTCTCGGCCTTCTTCTCGATCTCCTCATCCAGCTTACCCACTTGCGCCGATCTTGGTTCTCAGCGGCCCTGTCAGCCGCGTGCGGTGCCAAACTGATGGAGTTGATGTTCATCGCAGGCAGCTTCGACTCATAGATCATATCGATGCACCACAGGAAATCCCTGGCGTACTCAATCTCCCGGTAGAGATCGTTCAGCTCCTTTTTGTCTGGACGGAAATAAGCTGTGTACGACTGATCTTTGGAGTCCTTCTCACCGAGCAATGGCTGCAATCTCCTCATGATGAAAGAGACGCACATGAGCGAATTGACCGCTCCGATGCACGCGTCAGAGATGTCACTGGGGGTTGACCCACAGATCATCCAGCGCAATAGGTTGTTCTGGCTGGCATTCTCATCCCTCCTCAGTGCATATGCGAGGTTCTTCATCGATGCCTGCAGCTCAGTCTGGTAGATCAACCCAAGGTCCCAATTCTTCTGGTAGTCGTCCTTGGAACCACGACCGTAGGAGTCGATCTTGGGAGCTTTGATCACGCTCAACGTGAATACTTTCCCCCAGTTTCGATCTCTGTATCTTGCGATTCTCCGGTCGTGCCTCTCAAACTCTGCAGCTGTCTGGAACTCCTCAGAGCTCCTCCACCTTCTCGATGACGATGCCCTAGATGACTCGTCGTTGATGAATTCTTTGTACACCTCCCCAACCGGGGTGTTCTGGTGGAATGCTGCTTTGAACGACCGTTCATCGTTGTCCTCGGCCACGCCTAATGCGAGATCCCAGATGTTCGCGATTGATCTCAACATATCCGCCCCTTCCATGCAGTACTTGGTTACGATGAGCAACTCGGGGTTCTTCGCCAGCATCGTTGCCTCACCGCAAAGTTGGTTCAGCGCCGACACGATCTTCTTTCCCTTGCTGCAGAATTCCCTCCATCCAAGCATACATTCGTCGGCAGAAAGCTGGCCGAAAACTTTGCTGATGAACTCTAAGGCAACCCTCATAGACTGCCCTTCACCTTTCATCATCCCGCGCCCCTTGGCAGAATAGTACGCTGAGTATGCATAAATAGCGGGGACGCCGATGTCCTCGATCCACTTCACGCACATACCCAGGTCGCTGTTCATCTCCATCCTCTTGGGCATCCTCTTGCCATCCTCGATGGCATTCTTCACCAAATTTCCCAAGAAGATTGCCGCTTGCCTAGATTTCCCGACAGGCACGCAGAAGAACTCATTTGTATTGACGACATTCGGATTGGCAGTCATCTTGATGATATTCTCCAGAACCAGGAAAACCCAAAATAAGCAGCTGCAAATGAAGCCACGGAATTGTCCCAATGCGATCCCAGCTTCAGATTGAGGTGACGAACTCGTCCAGCTCCTCCTTGAAGCCAGGGGTTCGGGACTGACCCAGCTCCCCGTATGCACCAGAGGTTCGGGACTGGCCCAGCACCTCGGTTGTGCAGTTGGGGTGGTGCAGATTTCGCTCGCAGTAGCTTGGTGCTTCCGCGATCTCCTTCGCGTAATGCAAGCAAGAGCGAGTTTCAACTGTGCCGGTTTGAGGCACCTTGCTCGAGCACGAAAACGGCGAAGGATCACACCCACAATTATAGACGTGTACAACTGGGTTTCTTTGGTTTCCCGACCAGCACAAGGTCCATGCTCATGGTTTCCATTGCATTTCTTAGACAACGAGCCACCAAGTTCAAAGTACCATGATACAACTCTCCATGGTTTCTTGATTGGCATGGGTTTCTTTGCATATCTTTGTTTCAAGCCATAGCGACACCCATCAAACTCGTGACTAGTCCCATCTTGCACAACCTCATGCAGTCTCTCATCTTTCCAATAATCACAACTTCCAGGCAACTCAAACAAAATCGCAGCTCGTTTTGTCATGGCATGCCGTTTAATCTCAACGAACCGTTCAAATAATCTCCAAAATTCTCTTGGTTTGGCCTCGATTTTCTCTGCGGTGTCAATTCCGCGAGTCTTGTTGAGGCGTGCCCATGATGATCCCCCCGTGCAAGGCCCGGCGAAGAACAACAAATCGGAAGGTTTGGTAAGCACATGTCTGGCGACTCTCCCCCCGTACTCGCTCAGTAAGTCATCAACCAGAGTTATGGTGACAACCTGCGGCCCGTCATGGCGGGCAAGAGCAGTGAACCAGTTACGTGGTTCGAAACATGCCATCAGCACGATGGGCCGAGCCAAGTCAACACTGTAAAGAGTGACGACTGTGCGAGTTCTCATACCAGGAAGCGAGACATGAACAGGAGAGCGAAGCACACCACCGTCATGTTTGACCATCGCGAGTTCAATACCCGGCGCTAACTGTGGCTTGTGCTTCACCGCAATGCGATACGGAACAAAACAACGACCATGGACAAGCTGCTCGTGATTGATATGCAGACAACGCATGAGCAATTTCAATCGGAGCAACGTTTCCAATGCAAGGTCGTTAACACACTTCAACTCTATGCGCTCGTTCGACAGTTCTTCAACAAATGCGGCCAGCACGGACTGCATGTTAACATCCCCGGACCCGACATGAATTGGTCGTGGTCGTGGAGACCGTTCCCGCGCCGGTGCAGCGACCGGTACGGGATGAAACTGCCAAACTGCGCGTTCAACCCAACCATCAATTCGCACACATTGTAGCCCCGGGTCAACTCTATCCTCAACTTTGAGCCATGACCCATTCTTCAGAAACCAAGTGAAACGAAGCCACTTGCTCCCAAACGGTGTCATAACCGCGAGTGGAGGTTTCACTCGCATCAATCTGGGTCCCTTGGCAACAACAACCGGATCATGTCCTTCATGCTCATGCAATCCCTCTTTAGATGTTAATCCAGACCACCATAGGTCCGGGGGCATGATCGGAATGTGTGTGTACGGAAATGTTGGAACTCCGTCAACTGTCCCCGAAGCGGTCTGCATGGTCCCCTTTATGGGATCACACGTAGGTGTGAGCGCCTTGAGGGTATCCGGGTCAGACAGCAAGCTCGGGTCTAGTAGACCAATCTGCAAACATGCATGTTTCCATTTGCGCCCATCATTGAACGCCTTGGTGTAAATATCGGCCGCCATCCTGTCGGTGACCTCATACGCCAAGTACATGTAATCACGTGTGAACATCTCATGCATCCACGAAATGCTAACACCATGGATTCTCTCAAGGTGGCGCATCGTGGGGTTTCTCCCCGATCGCACGACACCGATCATAGCCTTGTTATCGTCATAGAACACAAAGTTCGGTGACTTCTTGAGAATCCGCTCTACCAGCTTGAGAGCGGGAATACCCATCGATCTCATGGCAACATCGGCCGCAACAATCTCGGCCTCGGGAGTGGAGTGACTCACACAACCCTGTCTTTTAGAGCTGCCAGACAACGGAAACCGGGTATTAGGCCCTTGTATATTCAAGTGTCCACCGGGGGTGGAACGCAGCGAGTCAATGCATCCCGCAAAGTCAGCGTCCGCATACAAGGCCAAGTGCACATCGTCCATAGGGTCTCCAACCCAACCGACCATGCGCCAATGTTTGGTATGATGCACATAGCACATCATCAAGTGATGCAAACCCCGATCATCGGAGTCAGTCCACCTATGCACGTTCCGTGCTAGGCGATTCACTTGCCGCAACAAATCGAAGCGAGCAATCCGCGCACCGTACAGCAACTTCATAAGTACGCTAGCGGCATGCGGAGCAAGGTGTCCACGCACGGGCTCCTTCATGGCCAACTCAGGAGTCCCTCCCCGTTGGTCCGGCACTGTGGCAGAACCGTCGGTGGGCACAAGATTGTTACACCAATTGCACACGACTGACGGCCCCTCTCTGGCAGGCTTCCCTGAGACGTGATTCTTTGTTTCTTCATGCAACTCAGGGGTGACAACCTTATTCAACTTCACGTCGCCCGCCACTTCAAGATAGCGGTCGACACAGGAACGTAGGAACTGTTCCATGTCATAGGTCACCGTTGTTACTCGGTGTCCGTTCCCGAGAGTGACGTTTCCCTTGCTTTGATTGCAACCAAGGTACATGTCAAGTCCAGTCTCGGGCTCAATCTTCAAACGTGTACGCAACATGCACCACCCTTGGGCAAGGTTCTTCTGCGGCCCTGCCATTTTGAAGTCGTCGACATACACAACCAGAACAAGCTGGAGCTTTTCGTGAATGTACACTGAAGGCCATTCTACGCCGATGGGCTCAAAACCAACGGCACGCACCGACTCATCGCAGTGCTGCTCCCAAAATGTTCCCGCATCTGGGTGTCCGTACAGCGCCTTCCTCAACGGGACGACTGGTCTTCTGTACGTATCCCATTTGCATTCACCTGGCACGGCCTCCGGTGGCAATTCAATCCAACACGGCGTGCCTCTCAAGGTGGCCTGTATATACGCCTGAACAGCGTCGGCCATCTGCACAACCCAGCCATCATGACAACCCAGAAAATCCGCCCAACGCGAGGCTTCAAATGAAGCAGGGGAGTTCCCCAAATCTTGAAACATCGCAGCCTCAAAGCTTTGGTTCTTCACTTGGTTCCCCAGCAGCACGCCTCTACCCTTGAACTTCCTCTTTGGATCACCAACAGGCAACTGTGAGTGCTTTTCAACGCAAATGCCATGTGCGCGAGCCATGTGTATCTCCTCCCCCTTCGCTTTTGCTTCTCGGGCTACAGCGTCATATTCGCGCACCGCGCCAAGATCGAAGACCCCCTGGTCGATTAATCCCGACCACTCTTTCTTCATTGATGCCAATGCATCAGGGTTGGTCAACATCTCTTTCCGGCCTACCGGCCTGGATACTAAAGCGTCGAAGAATCGTACAACTTTCACAGCTTCCTCTCTGTGCTGTATTCGCTCAGAAGTCACGCACGGCATCGATGGGTACTTCTTGGCTTCACCGTCTTCGCCTATCGCAGGCATTGCGAGTGGCACTTTTCCAGAAACTACCTCAGCAGACTCCTCCCATTCATACCAGGTAAGATCCGTCGATTCGTCGGCCGATGGATCCGTCCCCGATGCCGTTTCAGCTTCGTCTTTATGACTCTCCATGACTGATGCAACCGCCTTCGTCCAGTTTGGAGTCGACTTTGATCGCTCCTCAGACTTGAACTTCCAGGCATAAATTACCACCAGACACTCAAATTCTTTCTCAAGCTGAACGTGTCGTCTCATGACGTCTTGGGACTGTTTGGAATCCATGAGAACAACCACCCCGTCGACAGGATTAACAACAATCCTGACCCATTCAAGCTCAGCCAAGTGCTTCCCATCCATCGGGTTCTTGATCTTTGATATGTTCTTCCGCAATCCCCAATTGTACTGCCATTCTACTCCACCCCAGCGGTTCCGAAGCATCGCTCGAAGTCTCTTACCACCGGGCATCTGTAATGTCCGTGCCTCTGCCGGCGCGGAAATATCAGACTCTTTACTCTTGGGATCTTCCTCTTTCCTTTTGCCACCGCCCTTCACCTCGGCCTTCTCTTCCTTGGTGTAATATTTACTCATCATCTTCCATTCTTCAGGAGTGAACTCTGGAGGTCTCGATGTCTTCATTAGCCTGAATCCGTCCTTCCCGACAGGATACGGTCTTCCGGCCTTGTCGATTTTAACCTCCTTGCCATCGTCGTTGACGTACGTGATGCCATCCCCAGGTAGTCCAACTGACACGTGTGGAAGGTCGGACTTTACAACCTTCTCATCGCCCTTAGGGTGTCCATCTCCCTTCCCTTTTGAAGAGCTCGGTCTAGCATCTTCTTCTCCTGCATGATCCCCCCGATCTCCGGCGATTACCTCCGGGCCATCGTCGAGCAGTAGACCAGCGATCTGATCGACTTCATCGTCAAGCAGTCGCTTCTCGTCACTCTGCAGCAACTCAGGCTCGTAGTCCTCATCCTCGATCAGGCGGTCACGTGCATCCAGACCGATTGCATCGATAGACATCTCTATTCCTTCCAAAGTCTCGTTGGCAACCTTGTACTTCTGTTGTATAGGGAATGTCAGAGGAGATTTCAGAATCATCCTCTCCGTCTGATGTGGCATTCTCAACCGAGGTGGAACCTTTGCCTTCTTGATGTTCAGCTCTGCACCCGCAAATGCAGTAAGTGCCCAAGCACGATACTTGTTTGCCCAATGCATACCGGTGCTCAACACATATCCAGCAAATATACCAGTTTCCCCTCTCGGCTCGAACTTCTCCCTCTTTCCCCCTCGTGCTTCGCTCGGCTTGAAGTCCACTAGCGCACCAAAAGGTATCTTCTCGCCCTTGAACTCCTCGCCATGCAGCCTCATCCATGCACTCGATCCGTTCACCTCTTCGATGTTCATGAGATGGCACAGAGTGGTGATGGCCTGCACCCAATAACACGTGGGTAGACCGGCATGTACTAGACAAGCCGAAGTCTGGTCAATGATGAATTGATTTGTTCTTTCAGCAAGGGAATTGTTCTGCGGCCGTCCAGGCAGCGATAGGTCGTGGTTCAGCTTCAGCTCCACGCACGCATTGATCAGTTCCGGGCCGTCATCTGAATATACCTGCTTGATTTTCCTCCTCCCGCAGAAGTGCTTGATAGCCCTGACGACTGAGTCAGTGTCTCTTCTCGCGGTGGGATAAGCCATGATAATTCCGGTATATATGTCCCGGATGATGAGCGCATACCTGCCTTCCACTTCATGATCTCCTGATGCCGTCACAAAGTCGAACGTCACCAGGTCACCGAACGTCTTCACTTCTCTTTTGAATGCTCCCGTTCGTGATCTGAAGTGTCTCATCTTTGCCTTGACGCATGATTCGCAGAAGGGATTTCGGTATCTGTGTGTAAGCAAATGAGCTATGGAATTGGCGTCCTTCTTGAGGACTCCCACTTTCCTCTTTATTGATGATCCTTCGTACACGTCTACTTCGATTCCGGCATCTGGATCATCTTCATCAACCTCTTCCTCGTGAGCTTCGGCATCACCATGTCGATGCGGGACTGACCCAACATCTACAGGTATTTCCTCAGCCACGGGAGGCGGAGTACCGGACCGGCTCCTCCGGGTGGCCCGAAGTCGAATGCCCCGTCGTGGTGTTCGCCCTCGGCCTCTGCGGACTCACCGACAGCGGCGGGTGTGACGTCGTTCTCATCGTCACCTCCCTGATCTGCCTCGTCGTTCGTTACCATCGCCAATACTTCCGAAAAGTGCTCCTTGAGGTCGTCTATCGTAGGGCGATGCCTGTTACTCCGAAGTTTACCATCACTCACTAGGTACGGGATGTCGTCCTTGACCTGCAAGTGCACGAATCCCTGCTTTGGCGTAACCATGAAAGGTAGTTTACCAGGCATCCAGTGAAATGCATAACCCATCTTCATGCATCTCCTCCCCACTGACAATACCGTGGGTGTCTCATCCAATACATGCGGCTCGACAGTCTCGTCCAACTCGTCCACGACTATCTTGGCCACATCAGATGTGGAAGTGGAACCATTCGCGGTCTGGAACACGATCTCGTCGTCATCTTTCACGATGTCGACACCCAGGCTCTTCGCCTTGGCTCTTCCGATGAGATCATGACCACATCCGGTGTCCATCAACCATTTCACCCGTTTGCTGATGCACGTTGACATGGCGAAAACGTTCTTCGGCATACCATGCTGTTTCTTCCAGTCGACAGCCGATTCCTTGATCTCGTCCTTGTTCCGATCATACTCGAACATTATGCTGCTCTCCTTGGTCACCGGGAAGTAGTGCTTCTTATATACATCATCCACCACTTCTCTCAGTATCTTCGCACGTATCAATGATCGTTGGACTTGGTAGGCTGATAATTCACGATGATCACTGCTTTTGAACTTCTTCTCATCGACGTACACGTACTGATAAGGCTCATTCTCATTGTCCTCATAACCGTACCATTCCCCTTTTCGTTCCCATTGCCTTCTCTCGTCTTCGAGGTAGGTGATCTCCCCATTCTCGTCGACGTCGAGCACTTCCTTGAACCACACCATTTTCTCGGGGATCTCGGACTCGCCAGACCATCTCGATGATTCGCTCATCGCGTCGTCATCGTGCTCGTGGTAGAAGTCTCGGCTTCGTCCGGTTCGACATGATCAACGTCCTTCTTGAAGCTTACCTTCCCCGCAGGAGCCGATTGCTTCAGGACTATCGCAGGCATTGCGATGGCCCTCCTCGCAATGGCAGGCGCTGCGGCTTTGGCGGCAGCCTTCGACTTGGCTTGCGCCTTGTCATTTGACGTTGCTGGAGCTGAATTGTTCTTGATGAGCTCATGCCTATACTTGCAAGCGCTTCCCTTATCGCACTTCCCCTTCTGAAACGCGAAGCATGCTCCATCATCTCTCTTTGGTGACGATGATCTGGACTTGGATTTGCCCTTTCCTTTCCCCTTGGACATACTCTCCAACTTATGCTCCGTCTTCTTGCTGTGGGAAAAAGTGCATTCATTTCCTTTCACGCACCCCTTCGCCGATTTGAAGTGGTACCAGCAGGGGTTATCCTTGCTTCCGCCCGGACTCTTGCCTCTGTCGCTGGCACCGTCGGACTTGCCGTTCTTGCCAGCGTGGCCCTTTGCCTTGGCTTTTGGGAGCACAGGAGCGGCATCAGGTCCACCGGGTTTCCCCTTTCTGCCCTTGCCACCCTGGTTCTCCTGTTTGCCAGTTGCTGGAGCCGCATCCTTCCCGCCTGACTTCATCATCGACTTGACCGATTTCTCCTTCATGTCGAGCATCAGGTCTTCCCGATCTGCCTTGATCTGATAGTCGATCAACGCCAATAAGAATTCATACGTCTTCTGAGGATGCTTGTCCGGTAGTCTATGGTAGGCATTGAGGCCGAACTCCATCTTCTTGCTCCCTTTGATCTTCCTGTAAAGGATGTCTCTGAGAGCCAGCTTACTGGGTCTGTCCTCGCTCCTCATCTTCAGCAGCAAATCATACCATTTGTTCCTGAACATGACCAAGTTCTTGTCGCCAGGAAAGTCAAGGTTGAATAGATGCTCGATGTGGTAGACAAGATCCGTTCTATCGGAAGTTCTGAATGATTGCATAACTAATGCCACCAACTCTCGTCCCTTCACGATCACCCCTTGTTGATGTCGTAGTTCAGAGTGTCGTGTAGCATCGAGGTATACGTCCTTGGCTTCGTCAGGTGCTTGTTTCAGCATGTTCTGCATGCCCATGGCCATCTTAATATCTATCGTAGCAAATCTGTCGCCACCTGAATCGCTAAGCAAATCCAGGTCTGGGTTCAACCCAAGAGCCTGCTCCAGCCATTTCGTCCATGCGTCGGTATCTGGATCTGCACATGCGCTCAGAACATTCATCAGCAGTTGCATCTTCCAGGTGTCAAGTTGATGGATCTTTGGCCAGGCCGGAATAGATACTCTCTCGGCCTCTTTCCTCGAGATTCTCGGTCGATCATTCTTGATCTCTCGGTTATCTCTCGATCTCCTTCGTCTCCTCCGTGTCCGATCGTCTTCTTCCTCTTCTTCTTCCTCGTCTTCCTCATCTCCTTCGTCGTCGTCATCCTCATCCTCATCATCGGGTGGATCATCCGGAGGTCCTCCTCCGCCACCAGTGAGTCTCAACTGACGTCGACCCGCTCCCTGCCCATTCCCATTGGGCGGGAATCCACCGTAATCCAATGGGGGCGTAGTACCGTTGTTTCCCCCCCATCACCACCACCAGTCGTAGTAGTGGATTGTGGGACATGCCCAACAACCCCTTGCATCTGGGATAGGTGTACATCGATCATTGGATCACCGAAAGACGGAAAGAGGATCGAACCTGGCATCAGCGACGAATTAGGGATTTGATTTGAAGACGATGACGGGACTGACCCAGCCACCTTCTTGTCTATCCTATTTGAATTAGCCTGGGTTCCTCCCTCAGCGCGTTTCACTACTGCTCGTTCACGATGTCCATCTTTGCTGCTGGAGGCTTCCTGCATCTCCAGCTTCTTGTGTGCACGTAGTTCCTCGTTGTCAGCATCGAGTTGGCGTACAAAACTCTCTTCTTGCTTGAGCGTCGCCTCTCTTTCCTTCAGTTGTCCCTGAAGCTCATGCATCTCCTCGAGGTACTCATCGTACATTCCCTTAGCTGTCAATCTCCAGTACTCAGCCTCCTTCGACTTCTCGTCCATCGTGCACCGTTCCTCTTGTTTCTCTTCTTTGACCTGGGCTAACTCCAAGATCGCATCCTGACGATGACCACCTTCGACAGCAATCATCTGGTCCTTCATCGACACGTCGGACTCATACTGTTTGACGATCTCTTCTTTTTCGCGAAGCAAGCAATCTGCTCTCTTCGATTCCTGTTCCGCAAATACTGTAACGTCATTCAGCCTCGCCATCAGCTGTTCCCTGGAGTCCTCCAAAGAGTACGTCTCGGGGCGCTTGACGAGTGCATGCTCCAACTGTGATTTCAGACTTTGGACCATCTCCTCCTCGTTGAACTTCTCGATAGATGTAGAAGATTCTATGCCTCTGATCTGTTGCTGATAAGCTGATATCTGTTGTGAAGCCTCACGGTGTATCTGATTTGCACGTATAGCTGATTCCTGCGCGGCCGACTTCTCGCTTGCCATGTAGGATTTCATCAATGCAATCTCCCGCTTCTGCTCCATGATAGTTCCTTCAGCTTGCCTCATCTGTTGCATTATAATATTCGACTCCATGTCTTTCTTCTCCCCGTACTGAAATGCGTTCATTTCCACCTTGCGCATCTGTTGGGCTTCTTCCTCAAACTTGCGCCATGCCTCAGCCATGTGGTGTTGGTGGTGACTCACTAGATGTCCCGACTGCTTGCTGGCAATCTCGCATCGTCTTTCCAGCTCCTGGATCCGGATGGTGCTTCCATAGTCTTCTTGGTTAAGATTCGCCATTGCTGCCGACATCTCATCAAGTGTCTTCTGATATTCCCCGATCTCCACCTCCATCTTATTCTTCTCTTTGATCACGGCGCGAAAATCTGCACTGGTGGGTGATTTTGACCTCCCACCCTTCGATGTCGATCTCACGCCCTTCTGCGACGTCCGTGGTGTCGCAGGCGAAGATGATGATCTTCTCGGTGGGGATTCTCTTTTCTTCGACTCCTGATGAACATCGATCTGCTTCCATGATCTTGTGGGAGTAGATATGTCGCTGAATAGCGCGGAACCTCCGCTCCCAGGTTCATCCTGTGAATCTGCAACCATATCCATCACCGCAGGAAGAGCCATCAATCCATTGGATCCCTCTGAGCTGCTGTTCCCAAAAGTTGCAGTACTTGGGCTCGCCGAAGACGCCATTGTACTGTGTATGTTATCGTTCCTTTATTGTCCCTGTACCCGCAATAAACCAGCTGTCTCCCAGTCCAGTGTAGAGCTTGTAGTTACGGCTGATAACCTGTCAAGAGACGGCAAGGTGACGTCCCGTGGGACGCTGTGCACCGAACCCTCAAGCTTCAATACCAACCACGTAGAAAGGTGTATACGGACGATGCCGTTATAGCCGAACCCGTGTAAACGTTGTAAGGAAGAAGGAATGATAGTTACACCAGTAGTCCTGACAATGCAGCGCAAGCAGTTGTTTTGCTCTTATCGCCCGTCACGAATGTTCGCAGTCACACATCAGATCTTGAACCTCAATTGTGTCTTGAGCCAAATGGCGATCAATGGAACTTGGGAAGCAACACCAACAAGGACCTCAGAACAGCTACCCAATTTCGGCACGGGGCCTAGAGGGTTTTAACAACCACTGTCTAATAGCAATTTCAGTGTCAATTGCATGGGATTTGGTCTCAACTGCTCTCACATGTAATGAATCACTGGTTGAACTCCTGCATGAAATATCCAACTGCGAAAAGCGAGGAACATGAATCGGCAAATCTGCATCCTGTTGCGAGTTCAAAGCATGAAAAATCACTCTACACTGCTGTTCGCCACCATGAAAATCTGTGGGCTCAACCAAATTGATCACAGAACGCTGAAAAGGCTCATCTGACAACTAACCAGCCACGCTAGTACCTGCAGAATATGTATTGCTACTACTGCTGCCTGCCGTGTTGGAACCTTGGTCTTGATGCTCCTCCACCAAACGAACCTTAGGATTATCCTTGTTCCAGCAGTCACGAGCCCAGTGGCCCTGTTTGCCGCAAATTCTGCACGCGTTTGACGCATTGTCTGCACTGCTTTTGCCACCTTTACCCTTTGGGTTAGTACCCTTCCAGGCTCCTTTTCCATCCTTTGACCATGACTTTCCTTTGCCCTTCAGGTCTGAACCCTTCCAGGCTCCTTTTCCATCCTTTGACCACGATGGCTTTCCTTTGCCATCTTTGTCTTTGCCTTTTCCTTTGCCTTTTCCTTTTCCTTTTGGGTCATAGCCCTTGATGCGGTCAATGTCCATGGGGCTTGGCTCCTGAGCGGTCAAACCTCCAGTAACGTTCCCATGGCTCCACTTCTGCTGCGTTCTGTCCCATTTCATTAGAGTTTCACGCAAAGAATCGTAGGTGACCTTCTCCTCCGTCAAAACTGAAATATAAGGTTTCGCACTCTGTGGCAACGCACGCAAAAGAACGGCTGTTTTCATCTCTTCCTCAAGGGGGCGACCAGCACTCTGCTCATAACGTTTCACAAGTTCTTCAAATCTCAGAATTTGTTCAACCAAACCATCTTTGGAAAATGCAGGATACTGTGCAATACTGCCAAGCAAAGCAAGCGCGCGTGTTCGTGAAGTGGGCATCAAAGAAGATAAAATCTGCCTCCATGCTTCTGCACCATTGTCACCACTGACACCCTTCACCAATTGTAAGGCTTTACCGCGAACCAAACTTCCCAGAAGTGCATACAATTGAAAACTGAGCTTCTTAATGGCCTCGGTTTTGTCCTCCAAAAGAAAAGGGGTGTCCACATCTGCTTCAATACTGTCCATAAGCGCACCCAATTCTGCACAAATGCCTTTGCAGTACTGCCGAAACTGCCACTTCCACTCGGGAAACTCCGTGATCTCGTCCTCCCTGGTTGCAGGTCTAAACACGTCTGGCTTGGCAAGCACCCTAGACCACTCTTGGGCCCCGCCATTCCCAGAGGTTCTGCCCAACGCATTCAGCTGTTCAGAAAGACTCGTAGACGCATCTGCTGAGCGCCTTATCACTTCTCCATCAGCTGCAGTATGCGCTGATCCATGGCTCCTGGAAGAACTCCTACGGCTCCGCTACCATCCAAATAATCCCAAAGAAAAGCAAAGTGAGACGCACTCTGTTTTCCATCACACAGCTTGAGCACTAAGCGCCTATGAAAGACGTCCGGGTTTCATGACCAAAAGCAAGCCAACATGACAACTCATGCACTTTACAAGGCTTGTCTCTATCACAGCTTAACCAAGTAAAAGCGGTTTACTATTTAGCAAGGGCTTTGGATGGGATGAGGATTGGCACCAGCCTTCCTGCAAGGGGAAGTACAAGGGCTACTACCCCCTATGGCATGAACCATGGCAAAGGTGTCAGGAAGCTGAGGACTGTCCTCAGAGGGGCCTACAGTGAGGATGATGCCAGCAGCCCCTTGGCTTGAACAGATGGTTGCTTGAACCTGCGTGGCCATTTTTTCCAATGTGCAAGAAACGATTTAAGGCAGCCATAGAGCACAACAGCTAGCTTGTCATTCTTGTTAAAGCAATTGTGGATGGGAGCACTCTTGGCATGTCTGTGCATTTTTCTGCCTGGACGGCAATCTTCTGGGCAAGGCGGTGGCCATGGAGG
Organism: Effrenium voratum; assembly: GCA_963377175.1. Lineage (NCBI taxonomy): Eukaryota > Dinophyceae > Suessiales > Symbiodiniaceae > Effrenium > Effrenium voratum. The sequence continues at coordinate 48,233 of CAUJNA010001377.1, read as the reverse complement.
GCAAGGCTCTGGATGGCAAGGCCATGGACGGCAAGAAGATGGCGCTGGCAGCTCCAAGAAGAAGTGGACTCCTGAAGAATGGAAAGCATGGAATCTTCAGAAGGGCTGGGCTGAGCAGCCTGCGCTTGGCGGAGAGAATGAAGAGGAGGCCATGCAGGCTGAGCATAAGGACGCTGAAATCAGCACGCAGAGCTCAAATTGGAGCTGAGGCTGCAAAAGGAGGAGACAAATCAAGCCATGGATTTGGTGGCTAGCAGGCAGAACTTCTTCCTGAAGCAGATGAGTGAAATGCAGGCCCAGCAGTATGAGAAGGAGCAGCTGCTCAGGAATGAGTTGGAAGCCAAGCACATGGAGATGGCAGAGCTGGTGAAGTGCTTGGCTGAGAGTAGGGGCTTCTCAGAAGAAGAAGCAAGCGCTGCAGGAAGGCGCTGATCGTAGTGCCATGCATGTGGGCCCATGGTGGTGCATGGGTAGGCCACAGGTTGAGGCCATGAAAGGCATTTAAGACTGTGTAGCAAATGGGCCCACTTCATATAAGGCACTGTGCAGTACACAAGGGTCGGTGTGGAAAAGTGAGCCAGATTCACATGATGACAAAGGACTGGAATAATTTTCGCATGTCCAGCCATGTGATGCAGTGCGTGTGTGTGTGGCCTGAGCCCTTTTGCTCTAAGCTGCACAACCCCTGTCTGAGTCTGTCTGCTGCAGCTAGCAAACCAGTTGCAGGTGCGACTCAGTTGCATGCGGGCCAAGCAGGAGGAGCTGGGTGTGGGTGGAGGATGACCTCAGCTACCAGATCCAGAGGATGCAAGATGCCATCTGGCACTTGCAGTGGAGGGTGGACCTGCTCCTGATGAGGGGCCTTGGGCAGTGACAGCTTTTGTAGCCAGAGTGGCAGCTGTGGGTTTTTGAAAAAAAGGAGCTGCTTGCCTGCATTGTGCTTGGGTTTTGCCAGCGTGGCTTGGACTCGTGGCTGCAAATGCCACAGTTGTAAAACAACAAATGTCTGCTGGCTGAAAGATGCCATTCAGGATGGTGGGTTATTGGAGCTGGTGGGAAGGTGGGATCAAGTGGCTGAAAGATGCCAAGCCAATGGCCGAAACATGCAATGTCAATGGCTGAAATATGCCATGTCAATGGCTGAAAAATGCCATGTCAATGGCTGACAAATGCCATGTCAATGGCTGAGAAATGCCAATCCAAAGGTGCAAAGATGGCTTGCAGAGGCACTCGCTGGCTGTGACCGGCTGCTGGTGGGAGGTGGGGCTTTGCCTTTTTTGGGGATCGTGGCAGGCTTTGGTTTCTGAATTTTGTCTGATATTTGTCTGAATTCCAACTACTTTTCAGATAATTTTCTGAAATTCAAGTATTTTGTCTGAAAACTAGATGGAATTCAGATAAAATTCAGATAAATTTCAGAAAATGAACATGCCACATCATATTTGAATTGAACTGATTTGGAGCTCATTAGTGGCTGAACTGGACTGTTCGAAGCTTTTGCATGCCCAAGAATGTCATCAAAAAGCCTGCCGTGCTCAAAAAGCCAGCTGCTTCTGTGAGGGATGAGGTGGCCACAATTTCCTTGGAAGAGAAGATCCAACTGTGGAAGGACAGGGTGCATGGGGAAAATCCAGATGCAGAGTTGGAGTTGGAAACCTCTGAGCAGCAAGTTCCTGCATGCCTTGAAGTCGGCCCCTTCAGAGGCACAGGAGCAGTGGGAGACAGCAAGTCAGGCCCCAGCAGGGCAAAAGCATGCACAAAAAGGTGCAGTGGTCAGGGCATGGCTTTTGGACAAGTCATGGGGCTCACACTTCATGCAGCCCAGTCCATCTCAAGCTCTAAAAGCTTCAAAGAAACAGAGAAGCCTGTCAGCTGGAAGGAGCTGCAGCAAAAGTATGAGGATGAGGAAATCCAACAGCTCTTGGAGGATGTTGGCATCATTGAAGTGGCGCATAGCAAGACCAGCAATGTGAAGATGTACATTGACAAGAGCAATTGGAAGAAAGAGAAGACCTTTGTAAAGAACAAGGAGTTCAAAAAAAACCAGAAGAGGGAAGTTGAGACTGAGGATGACTTGAGCAAGCTTGACCCTTTCCAAGAGGGAGGCAGGTCCTTTTTGAATGACATGACCAGCAGCAGCCAGCCGCCAAGGCCTGAAAATCCAGGCAAGCATGAAGGCGCAATGACAGCTGACAAGCTGTGGAAGACAGTGTCATCTGCCATGACAGCCTGTTCCAACAAGAGCCTCCAGGTTGAGGAGTTGGCCAGGGAGCTCAAGGGAAATTCTGGTTATGGGAAAGGCATCAAAGCCACCACCAGCCAGATGCAGAACAAACTGGTTCAGTGGCAAACCTCCCTCAAGGACCTGTATCTCAAAAAGAACTTTGGGAAGAAGGAGGAGACCTTGAAGTTTTTGAACACCATCCAGGAGGAGATGAAAGGGCCCATTGCATCTCATGCATCTTTGCTGAAACAGCTGGGCAAGTGAATGTGTCAAGAGCCCACCGTGCTGAGGCCAAATCTGTTGATGGTGCACCCACCTGTTTTGCATTTACTATTCTTTAGGAAGGGCCCATTCTTTCTCCTGATTTCCAGAAGCTACAGCTTGGGCCACAGAGATCGACCTATAGACGCAATGCTTTGCCTGCGATAAATACTATGTGCTGCACGCAGGCTCATTCCTGAATATATGTGTCATGGTTCATGCCCATCAAGTATAGGAGGCACAGCTGATTCTTGAATTGGTGTAGGTTTGAAGCCTCGGGCCAAGCTTGCAGCAAGTGAGCATTTCAGTTTGTTGGTGCACATGTGTGCTTGGCAATGGCTCAGCAGGAAAGACTTTGCAAGTCTCAAGCAATTGCAAAGAAGTTCCCCAACCCAAGTCTGGCAATAACAATTGCTTTGTTGTAGCTGACATTTTTGTGGCCGCTAGCTAGCCTTCAGTCCCAACCATGGTGGGGCATTTGCAAAGAGCACAACATGACGCTGAAGATGCCTTGGGGCCAGCAAGAAAGAAGCAGAAGGTCCTGTTGTCCAACTCCCATGAGCAATCTGCATTTGCCACCTGCTTGCTCAACAAATGGGCTTCTGCGCCTGATGTGCAAGAACTTGCCCACGCAGCTCTGTGTGATGGCTTGCAACACCCTGAAATTTCAGAGATTGCAGCGTCGGGGGTTTATGGCAACAACACTGGCAGCATTCACCGGGATTTGACAGCACATTTTGTCAAGGACTTGGTGGCACCAGCTGGCAGGCTTCTCACAGTCCCTGGGAAGGATGTGAAGAAGGGAGGAAAAGTTGCCATTGAAATGCAAAGTGGTGTTGCCTTCAGATTGGCTTCTGGCTATGGCCAGCCATGGCCACTACTTGCATGAGGAGCTGGAGCTAGCGTTTGGCTATGGCACTGCAAAAGAAAGATTTTGGGATCTGGTTGGTTCAAAGTTTGACCATCCTGCAAAAAAGAAGGGCGCTCAAGGGATCCCATTGCTGGTCCATGGAGATGGTGCAAAGTTTCAAAACAAAGATAGCCTGCTCACAGTGTCCATGTCAGGCTTGTTGAAGCAAGGCAGCATTTCTGACACCAACTTGATACTTGCAAGCTGGCCAAAGAATTCTTCCATCAAAGGCCAGTGTGGCACTTGGTCAGAAATTTGGGAATGGCTGGTGTGGGACTTCAATGGCTTGTACCACAATCAGTTCCCTGCGTTGGACCCAAGCTGGGCTTGTCACATTGGGCCAGTGATACGCCCTGCCATTTGTGCCCAGGTGGAAAAACAGTGGCTGACAACTGGTTTGACTTCAGGCCTGCAAGCAGTTGGAAGAAGAAGCCTGCCTCCACACCATTGCCAGATCACCCCCTTTGCAAGGTCATAGGTTGGAGCAGAAGGTCTTACTTGCTAGACTGGCTTCATGTCAATGATTTGGGTGTGGCTTCACATGCTTGTGCCCCCGGACGGCGTGGACCTAAAGCTGTCCAACTACAGCACCACGGCGGCCACGAACGGCTCCATCGCCTCGGCCAACAACGCCACGCTGGCCACGGTGGCCGCCAACTACGGCCTCAAGACGGTGGTGGACCAGCACTCCCTAGACATAGCGGCAAGGATCACGCCGCTGGAGGTGGACACCAAGGTGGCCAACGCTCTCCTGGGGGCCGTCCGCCGCGGCGCTGGCCTCCGCGGCGCTTGTGCAAATGTGCTGTTTTATTTGGTGTACTCCAAGCTGAAGCACATGCAGAGAGCCAATGCTGTGGCCTTGCTGGCTGAGTACATACTAAGTGTGCAGCCTGCCCATGGAAGCAGGCTGACCTCCTTGGAGCTCAAGAATTTTTGCCACCCGAAAAACCTGAGATGAGGTTTCTGAAAGCTGCCAATGTGAGAGCCCTTGTGCCCATTTGTGCAGACCTGGCCAGGGAGCACCATGATGCAGCTGATGAGAAAAGCCAGCACATGCTGGCTATGATTTGCAATTTGTCCAAGCTGTATGACATCATGCATAGCTCTGGACTTGTGATTCCTGAGGCTCCCCATCGACAAATGGTGGAAGCTAGTGACAAATTCCTGCTGCATTACAATTGGCTGTCCAAGGCAGCAATTCGGAACAAGACCAAGATGTGGTCTGTTGTTCCCAATTATCATTTGACTGAAGGCTTCTGGGGTATATGACCAACTAATGTTTGTTTTTGGAGACAGCTTGCGCTTGAAATTTCATGAGAGCCACTCTTGAAAATTATGGGCAAGACCTAATATTGAATTTTGATAAAACCAATCTCTCAATATTGAAACTCAAGAATTTTCATGGCACGCCTGAAATTCAAATGCTTTTCATGGTGCGCTTGGTTTTTTTCAATCTTAGAGGGTTTGGGAAGCTTCGGCCCTAGTCGAATCGAAAAATCGAATCGAGCCGAATCGCAGCGGCCATCCATGAAGATGTGCAGCATCCTCACGGTCCAGCCCGACGGCGCGCGCAAGGAGAAGCGCAAAATCAAGGGCGTGCCGAAGAAGGCGGTGACCAGCGTCCGGCATCTCGAGTACCGGGAGGTGCTGGAGGAAGGCAGCGAGCGCAGGGCGGCCTTCGCGCAGCTGCGCAGCACGAGATCGCCGTGGAGACCGTCGAGAAGAAGTCGCTCTCGCCCTTCAACGACAAGGTCTACGGCCTCGACGCTCACAACTCGCATCAACCTGGAGCAGCTGCGGATGCTGGGCGCTTACGCTCCGCCAGGCTCCGCGCCCTTCGACCTCGTGATGGAGTTCCTCGTGGGGCCCCCGCCTCTGGGGCCCGCTCCGACACTGCCGCTGCGGCTGAGCCGCTGCTGGGCGTAGACTGTCGGAACCGGAAAAAAAAGATCCCGAGCTCTCGTTTTCTCGCTTTCTCGCTTTCTCGATAATGAGATCCGCCGCAGCTGCTCAAGATGACTTCCTCAGCGGCCTTCCGATGCGTGCAGGCATGGCTTCTGGAGAAGCCCGCCGCGTGGGCGGACGAGGACGCTCCCTGCCTTGCGGCTGCTCTGATGGCCCAGCGGCCTCCCTGCAAGCGGCCTCGCGAGGACGCGCTGCTCGAGGCCGAGCGCTCGCACCAGAGCGCCCGCGTCGCGCACCTCGATTGGGAGCTCCTCGGCGAAACTCTGCGCTGTGGGGAGCGGGACTTCGAGAACAGAAATCTCCGCTGGCAGCTGGCCCACCGCCGCGGGATCATCGCGCAAGAGCGCGCGCGAGCGGTGAGGGCGGAAGAGCGCGCTGGGGAGCTGGAGCGCAGCATCGACATTCTCCGCTGGCGGCTGGAGCGCCGCGTCGAGGTCCTCAAGGAGGAGAACGAAGATCTTCGCGAGCGGGCGGTGCTGGCGGAGGTGCGCGTTGATGAGCTTGAGGAGGATTTGGACAGGGCGAGGGGAGCGCGGTAAAGAAAAAAAGCCCGCCAAATGCTTGAATGGTCCAAATGCTCGAACGGTCTCAAAAAAAACCCGCCGCAGCTGCTCAAGATGACTTCCTCTGCGGCCTTTCGATGCGTGCAGGCATGGCTTATGGAGAAGCCCGCCGCGTTGGTGGAGGAGGACGCTCCCAGCCTTGCGGCCGCTCTGATGGCCCAGCGGCCTCCCGCGCGGCCTCGCGAGGATGCACTGCTCGAGGCCGAGCGTCTGCACCACCGGTGTCTGCCCTTGAAGAGGATGTCCTCGTCGAAGCTGCGCGCTGTGGGATTCTCCGCGGGATGCTGGAGCGCAGCTACGATCGCAGTGAGCGAGATCTAGCGGAACTGCGGATGGCGCGGGAGCGGGCTGCTCTGCTTGAGAGGCAGGTCAACCGCGAGACTTGGCGCCGTGAGGCGCTGGAGCGCCGCGTCGAGATCCTCGAGGAAAAGAACAGAAATCTTCGCAGGCGGACGCACTGATGAGCTTGGACTCGCGCAAAGAAAAAAAGCCCGCCAAATGCTCGAATGGTCCCAAATGCTTGAATGGTCCTTAAAAAACCCGCCGCAGCTGCTCAAGATGACTTCCTCGGCGGCCTTCCGATGCGTGCAGGCATGGCTTATGGAGAAGCCCGCCGTGTGGGTGGGGCGGGACGCTCGCTGCCTTGCGACTGCTCTGACGGCCCAGCGGCCTCCCAACAAGCGGCCTCGCGAGGATGCGCTGCTTAAGGCCGAGCGCTCGCACCAGCGCCGCCGCATCGAGCTCCTCGAGGAGCAGCTGCACGCCGCGGACTTGGATGTCCGAGACCTCGCGAGAAAGCTCGAAGACACCGAGCGCACTGCGGTAATCGCGGAAGAGGCGGGTCAAATCTTTACGGCTCTTCGCACCCCGGCCACGCGCGCACAGCGGGCAGAGCTTGCCCTGCGCTGGTTTGAGGCTGGTATCACATGGCGCGCTCGGTGGGGCGATGACGACGAGGGAGAAGCCCCCAACCCGACGCTGAGGAGCTCATCAGTGAGTGGCAGGCGGAGCTGTCTGCTGTAGAGACGTAGAGGCACTCCAGGACGGTTCGGGAGCTGAGTTTCTCGGGGACTTTTCGGAGATCCCTGTGCACCACCTTTTCCGGCCACCCCTCCAAGCCAAACCTCGCCCCCATCTCCCCGCTCTCGGCGGAGGCTACCCTGTATACCTTTTCGCTCCAGGCTATCTCGTTGACCCTGTAGGAGCCCCTGCTTTCGATCGGCTTAACCCTGATCCGAACCATATCCCCGACCTTGATTTCCGGGCGGGTCACCTTGTGCTTGGCCCTGCGTTCGATGTTGCGCAGAGCAATCTCTGCCATTTCGGGGTCAGAGTAGGCGAGGTTCGGCGCCACCTGCGTGGTAGCGTGCTTCCTTCCGTTGATTTGGCTCAAGATGTCAGCCAGCATGAGGTGCCACTGCCCCCGCCGGCCCGCTCCGGCTGCTATGCGGCGCAACTTATTTAGCTCAACAGGAAAACCGCAAAACCCAACAAGTCCCCGACAAGAACAACAGGGGGGAAAAGAGGACAAATGTGGAGTTCACTCGCTCAAACACTTTTTCAGCAGTGGGGAGATTGTCCAAGCTGCCGTGACCTCAACGGCAGGGTTAGGCACTCACAGCTGGTCTGGAAACTGGTATAGGCATTCCAGCAAAATGAGCAATATTGCGAAGCCCGTAAACATGCCAGCTGCATAAATTGCGCACCCTCCGTGGCGCACAGGATGTCGATCCCACGACTTCATTGCAGAATCGCCAAGCTTCAATGCTTGACTCTGCCGCGGCGGTACCCTAGGGTATCTCACGACATGGGCGCGGAAGCGCATATGCAAATCTGGGCGGGCAACGCAAAGCGTAGGGCGGGTGAAAATTAGCAGAGCATGCATTGATGCAAAGGGGGTCCCACCCACCCACACCTTGAAAGAAAAATGCGGTCAAGCAACTCTCAAAAATGTCAACTGCACAGCCATGACATAATGAGTCCAGCTGTGTCCGCAAACATAAACAGAGTTCAATCGGCCTCAAGTTGGGTTGTTTTGCTAAGTTTCCTCACAGGAAACTTTTTTTCCTTTTTGAGCCAAATAAAGTTATCATCTTTGTGCCAAAGAGTCACAACTTATTTAGCTCAACAGGAAAACCGCAAAACCCAACAAGTCCCCGACAAAAACAACAGGGGGGAAAAGAGGACAAATGTGGAGTTCACTTGCTCAAACACTTTTTCAGCAGTGGGGAGATTGTCCAAGCTGCCGTGACCTCCCCTATTGGAAAATCCAGCCCGGACGATCCTACCCACCTCCTGCCAATTCACCATCTGCTTAGCCACGCCGCGATCTTTCATTAAAGAATCTTCGCAGCGACTCGGGGCATCAGCGATGTTAGATGATGAAGGCACTCTGCCAAACCAAGATTTGATTTGGTGGTCTAACTCAAGGCGAGTGAAATCCAACATCAAGCCATCAGCAACTGGGGTTGCTCCATAGGCCTTGATGCAGGTAGCGGCCTCATTGTCCAAGTACCAACACACTTGCGAGAAAGCCACATGCGAAGACCACATATGTAGCGAGATGTAGACCGGCATAACTTCCAATTCATAAATTGGATTCTTGGATCCCATACGTAGAAGCCGCATCAAATCCTCCGGCACCTCTCCACCAAAGAAACTGGTGATAGCGCCATCCGGATTGATAAGCACTCCACCCACACTACCAGTCTTGAGGTCCTCCGGCCCTTCGCAAGCGCCATCTGTAAATATTACCCAGGCACGCAAGCATGACGGTAAAATCTTCAAAGGCGGCGCAATGACAACTCTCTCCTTGAGAAATCTCAAGGCTCTCAAGTCTGAGTCTGAAAGTCTGACCTCTCGGCCTTGCCTGCCCGCGATGTCACCAAGAATCCTCACTGCTCCATTCGCGACCCTCCCAAAGGCAAAAGACTCAAACCAATGCATTCGGCACGAAGCGAAAGGGCGTGCTTTGTTGAGACAAAGCCAGCAGTTAGGATCTCTCCCAACACTTTCCCAAGCTCCTCACACCTCTTGTTGGTATGGCCGATGGTGACCACTCCATCCTTAAAGCCATCCAAACAGATCTCAACTCCCAGACTCCTGAATAATCTTGAAAAACACTCCGCCTTGCTCCCATCCCGCGCGAAGTCAATACCAAGGAGGTCGAACAAAGCTGCCTTCATATCATAGGTTCTCCCTTGCAGTCCAACCTTGTTTCCCAACTCAGAATTGAGGTCGAGGGAACAAGCCAAATAAGCAGCAAACTCGTCAATCGCATGAACCCGATATTTTTCCCGGGTGCCCAGAGTTCCGTTGACCCCTCCGATCGAGCAATCATCAATAACCCTCAGCTTGCCTGCTCTCTGTAGGAGTCCAAACCTCTTGGCAAGGAAGACATCGTCCGGCTTCGAATCGTGATCCTGCCAGATGCAGCCCAAAGACACTTCTTCCAGCGTTTTCGCCCAAGTGCCAACGACCAGTTCATCTTGATCATCTTCCCGCCGCAATTGCCCCAAGACCGTCCTGTTTAACCCAGAGGACAACTTCTTGAGCGTCTCAACGTCAAACTGAGGGCGCTTGACACACGAAGGGAAAACTCCGGTCTGCGGCTGCCAACCAGTCAGCTTGAAGCCCGCCGCAATATCTGCCACAAGCTCACTGTCGGGGTATTGCACTGCTTGCAACATTTCCTGGAAAAGTAGCAACCTCTTCTTGGACATTAAAACCCGCAGATGCTCCTGCATGCCCTGCTTGAAGACCAACTCCTCCTCTTTCAGAGCAGCTGCACGCATAGTCCATTTAGCCAGCTCTTTGCATCTCTTCAGTGCCAAATCCGCCGGGCTCAGGCTGAGGTTCTCACGCAAAACTTCACGAACCTGCTCGGATAAATGCACTGCCATTCCACGGGGATGACCACAGGCCACCGCTCTCTCAAGGAAATCCAGTGGCTCTCTGGGTATTCCAAATTGAGAAACCAAGACTGTATCATCATCACCCGCATTGTGCAAAGACTGATGCACGATGTTTCCTTCAGTCTCTGCATCAACCCGAACATCACCCCACTTGGCAAGACGTTGATGCACCAACTTTGCATTAGAGGGGAGCTGTGCACCAGGCGCAGCAACTGCTGTCGAATGCATGATTGACACGTACGCTCCATATTCCGACACAAGCGGCTTGAACTTCTTGCCCCTTGGCAACGCAGATAATACCAAACGGTGCAAACTGCAATTGTCCTGAAGAAGCTGCTGTTGGAGGTCCTGAGGATCCACAGCGCCTAGTGCAAGCAATTGGTTACGGCAAAGCTCTGCCAGCCTAGAGCAAAGCAGATCTGGGTAGGCTGCTTCTTCAGCTGTAGGATATTGCAACTTACCGTCGGTGATCTGCGGCTTCCAAGGCTTGTGAAAATGAATCTGATCCCCGGGGCAACTGGCTTGCAAAGCTTGAAACCAAGGCTCAGATGTCCAGAATTTGGAGTTCTTCTTGCGCTGCCCTCCATGGCAGCAATTGTCAAATATACATTCGTAACCTCCCAGACCGGAAAGCAACTGCTGAATGCAAGGAACTTCCCAGAAAAGAAACATTCCAGGTCACCAACTCCTGCACCAGCTGGGCGCAGGCATCATATACCAAATTTGCTGTCTCAGTGCGGAGCTTGTCAACGCCACTCAAGCCCGGCAAACCCAACGGAAACTCCTTGCTTCGCAGAGGCTTCGGGACCCTGTAGCCAGCTTGCTCAAGCTTGGTCTGGGGTCGTTCGCGTGCTTTTGAAGCTGTTCCACAAGCAGGTGCAAAATGCACCCATGCCAGTTTTTGCTTCTCCGCCATCAAAAAGGATCGCAGCGAGTTAAAGTCGTTTGCGTCTGTGACGTCGCAGGTGAAAATATGAGGCCCCTGCGTTCTCTCATTTGTCTTATCAACGGCAACTGCACGCAACCCTGCACCCTTGCAGGCTCGAGTCAGCTTAGCAGACCCAGCGAAAATCTCCACGACCAGAAGATCATCCAGTGCTTTGCCAGCAAAACGGCTTGCGCAATCCACACAAGAAGGATCTGGGGGCGCATAGAAGGCGACATCCTCCACATAGTCAAGGCGTCTCCTGGCCTTCTCCACTGTTTCCCAGGAGCTTGCTGCAAATGATCATGACGTTCGGGCCCATCTGTACGTTTCGTACCTGAGCTGCCAGACGTTGCAAGCTGCTGTGCGCCCACGTTGTGTGGTTTAACCCAGTCTGTAGGCGGCTTATCTGCAAGTGAAACTGCATTGCTTACACTCACCTGGCTTCAGGATTTGGCCCTGCAGGCCAATAAGCTGTGGTTTGCCCTGTGGCACTTCATGCACACATGCATCCCTTTCTTGCACCGACCGTTTGTGACAACCTCATGGCAGCCCTGTTTCATGTTGAAACACCAGCAGATAGGTCGATCCGCATCGTCACGCTGCTTGTAATCCTTCAGCTCTGCCGGGCATGATTTGGCCCTGGCTGAAGGCTTTGCTTTCTTGGCCTTCTTGGTTGGGGCCGGGCGCGATGTCGAACCCCCCTCCAGGCTGGTCTTGAGCGAGGCTGCCCCTGTGGATGCTCGGAACGGTAAAGGCAGCAAGTGCATGGTAATCCTAGGATCAGTCACAAGCGCTGTCATGGAAACGTTCATCGGTGACGGAGTGTCACTTAGTCGCACATTCTTGTGCTGCAGCTCCTCCGACATTACGGTGAATAGCTCCCGGTCTGCATTCAGAAGCTGGTCCATGCGAATGCGATTGTAACCGTCGGGAGAAGGCTTAACAAGCAACCCCATAAGGTACTGCACCCAGTGCTGATGAACAGACCACTCGACCAAGCCGCACTGATCTAATGCAATGCCCCTCCGCTGAAGAGACCACTGCATCTGAATCTCCGTCGCGTTATCCACCTTGACCTGCAGTTCCGGCGCCGTCACCTTCAGGAGTTGCTGTTCAATTGACAAAATCTGCGGCTTCTCCTTGGCGGTCAACTGCAACTCCGCTTCCCTCTTGGAACATTTAGAAGGAGCGATCCAGATCACTGCATTGTTATCAAGCATGGATGCTGCCAAGTCAATCAACGCATGGCTGGGTTGCAACTCACCAGTGATGGACAGCCCCTGAAGCTTGGCTTGCTGCTGCACCAGTCGAGCCTGCTTCTCCGCCTGTGGCATCTTCTTGACACCATCTGTAACGCCGTCCCCTGAAACCTGCTGTCTGGTGTGAGCCACAATCATGGTGCTGGCCTCAAAATGAAGCCTGCGCACTTTCGACAGCTCTGAAATGGTCATCTCAACGCCGTGATTGATGGTAGTGCAAAACGTTTCGAATTCCGGAGCACTGGCAGGCACCTGCGGTGTGCCTACAGCGAAACCCAGATCTGAAAACGTATTCAGCTGATTGTCAACCATGAGCTGACTCAACCATCCAGTAACATCGATCTTGTCACAGTGAACCTTGAAGGCAGCCTGAGAATCCACCAAAGCCATGGCTGGCCTTCGGTCAAGACTCTCCTACTTACCCAAGGTGAACACTCGTGAACCAGAGGCCATGACTTATTTGAAGGTCATGCCTGCATCATGCGCATCAATGTCCACAAGCAAGATCCATGAACATCATTCTTGCTTGTCAGCATTGCGACCTAGTGCCCTACCTCAGAGAGGTTCCACACGCTGCGCTATGCCGCCGGACATTGATCAACGCGGATACCCAAGCCATGAGACCACTGGCTCTGAGCACCGAAAGAACAGCTGTGTCCTACCTCAAAGGTTCCACACCCTGCACTTTCCCTTAAAAACAAGAGGTGTCAAATAGGATTCACCCTGAGGGAAACAAACTCTCGCATCTTGGCAAAACCCCAAATGACACCTCGAGAGAAAATCTCGGCTATGATATAAACCTAATGTCTGCCTCATAAGGCTCCACACTCATGCTGCACTGACATGGCTCTTTTTCCACAAATCGCATCGAAGCTTGGATCATGCACTCATCTTCGCTTGATTAGCGAAACACTGTTTGCACTTGATGAAGTCAAATCTGGGGTCCACACTGTCCAGCCTATAGCGATCCGTGATCTTGCGCCCACAGTGCAGAATGCGCTTGTAGCCCTTCGGCGCCAAATGCACAGTCCTGAGTTTGAGGTGCCTCCACACATCCGTACCTTCAGGAATGGGCATCCTGCGATAAGGCACCTTCGGGAGAACCACATTGTTTTCATCACTGCTCTCACTGCCACTGCTGCTAGTTGTGACATGGTCTGATGCTGAGTCCACTGCCACCTGATCTTCTGCAACTTCCAAAGCATCGGCCTGACCCTCAGTCGCAGCATCAGAACCAACATCTATGGTTTCCACCTTCTACTCCACGACTTCAGGACTCTCCGGCTCCCTCAAGGGAACAGAAACAAACCGTCCGCTCCTGGTCTCATCCGGCCTGAAACTTCCCTCCCGGATATTTCGCAAACAGTCTTCCAGAACCCTAAGGGGACGAGAAGCTCCATCGCGACTGTACCGCAACGCCATGGAAATGTGGTTAACGTGATAGCCAAGTGCTAATCTGTCGTTAAAGTCACAACCCATCTTTGCCAAATATGAGAGGCAGGTGGCCTTGAAAGAGTGACTTGTGTAAGCCAGCGGCTCAGGTCCACCTTGCTCATCCCGATATTGCTCCAGCAGCATAATCAGCCACCTGGCGGCTTCTGCAGTGGACAACGGCCTGGCAGTTGGCTTCAAATCCTCACCAGGCGCTGGCATTCAAGTCCTCAACTCCCAACTCGCCTCTTGCCCACTTCCAACGCTGAGCCCAGTTGCCACGAGAAACACCATGCGCTGGTGCAGTCAAAGGCAGAAACATGTGCCGCATACTGAGGGCCCTGCACGTCTTATGCACAGCTGTGGAGCATTCCACAAATTGAATCTCGCCCTCAGTGTCCTCATCCCATAGAACCGACTGCGAGTGTCGGGCGTCGCTCCAACGCGCCCTTCCATATACACAGAATAATACCATTCCGCAAAAGCAAACATTCCAGGCATCGTCACTGCAATCCAAAATAGAATGAAGCGCCAATAAGTGGGACACACGCAAAGGAGGGGCCTGATGCACAATAGTAGGCTGCTTGGCAGTAGCCACGCCCATGCATCGCCTGCTCTTCGTCGCACCCTCCAAGGACGCAATATTGAAAACATGACGCACGAACGTCACTGCCTCCATGAGTGATTTCAACCTGGACAGCTTAACATGCGCACTCCTCTCTCTGCACATATGCTCATAAAGATCATTCTCACTGCAAGGAAAATCCAAGCCACGACCCAGTAGATCATTGACCAACCGTGAAATGCTGTTACACCTCTTGAGCAACGTGGAAGGAGCCTTGTTGCGCAGCACGTCCACAATGATCTGACATTGAGATTGAAACTCACTCCCCGCTTGAACAAGCCCGATCAAGTTGTCGGTACCTTTCCAAGACATGATGCAACTGTGCCACCTTCTGATTGCAGTTTCCCATGTCGCGTCACGCTGCTCCTGCCATGACTGAACAGTGGAACTGGAGACCACCTCAAGGAACGAAGTAGCCCTCGCCCGCAACAACCTTCGACTGAGAAACTGCATCTGCTGAAGACACCACCGGGTCAGGCACAAAAGCAGGACGTGTTAATGAACTGAGCAAAGGAGTCTCGCCCTGACCATCGTCAAAGATCTGTTCCCAGAAGCCCGTCTCCCAAAACTGTCTCAACGGCTGTTGACTCAGTTGCATCCATGACCTGTTGACAGCATGCAAACGTTCATAGTTCTGCAGAAGCCTCAAGTCATGAGAATGATCATCCTGTCTGTTAGCTGCATCAAACTGCGGAAAACCTGTATTGAGTCCATCTGACACTTCCACAGGCAACGATTCCACATTTGAGTCCAGCACAAGCGCCTCATCACTTGCCGAGGCCATTGCAACCCCCTATGCTGAAAATTAGCAGAGCATGCATTGATGCAAAGGGGGTCCCACCCACCCACACCTTGAAAGAAAAATGCGGTCAAGCAACTCTCAAAAATGTCAACTGCACAGCCATGACATAATGAGTCCAGCTGTGTCCGCAAACATAAACAGAGTTCAATCGGCCTCAAGTTGGGTTGTTTTGCTAAGTTTCCTCACAGGAAACTTTTTTTCCTTTTTGAGCCAAATAAAGTTATCATCTTTGTGCCAAAGAGTCACAACATGGCCTCCTTGATGGTGCGGATGGTGCGCTCCGCTGAAAGGGAGCAGAAAGGGGCTGCCTGTGCTGTTTCGGAGGTTGGCAAAGCCTTGCTGGCGTTGAAGCCGAACAAAGAGAAACCAAAAGACAAGATGGTCCCTGATGCTGTTTGGGCCTCAACTGATTTATTTCAGAACCGGGTTCATTCAATGTGTTCTGTTTCTAGGTCATGGAAAGCTTAAAGGCATTCACATCCTCTTCTACGCCCAAGCCGGTGCTTCCCACTTGCCGGCCCTGACAAATTAGATGGAAATTCGGGTTTGAGGGTAGGCAGCGCGGCATCCCAGGTGGAAGAAGCGAAGGAGAGGGTAGTGAGGAAGAAGTGACTTCCAAAAAGAAAAAGCAAGCGACGAAGAAGCCGTGCCCAAAGACCAAGCCCAAGCCAAAGCCTACAGGGGCCTACTGCCCAGGGTCCTACGCTGAAGCTCGAAAGAAATTCAGGTCAAGGGGTCCCGTTTGCGGAAGCGTCAGCTGCTTGGAACAGCAGCGCGGAGAGGAACAAGCTTCTGGAAGGCCTCTCCCCTGCTGAGCTCAAGCGCAGACGATTTACTGCGCAAGTGCAATAGGTGGTTTAAACCAACCCGGGGTCAGAGCAGGGGAGTCCTTGCTGCTGAAGTCATAATGGAGGTCACTTGCTGAAAAGGGTGTGTTTGTCTGAGATTGCAGTGTGCAGTTGCGTGTGCAAAGGGGACGCTGCAGTGTATTTGTTTGAGACCCAGAAAAAGAGCCAATCAAGTTTGTGGGCAAGTACTTAAACATCTTTTTTCCAGGGCCGGGAATGTGCAACATGCTCTGCTGACGCAGTTTGCCCGAGACCGTGCCCGGCCTAGCCGTGTCGATCCTCCAATGGTGGTGGGCGAGCTCCTGCAATGGGGGGCGCCAAAGAGTTTGATCCTTGTGTGGGTCCTTCTTGGTTTCTTACCCTTTGCTAGCCAGACCGAGGACTGTTGCAATTATCCAAGCTGATTGGCGTGAGATTCAAGGGCTGAGGGGAGGGTTAAATTGCGGTTGCTCCCCCGCAGGAAAGTCAGTACTTGGAGCTGTTCGCTGGAGCTGGGGAAGTGTCTGCAGCTCTTAGAGCCGAAGCTTGACTCAAACCGTTGCAGAGGCCCAGAGCGGTGACCGTTTCGTTTTTGTTGAGACAACTTAGGAACAAGCTTTTGGCTCAGCTCTGGATATACAGTATTCCCCGTATAGCATGGACCTGTGTGAAGCTAGTGGATTTCTGCCAGGGGCTTACCTTTGCTTGTGTGTGTTTGTGAAAGTGTTCAGTTGAGACTGGCTTTGAGGCTGCCACCGGAGGTCAAGAAGAAGAAGCCCGAGCAGGAGATCGCCGTCAAGGGCGTGAAAGTCGAGCTCAAGAGCGTTGAGAGGCGTGGGCAAGAAGGGGGAGAAGGGCGAGAAGGGCGAGAAGGGCGATAAGGGCGAGAAGGGCGATAAGGGCGAGAAGGGCGAGTTGAAGGGCGAGAAGGGCGAGTTGAAGGGCGAGAAGGGCGAGTTGAAGGGCGAGTTGAAGGGCGAGTTGAAGGGCTCGGTGAGGGGTGAGGTCAAGGGCGATTTCAATAAGGGCAACGGTGGCAAGGGTGAGCTCAAGGGCGCGAAGGGCATGTGCAAGGGCAAGGGCGAGTTCTTCAAAGGCACGCGTCCGGAGATTGAGGTGGCCACGTTCCTGGCGGGCGGCGGTGGTGGCGACACAGTCTTTGCCAAGGCCGGCGTGGCGAAGGGAAAGGGAGCAAAGGGGAAAGGCATGTGGGACCGTTACGGTGGCTGGATGGAGGATGCCTACACGGCGTGGAGGAGCTACCCGTCCAGGTGGGATGAGTGGGCAGGCTGGTAAGCCGCGGAGGTCACGCATCAGACTGAGCCTGAAGTAAAAAAAGGCTGTGCGCTTGTGGGTGTGTCAGAAGTTAAGGGGCTAAGGTTTTGGGAAGTAGGGGTGCTTTGATCCACAAATCGTCTTAAGGGCCCTCAAGATGTTTGAGTTCTCCTTGCATTGTATGGAGCAGGTTTAGGAGTTCCCTCCTCCCCTCCCAACGCATGTTCGCCAAACAAGGCTGCCTCGATTTGGCTGGCATCAGGCTGCAAGGGTTGGAGTGCAAAGAATTGTCTTTAAATGTCTGCTTTTAGGTCACTTTTACCCTCACCTGTGTTGGGCCCTGACTACTCCAAAGTTCCCAAATACTCATCGCACTCAACATGAAATTGCCAGGCGACATGGGATTTCCAGTTTCAGGCAACCCCGCACAAAGGAATTTGAACATCTAGTTGGATGCCTCCCCCCCCCCCACATACAAAATCCCAAATACGTTGCGCTTGAAGCATTCCCTTGTTTTGGACTTCAATTGTAGCAAAGCTGAACGGTTAGGGGAGCCTATAAAAAAGACATGCCCTTTTCAAAAAAAAAGCCGGTGTCTTTTTGCTATACCTTGTGGTGTTGTGCAATTAAGGGCCCGTGAGTTCAACAATCTTTTCAAATTCTCGGCTGAACATTCTTTTTTTTTTCAGGAAAGGTCCGCAACTACATTCCCATTTGTCCTTGAGAACAGCTCATGTTAACCCAATACCCCAACGATGTGGATTCTTGAATGTTCAGCTGCTCCTGTTTCTTGCCCGTGCCCAGGAGATCCTATGCAATTCCCTTCGGAAGTGACTTGGCTTTGAAAGTGGGGCTGCAATTGTGGGGGTCCCAGATATTGAGTCTTATTCTCCCTTCAACTGAGGAACATGGGGTTGAAAGTGCCTTCTACAGATGTGAGCCCTGGCTAGATCGGTGGGACCGGCAGCGTAGAAATCCGTAGAAATGTGTGCAAATGGCCTCTAAATGTGTGCATTTGATCTTTAAAATTCGTAGAATTCGTAGAAATAAATTTCACCTAATTTCACACAACCAATCACATGTTTAAAGGCCCTACATGGAGCGCTTGGTCGGGTCACTTTGAATTGAGAGAATTTGAAGGGGTGGCTTGCCAACTCTTGTGTTGTTGTGTGTGTGTTAATTAGGCTCAGTTTGAAGGCGTGCCCCTTGGCTTGGCTGTGGCCATGCCGTCGATGAAGCTGAGCAGGGAAGAAGAGCGCGATCTACAGCAACTCATGCATCAGGAGCAGCTCAGCCGTGAAGATGCCCTTGAAGTGATGGAGCACCTGCAGGAGCTGGTTGACGCGGCCGGCGAGGAGACGAAGGCGAAAGCCAAAGGCAAAGCAAAAGCAGCTGAGGTGGGAGAAGATGAGGCGCTGAGGCTGGAGGAGGAGATGAGGCGGTGGCGCCGAAAGGCAAGACGAACGCCAAGGCTCAGAAAGCTGCTGAGGCCGGAGGAGATGAGGCGGCGGCGCCGAAAGGCAAGAAGGCCAAAGCTCAGAAAGCTGCTGAGGATGAAGGAGATGAGGTGGTGAAGCCGAAAGGCAAGACGAAGGCCAAGGCTCAGAAAGCTGCTGAGGCCGGAGGAGATGAGGTGGTGGCGCCGAAAGGCAAGAAGGCCAAAGCTCAGAAAGCTGCTGAGGATGAAGGAGACGAGGTGGAGCCGAAAGGCAAGACGAGGGCCAAAGCTCAGAAAGCTGCTGAGGCCGAAGGAGATGAGGCGGTGGCGCCGACAGGCAAGGCGAAGGCCAAAGCTCAGGAGGTGGAGCCGGCGCCGAAGAAGTCAAAGAAAGGTGAGAAAGCATCTGGGTCTGCCCCCAGCCAGCCAAAGACAAAGGCAGCCCCTGAGAAGGGTGACGAGCTGCTTGAGGAGCTGTTCGGCGAGGACAAGGGGAAAGCGTTTGCGTCTTCAGCTAGCGAGGATGAGTCTGCCACGCAGGAGGCTACAGCGGAGGTGAAGGCAGCTCCGGCAAAGGCCCTGGCGAAGGACTCGCCGGCTGCCCGCACGAAGGCTGTCCTAGAGAAGAACCAGGCAAACAAGCTTTCGCTGAAGCGGGGCAAGTCTAAGGTGTTTGCGCTGAGCGAGTTGCCGGCGATTGAGGACAAGGTGGATCCGGATGATTCTGCGGACACCCAGCAGAGTTTGTGGCCACCTGACAGTCCTGACAGTTCTTTGGAAATAGTTCTGGGATAGGTTTCGGGGCTAGGGGGATTTTATAGGTTGACAACTGGGACGAGTTTGGGGTGTGGAAACTCCATGGTGCCTTCATACATGTTCCGTTCCATCTACTTCCTGAACCAATGAATCAGGCAATGTTCAAGTTTAGGGGTTGAGTGCTGGTTTTGTGTTTTTGTTTTTTAGTGCTGGTTTCGTGGTTTTGTCCCTTTACGGCTAGAAAATCACAACTCATGAATCATGGACCGGAGGGCTGCCCTAAACCTCTAGCAGGGGTCCCAAAATTTGAAAGGGTGGTCACATGCAACCAAAGTTTGGAACAACACGTGGGTATCCTGTGCTATATATACACGTTTCCCTTTTGCCCAGGTCATGCAGAACGTTGCAAGCCGGTCAAGCGCAACTGGAAGCTGTGAAAACCGTTGCTGAGTCGGTCCTCTCCCAGAAGTCTTTGACCAAGCATGAGCTGGAAGAGCAACTTGTATTCAACTATATTGGGACACCGGGGCCACATCTAGAACAACTTGTTTGTGGAACCAAGGAAGCTTGGCCCTTCTGCGAGCCAACTTGGGGAGGAACCGATCAAGGTGCTGATTGGTTTGCTCCAGGAGCATTTGGAGGGCGTGTCTGTCAAAGCGTCAAACGTTGGGACCAACGTGGATGAGCAGACGGCAAAGCGAACCACACCAATTTCGGTGGTTGAATCAACCCCGGAGCAAAGCACCAAAAAGCGCAAGAAGCAAAGCCCTTTGCCTGACCGTCAGCCTGACACCCCTGACACACAGGAAACTTTGGCGCTGTCCCCTTCCCAGATCCCCGACGCCCAAGAAGAGCCGGCGCCACCAGCAGCCAAGCCAGCCCCGCCCTCGCCTACGGAAACACATGTTGCAACCGTGCCCCAATCTGTCTCGGCCATTCCGCGCGGCCAGCCCAGCCCTGCGCACTATGGTTAACTCCTCGACCCATCGCAAAGAATACGCCAAGTTGGTGCTTACCTCAGTCAATGGTTGGTTTAAATTGGGTTGCCAAGTGAGGTTTCGTGATGCGCCACCTAAGACCCGGCTCATCAACAACGGCGCCGTGGCCCATGGGTATCCGAACTGCCATGAGCTTGCCAATGGGTCTCTGAAAGTTTTTCGGATTCAGTTGCAGCCCAACCCTGTACCCCTTCCCTTTTTCCTCCCTGTGTCTGCCGAGGATCGTCAGAAGCTGCTTCAGCAGTTCGTGCGCAACGGGCAGAACATAGAGGCCTGTGAGGGCAAGCTGGAGGCTTCGAAGACACAGGAGCTGGAGGGTAAGAAAAGGTACGCCCTGGTCCCAGTTAAGGACATGAAGAATGCCCCATGGAACTTTTCGCAGACCCTTCATCTGAACTTCAGTATTTTGCTGAACTGAGGCTACTTGTGCATCCAATGTTTGGTTTCATGTTTATGGTTTGAACTGCTGCATGCCACTAGGGGTTGAACTCATCTGAGGCGCAAGATAGCCGCCATCATAAGCAAAGGAGGGGGCATTGAGGATGAGGACTGCCCGGACAGACACGGTGGCGGTGAAGACGCTTGGATCCATCTCATGCTCACTATAGTCGAAGTTATCAACGTTTGATCGTTTCATGTTTGAATTGCTCATCTCAGGATGCAGGAGTCGATGAGTATGAGAACAAGCGCTTCGCATGCTTTGACCAGCATCATGGGCACTGGCGTGAACCCTTCCCTCGAGAGGGCTCCAATTCGGTCACCTTCGGCGCCGCTATCTGGGGATGTTTTGAGGGCCTATGACAACTACAATCAGCAACTCCAGTCCCTTGTTGCCGATGAAGGCCAAGTTGGGGTGGTTTGGAAACTTGCAACTTTTCACTTGTCAGCTTGAATCCTGCAAGGTGCACCGCGGACCAACAAATCAGGCCAGGGCCAAAGCAAAAAGTCAGCACCGTCAGCCATCAGCCGATCCACCGCCAAGAAGCCGTTGCTTGAACAAACCTTCAACACGGAGAAAGAAAAGCACCAGCGCTGGAGCAGGGGTCCTATTTTTTTACTCAGAGCTTGGGCCCCTTGATCCAAACAATGCTGAGTTAAGTTGGAAACCAAGGCAACGAAGTGAAGAAAGAATTGAAAGACATTGCCGGCTTCTTGGTCGACATGCCCTCGGACAGCGAGTTGACGAAGACCCTCACACGGCATCAGCGAGCCCTCAAAACGCTTGCCTCGCAGTGGCCCAGCTTGCAAACTGGTTCAGCCTCAAGGCCGAGGTTGCTTCCCCTTGCTCCCTCCCAGGTTCAAAGACCTGAAAACCTTCCAGGAGATGGAGCCTGCCTGCACGGAGATCGCACAAGAGGCTACTTGCCATGCAAATGGCTCAGTCAAAGGGTCAGGGTCCTTCTTTTCTTTTGCTTGCAGGTGCCCTTCTTGTTTGCGTGAACCCCCTAGCAAGATTTGACTGTCAATTGAATTGCCCTCAGAAACCAGGGAACCCGCAACCCTTTAGCGGTGCAGATACTATTTCAGTTTTGCCGCAAGCCCCAAACTCGAACCCTTTGAAACCTTTTGGGATGGCTTCGAACCCCAAATCTGGACCCTCTCAAACATTTTGGGAAGACACCTCAAACTCGAACCCTTTGAAACATTGTGGGATGGCTTCAAACCCCAAATCTGGACCCTTTCCAACATTTTGGGAAGACACCTCAAACTCGAACCCTTTGAAACATTGTGGGATGACTTCAAACCCCAAATCTGGACCCTTTCCAACATTTTGGGAAGACACCTCAAACTCGAACCCTTTGAAACATTGTGGATGGCTTCAAACCCCAAATCTGGACCCTTTCCAACATTTTGGGAAGACACCTCAAACTCGAACCATTTGAAACATTGTGGGATGCCCAAACTTGGACCCTCATCTTGGATGGCTTCAAACCCCAAACTTGAACCCTTCGAATTATTTTGGGGTGGCTCCAAACCCCAAACTCAAACCCTTTGAAACATGTTGGGATGATTCCCCAAACCGGAACCTTTGAAGCATTTTTGGATGGGGCCAAGACACATTCACACACACACACACCCACGACACACACACACACACAAAACACCCTTTGTGTACAATCACATCCCGCTTTGCCAAGGTTTCAGCTTTGAAGATGACGAAGGGCCAAGCCAAGGGGATGCTGAATGAGCTCAAGACAATGTAGCTTTGAGTAGCCTTGCTTGAATCCCGCATTCATTTGTTAATCACTTATTTGCAGTAACCCTGACCTCAAAAACGCCTATACAAGTTGATTGCTGATTGCGATGCCCCCTTGAGGAAAAGGACTAGCTACACAGAACTACTGAAAGATTGAAATTTGCACTGCGGGAATTGGAGCAGAGTGAAGTTTAGGAACCTGGCCGCCAAAAGGCTGGGCTTGCAAATCAGGGGTTGGCGCACTAGCCAGGAGTTACCACATGAATGGGATGCGGGCAACATCTCTTGGCTTCTGCCGCTTTGGGGTTTGGTCCAATTACGGCACGTTGGCGCAAGCTGGAAAAAGGGCAAGCTGAGCTTTGATGCAACAATCTTGGTTTCTGATTGGTGATGTTTTTTTCTAGAGCCAACAGGGTCTAAATTGGAAACGCAGGTACGAGCTGTGGAGCGTGCAAGCTGAGAGACGCCCTGGACAAAAGGTGACTTGGTTTAAAGCGAGTGTCGGTTTCGCGCCTCCTTGGCCCTGCCCAGGATCACCCAAGCTGCCTGCTCTGGAGACGCCAGCATTGCTCTCGCTTGTGACCTCGGCCGCTCGATTACTTCTTTCAAGTTTGCCATCAAAAACCCCAGAAACATGTCAACTAAGGAAACGTTTATGAATCTCAGCACCTACAAGGGTATGCCTCAAGGCCTCTTAGGGAGACAGAGTTTCATTCGCGGCTTCTTCGTGCTGGTCTCGCCCTGGAAGCAAAACCCTCATGGATTGATGCGCCCATGCGTGATGAGGACAGCAACTTGTACATTGGGAGCATGCCGATTATGTACCCTAGTGTTCTTGCAAGGGCCCTGATGGACGTTGGATTTCTGGACTTTGTGATTCCTCCTGATTGCTTGTCCTTGTACTGGAAACAGATCCTTCAAGATTTTCCACAGCATCCCCTTCATGGCCGAGAACAACAGTGGAAAAGAGCAATACCAATTGTCTTGTGGGGGGATGAGGGGACAAAGGGAAACAACAGCTGGATGCTGTTTAGTTGGAGGCTGGGAGGCATTTTCAAAGTCTTTCGTTTGTTGTTTACTTGGACCACCAACCTGAAAGTTTTTGGTTTTGCTTTGAAAGAGGGTGCTGAAATCTACTAAGGATGGTGGATGTGTCTTTGGTGAGGACTGACTCGAAGGCTTCGCGGCACATCATTTTCTCATTTCCCGTTTCCCGGTACGCCATCAACCGATCGCAAAGCGAAAACCTATCCCTTCAAGCTTTCTTCCGGGCTGCTGTGAATGATTTGAACGAGTTGGCCAGAACTGGCATTTGCAACGAAAATGATGGACAAGCACCTTGTCAACTACATAACCTTACAATTGTCAGAACTAGCTCTACGCTTTTCGGGGAAGCAGTTGAATTGCCTGCGCTCAGGTATATACTTTCCACACGGTCAGCTTGAGTTTCTGGGCCAAGCACTGAATTTGACCCGCCATCCAGGATGCGAAGAGGCCTGCCAGTCGAATCGGGTTGCTTTCCACTGATAAGCATTTGTGTTGGGAGGGTCCCTGTTGAGATTCAATTTTCAAGGGGCAGGGTAAAACACACACATGTTTGAATGAAGGTGGAAGTGTGCACAGACCCCCCTGTCTCACACAGTGAGGTTGGTTCAAGACAAATACCAACGGTAGCTATAGAGGTATGGAAACCAGTGTTTTGACTTGTCAAGAGCTATCACAGTCATTACGAGGGTTTGAGAACATGTACAAATCATGTTTGCTGACCTGAGTTGTCCCCCTGAAGGTTTGTTTCCGTTGCCCTGCCACTATGGGGAGAGGGGACTTCAACATGGTCTACACGAACCTTGAAGGCGAGTGGCGAACCAGGGAATTGGGTGAAAATCCATGGCTGGCTGAGCCAGCTCTGTTCAATCTGGATGGCTTTTGCCTTACAATGGTTTCTGTGGATTGGATGCATTGCTTCAACTTGGGAACGTGTCGGGACCTTGTGGGGGCAGCTTTGAAGATACTTTTGAAGGACCGCCAGTACTTTGATGGAGGAAACCTTGAAACAAGATTTGCTACCTTGAATCGCGAACTGCGCGCCTTTCTGAAGAGCGAGGGACTGAGCATGCGCCTCAAGCACATCAAGAAAAGCAATTTGGTGCGGCGGAACGACTCTTGTCCTGAACTTCGATGTTCTGCAAATGATGTGGCAGTAACCCTACGGTTTCTTTCCCAAAAATTGGCGAGGAAACCTTCCCCTGACCCTTATGGAGGCCTAAGTGCCTGTGTGTGGGTTGCAGAGCAACTCAATGCAACGATTCTGCGGGCAAACATTTTTCTGACAGAGGCGGAAGCGCATCAAATTAGTTTGCTGGGGTCATCCTTTTTGCGCATGTACTTGTCCTTGGCGAACATTGCCCAAGATCAAAAGGCTTTGTTGTTTAAATTGAGGCCGAAGTACCACTTTATACAACACATGGTTCTTGATGCATCAGGGCGACCTTCAGGGCGAAGCCCTGGTTGGGATGCAAATTTCATGGATGAAGATTATGTGAAACAAACCTTGAAGATCCTTAAAGGGCTTCATCCTGCAACAGCTGCTCACAATGTCTTGAAAAGGCAAGTGACGTATCTAAAATTCGCAATGCAAAAGCATCGTTTTCTGGAGCGAGCCAGTGCTTGAGCCAAGGGAGGAAAGGCGGTGGCAGGGTTGGATCCTGTGCCATTGTTTGGTCTACTTATTGAGTTTCCCCAGCACCCCTGATTTGGGATCAAACAAAAGGGTACCCATCTTTTGGTTCACTCATCATTTCTCACAAGTTTGTTTTTGGGAGTGTTGTTTCTCTTAAGAAACTTAAGTCCCACTGTGTTGTTTTTTTCGGGATTTGTTTGTTTTTTTGCAGCGAAGCGCGTGCCATGTTGTAGGGTTTAATTTGTGGCTGTGTGTGTGCGGGGGTTTTGTTTGTTTGTTTGTGTCTGTGAATTGTGTGCGTGGTGCCATGCGCTCTCAACATGTCATATGACCCTTAACTGGCCAAATGACCTTTAAAAGCCAAATGACCTTTATCCTTAAAGGTCGTTTGGAGCACTTTTCCCCTTTCATGCGTCGTTTCGTCCTTCAGGGATCGAGCCTCCGAAGGCTCCGAAGTGCAGCTTCGCGACTCCTCCCGGTGGCACCGAGAAGTCCAGGCGCGCCGTGCTCCAGACACCCTGCGCGGCCGTGCCGAGGAAGGTGCCGGTGACGCCCACATAGTCGTTGTTGGCCGCGCTGACGTACATCACCAAGTTGGAGGCCGTGCCCAGCCTGTACCGACAGCCGAAGGAGTAGCGTCTCCCCGGCGTCAGCGTGTAGGTGCGCACGATGTTCCAGGCGAAGGCGCTCAGGGTCATGGCGTAGCCCTCCCACCGTGAGGCCACGCAGCTGCGCACCAGAAAATTGCCTAGCGTGGTGAGCGTGGGCTCCAGCAGCACCTCGCCCAGGGTGGCCAGCGTGACGTCGTCGGCCCCTCCGTCGAGGAACTCGTGCTTCAGCAGCAGTGCCGAAGCCGCCGTGTCCTCCTCCACCTCCGCCGTGTTCGCAACTCCGTTCGGAGGCACTGTGAAGTACATCTTGGCCGTGCTCCAGGCAGCCTGGTCGCCCACGAAGCTGCCGTACAGGGGGCTCGGACATGTACACCACGAAGTTGGAGGCCGTGCCGAGTCGGTACCGGCAGGCGAAGAGGAGCTCTCGGCCCGGGGTCAAGTTGTAGGTGCGCACGATGTTCCACGGGTTCACCGCCAGGGTCAGGGTGTAGCCGTCCACGCTCACTCCCGCGGTGCGCGTGGCCAGGACCACGCTGCAACCGCTGCTGGGCGAACCGTCCAGTTTGACAGCGAGACGTCCGTGGGGCCCAGGATCTGCTCTCCTACGGCGGCCACCACCTCGTCGGCCCCTCGGTCGTCCGGAAAGCGCACTGCTATCTGCAGCGCCGAGGCTGCCTCCGTGACTCCGAGCTTGCCGGCAAGGAGGCCGTCTACTTGTGCGATGGTGTAGTAGCTGAGCAGCGCGGCTGCGATGCTCGAGGCCGTTGCCGTGTCCTGGTCTGCGGCTGAGCGGTACGCCACCAGCGCCGAGGTGATTTGGTTGGTTGTGAACACGTCCTGGTCCGGGCCCGTCCGGTAGGCCAGCAGCGCGCCCGCGATGGCGGCCTGCGTCTGCGTGTCCTGCGCGCTTGCCGTGCGGTAGTCTCCCAACAGTGCGTCTACCTGCGCCGAGGTGTAGTAGGCAAGCAGTGCGCCTGTGATGGCGCTGGTCGTCTCCGCGTCCTGCGCTGCCCCTGTGCGGTAGTCTCCCAACAGCGCGTCTACCTGCGCCGAGGTGTAGTAGGCCAGCAAGGCCGCTGTTATAGCAGCGTCAGTGCCCGCCGTGGAGTAGCAGTCTGCCGTGATGCTCAGCGTGTCGTCGCCGTTGGCCAGCGCAGCAGAGAGAGGAGCCCCCAGATGCAGGGTGCGAACGACGTTGCTTCCGCGAACGAGCTCCCAAGTCGTGAAGCCCGCCCAGGCCGGCGCGTTAACAACTCCGCCGCTGCCGGAAAGCTGCAGGGCGGCGAGCTCCGCGAGGATTGCGTTGAGGGCGCTCTCTGGCCGAGAGCGCGGCGTTCGTGGCGTATGAGGCCAGCAGCGTCGCGTTGGCCTTGGCCCCCTGGAGCGCCGTGATGCTGGCGTCCCGGCTAGCAAGCTGCGCTGCGACGAAGGCCTTGGTGGCGAGACCCAGCAGGGCATTTGCTATCTTGGTGTCTACCTCCCGCGGCGTGTCCAAACCGTCCACCGTGGAGAGCAGGGAGGCCAGCGCGCTTGCGTCCGCCTTGCCGAAGAGGGCGGCGTCCAGGGCTGCCGTGGTGACAGCGTCCAAGAGGGCTGTCGCTATCTTAGAGTCCACCACCGAGGAAGTGTCCACGGCCGACTGCAGGGCGTAAGCAGTCAGGGCGCTGGCGTCTGCCTTGGAGGCCTGCAGCCCCGAGATGGAGGCGTCTCGGCGAGCTCGGAGGCCAGCGCCGCGGCGGACGGCCCCCAGGAGAGCGTTGGCCACCTTGGTGTCCACCTCCAGCGGCGTGATCCTTGCCGCTATGTCTAGGGAGCACTGGTCCACCACCGTCTTGAGGCCGTAGTTGGCGGCCACCGTGGCCAGCGTGGCGTTGTTGGCCGAGGCGATGGAGCCGTTCGTGGCCGCCGTGGTGCTGTAGTTGGACAGCTTTAGGTCCACGCCGTCCGGGGGCACAAGCATGTGAAGCCACACCCAAATCATTGACATGAAGCCAGTCTAGCAAGTAAGACTTTCTGCTCCAACCTATGACCTTGCAAAGGGGGTGATCTGGCAATGGTGTGGAGGCAGGCTTCTTCTTCCAACTGCTTGCAGGCCTGAAGTCAAACCAGTTGTCAGCCACTGTTTTTCCACCTGGGCACAAATGCAGGGCGTATCACTGGCCCAATGTGACAAGCCCAGCTCATTCTGTAGGTAATCCATATCGCCCTGCACACCGAGCAGAAAGAAAAAAGTGCCATCTGCAAAAATTGTCTTCCCAGCCCTCTCAGCAAGCTCTCCATCCAATGGGTTGCCAAATGGGTCCAATGCAGGGAACTGATTGTGGTACAAGCCATTGAAGTCCCACACCAGCCATTCCCAAATTTCTGACCAAGTGCCACACTGGCCTTTGATGGAAGAATTCTTTGGCCAGCTTGCAAGTATCAAGTTGGTGTCAGAAATGCTGCCTTGCTTCAACAAGCCTGACATGGACACTGTGAGCAGGCTATCTTTGTCTTGAAACCTTGCACCATCTCCATGGACCAGCAATGGGATCCCTTGAGCGCCCTTCTTTTTTGCAGGATGGTCAAACTTTGAACCAACCAGATCCCAAAATCTTTCTTTTGCAGTGCCATAGCCAAACGCTAGCTCCAGCTCCTCATGCAAGTGGCCATGGCTGGCCATAGCCAGAAGCCAATCTGAAGGCAACACCACTTTGCATGCCATTTCAATGGCAACTTTTCCTCCCTTCACATCCTTCCCGGGGACTGTGAGAAGCCTGCCAGCTGGTGCCACCAAGTCCTTGACAAAATGTGCTATCAAATCCCGGTGAATGCTGCCAGTGTTGTTGCCATAGGCCCCCAACGCTGCAATCTCTGAAATTTCAGGGTGTTGCAAGCCATCACACAGAGCTGCGTGGGCAAGTTCTTGCACATCAGGCGCAGACAAAACTCCCCAAGCCCATTTGTTGAGCAAGCAGGTGGCAAATGCAGATTGCTCATGGGAGTTGGACAACAGGACCTTCTGCTTCTTTCTTGCTGGCCCCAAGGCATCTTCAGCGTCATGTTGTGCTCTTTGCAAATGCCCCACCACAAAAATGTCAGCTACAACAAAGCAATTGTTATTGCCAGACTTGGGTTGGGGAACTTCTTTGCAATTGCTTGAGACTTGCAAAGTCTTTCCTGCTGAGCCATTGCCAAGCACACATGTGCACCAACAAACTGAAATGCTCACTTGCTGCAAGCTTGGCCCGAGGCTTCAAACCTACACCAATTCAAAAATCAGCTGCGCCTCCTATACTTGATGGGCATGAACCATGACACATATTCAGGAATGAGCCTGCGTGCAGCACATAGTATTTATCGCAAGCAAAGCATTGCGTCTATAGGTCGATCTCTGTGGCCCACCAAGCTGTAGCTTCTGGAAATCAGGAGAAAGAATGGGCCCTTCCTAAAGAATAGTAAATGCAAAACAGGTGGGTGCAACAGATTTGGCCTCAGCACGGTGGGCTCTTGACACATTCACTTGCCCAGCTGTTTCAGCAAAGATGCATGAGATGCAATGGGCCCTTTCATCTCCTCCTGGATGGTGTTCAAAAACTTCAAGGTCTCCTCCTTCTTCCCAAAGTCCTTGGATTTCCTCATCCTCATACTTTTGCTGCAGCTCCTTCCAGCTGACAGGCTTCTCTGTTTCTTTGAAGCTTTTAGAGCTTGAGATGGACTGGGTTTTCTGCATGAAGTGTGAGCCCCATGACTTGTCCAAAAGCCATGCCCTTACCACTGCACCTTTTTGTGCATGCTTTTGCCCTGCTGGGGCCTGACTTGCTGTCTCCCACTGCTCCTTTGCCTCTGAAGGGGCCGACTTCAAGGCATGCAGGAACTTGCTGCTCAGCTGCTTCTGCTCAGAGGTTTCCAACTCCAACTCTGCATCTGGATTTTCCCCATGCACCCTGTCCTTCCTCCCTCACAGAAGCAGCTGGCTTTTTGAGCACTTTTGATGACATTCTTGGGCATGCTGGCCAAATGAAAAGCTTCGAACAGTCCAGTTGAGCCACTAATGAGCTCCAAATCAGTTCAATTCAAATATGATGTGGCATGTTCATTTTCTGAAATTTATCTGAATTTTATCTGAATTCCATCTAGTTTTCAGACAAAATACTTGAATTTCAGAAAATTATCTGAAAAGTAGTTGGAATTCAGACAAATTTCAGACAAAATTCAGAAACCAAAGCCTGCCACAATCCCCAAAAAAGGCAAAGCCCCACCTCCCACCAGCAGCCGGTCACAGCCAGCAAGTGCCTCTGCAAGCCATCTTTGCACCTTTGGATTGGCATTTCTCAGCCATTGACATGGCATTTGTCAGCCATTGACATGGCATTTTTCAGCCATTGACATGGCATATTTCAGCCATTGACATTGCATGTTTCGGCCATTGGCTTGGCATCTTTCAGCCACTTGATCCCACCTTCCCACCAGCTCCAATAACCCGCCATCCTGATTGGCATCTTTCAGCCAGCAGACATTTGTTGTTTTACAACTGTGGCATTTGCAGCCACGAGTCCAAGCCACGCTGGCAAAACCCAAGCACAATGCAGGCAAGCAGCTCCTTTTTTTCAAAAACCCACAGCTGCCACTCTGGCTACAAAAGCTGTCACTGCCCAAGGCCCCTCATCAGGAGCAGGTCCACCCTCCACTGCAAGTGCCAGATGGCATCTTGCATCCTCTGGATCTGGTAGCTGAGGTCATCCTCCACCCTCCAAGGAACTGCTGGAGCACTGATTGCGGTGGCTGACCATGCCCTGCCACAGTAAATACAGGTTGACCCTTCTGCCAAATTGGTCACCCACACCCAGCTCCTCCTGCTTGGCCCGCATGCAACTGAGTCGCATGTCAGGTACATGGTCTCCTGCAACTGGTTCGCCATAGCTGCAGCAGACAGACTCAGACAGGGGTTGTGCAGCTTAGAGCAAAAAAGCTCAGGCCACACACACACGCACTGCATCACATGGCTGGACATGCGGAAATTATTCCAGTCCTTTGTCATCATGTGAATCTGGCTCACTTTTCCACACCGACCCTTGTGTACTGCACAGTGCCTTATATGAAGTGGGCCCATTTGCTACACAGTCTTAAATGCCTTTCATGGCCTCAACCTGTGGCCTACCCATGCACCACCATGGGCCCACATGCATGGCACTACGATCAGCGCCTTCCTGCAGCGCTTGCTTCTTCTTCTGAGAAGCCCCTACTCTCAGCCAAGCACTTCACCAGCTCTGCCATCTCCATGCGCTTGGCTTCCAACTCATTCCTGAGCAGCTGCTCCTTCTCATACTGCTGGGCCTGCATTTCACTCATTTGCTTCAGGAAGAAGTTCTGCCTGCTAGCCACCAAATCCATGGCTTGATTTGTCTCCTCCTTTTGCAGCCTCAGCTCCAATTTGAGCTCTGCGCGCTGCTCCATTTCAGCGTCCTTATGCTCAGCCTGCATGGCCTCCTCTTCATTCTCTCCTCCACGCAGGCTGCTCAGCCCAGCCCTTCTGAAGATTCCATGCTTTCCATTCTTCAGGAGTCCACTTCTTCTTGGAGCTGCCAGCGCCATCTTCTTGCCGTCCATCCAGAGCCTTGCCCTCCATGGCCACCGCCTTGCCCAGAAGATTGCCCTCCAGGCCCTCCATGCACCACGCCCTGCTCATCCATCCACTCTGGAAAACTCATGTAGCCTCACCAAGCTGCTGATCATGCAGAAAAATGCACATGTCTGTGCCAAGAGTGCTCCCATCCACAATTGCTTTAACAAGAATGACAAGCTAGCTGTTGTGCTCTATGGCTGCCTTAAATCGTTTCTTTGCACATTGGGAAAAATGGCCACACAGGTTCAAGCAACCATCTGTTCAAGCCAAGGGGCTGCTGGCATCATCCTCACTGTAGGCCCCTCTGAGGACAGTCCTCAGCTTCCTGGCACCTTTGCCATGGTTCATGCCAGGGCTGGGGGTAGTAGCCCTCCCCAGGAAGGCTGGTGCCAATCCTCATCCCATCCAAAGCCCTTGCCCCACGACATGGCTGACTCCTGGATGGCGTGCAGTTCGAGTACTTGAGCATACATGCTGCCCTCATGCCTTGCTGGCCTTGCAGCGCTCAAAGCAAGATTGGAAAAGGTCCAAGGGCTTCACCTTGTTTAGAGGCATGTTTCAGCCTTTTCCCAGCCACACACTTGTGTAACCTACCTAGCAGCATTGAAAAAACCACTTTGCCATGGCCATTTCCATCAATCATCGTCTAGCCTACTTAGTCAGGCATGTTACAGCCTGCACATCAAGGCATCTCCCAGCCTATTTTTCAAGCAATGCTCATCCTGTCCTCGTAGGCAATTTTTCCCAGCTCATGTTTAGGTGCACTGCACCTGTTCTTTCGGCATGTTTCAGCCTGCAACAAAAACAGTTGCCACCATTGTGGAGTACATATTAAATCCAAGGACGCAGCCAAAGCAAGCTTGACACATTTTCCACCATGTGCAGGCTCTGGCTCCAAACTGCAGAAATGCTAGCCCCCCGCCCTTGCACCCAGCATGAAAGGTGCATTGCGCCCCAAAATGCTGCCCTGCAGGCACTATGTTGCTACGCAAGCAAAGCATCTCTCAGGGACACTGCCGTCCCCTGGTCAAGCTTGCCCATCTCCTCCATGGTGGATCTTGTTCATGATCTTGAAGTGGGACTTGCTCTGCTTCTCATTGACGCAAACCAAGTGTTTCTTTTTGCCACCCTCCAAAACTTGTAGGTATGTCCTGCCTTTGGCTTTGGTCAGGTAGATCTTGGAGCAGCCTTCTCCCTCAGCAGCAGGTTCCGTGGAAGAATGGCCTGAACTGCCTTCTGAGCATGCTTCCTCAATGGCAAGAGCCTTGGCCTTAGCCTTTGCCATCTTCTTCTTGTTTGCTGCCTTCTTGGCAGGCACAGGGCTGCAAGCCAGTGCTTCAAAGTCAAGGCCCACATCAGACTCAGCCATGCTCTCTGTGCCAAGAGTGCTGGTGCTTGTCCCTTTGTTGGGTAAGTCTTGCACCAGCCTTGCAAGCTGCTCTAACTGCTCCTTTTCTTTCTCTGTCAGGCTGCTCTGGGCTTGCCTCATCCTCACCTTGCTGTTCTTGACCCTTCTGAGGTGGGCCATCGATCCTGCTTGCCACCCACCCTGCCCATCTGTCCAAGGACATGCCCCAAATTTTGCCAGAATCATTTGAGTCTTTGAGGCTATTGGCCAATTCCCAGCAGCTGCCAGGACGGGGTGTATCGCCTAGTCTTTGCTGGAAGCTTGTG
The DNA here is from genome assembly GCA_963377175.1 of Effrenium voratum. NCBI lineage: Eukaryota > Dinophyceae > Suessiales > Symbiodiniaceae > Effrenium > Effrenium voratum. The sequence goes on along the minus strand of CAUJNA010001377.1, from coordinate 15,290 downwards.
CAGCTTGACCACCCAGGACACTACGCTTGAGTGGCCCAGTAATTACGCAAGCGGCCGTCGATATCGTGTGGTTACTGTGCAGGATGCCTCCTCACAACACCATTATACGGCACTGTGGTTTGATGTCTCACGTGCCCAAGCGGAGGAGCTACTTGCCAAGGGACCCCATCAGGTTGAAATCGGTGGATCACCTGGAACCATACGGTGGCCCCAGTCGCCCAGTGATCTTGGAAAAAGGAAGAACAAGCGAAGCACGCTTGAAACTCCAACTAAGCACTGGGAACGATTTCGACCATCCGATGGTGCTATCTCCGGCTCTGTGTGCCAGTCGTTATTGTCCCTGATTCAGCCGACACTAATCAGTTCCAGCGACAGTGCCTAAATGCATACTGTGTCACTCTGCGGAGTGTCTCCAATGGTACTGCGCAGGCCATATTTTCGAAACTCCTCCCCCATGCTTGCGCTGCCCAAATGTCCGGGGACGTTGAGGGAGAGGCCTTCGCACAGCTACACACCCCTTATGAGGCTGCGTTAGCTTGGTCTCGATGCGCCCTCTACTCTGGCCACGGTCTTCGCCCTGACCAGCAAATAATGTGCCGCGTTAACGTTGAGGGCTCAGTTCGCGTACCTCTCTTCCATGACAATTCTACTATTCACATTGGTTGGCACCAAGGTGGCTGGCTCTATGATGCGGCAGCCTTTCCCAAGTTCAAGATTTGCTGCCTGCCATTGTCCATCAAGAAATCGACATAACCTGCCTTCCTGGGCCCACTTTTGGCGAAGAGAGAAATGCTGCAGAGGTTTTGCCTAACTCTCTTCCTGGGAACGAAGCTATTGAACCTGCCCCCTGAGGTCGATCCTGCTGTCAATACTGACAGACAGCTTGATCTTAGGATCCTCTACGTTGCGCTTCGGGTCCTTTGTTTCGGTGCGTGGCGAATGACTGATAGTAGCGATCATCCTAGGCAGATTCTCCTTGAAGCAGTTGCATCCGATATCGCTATTGGCCACTGTGATGCGGCACTAACACCCAGTGTCATTGCTGACGTTATTCAAAGCATTCCGTCACTTGTCAATGAAGAATTCTTTGACCTTGTTGACACGTTGATTCGCCTCCTGCCAAGTGGTTATGTCCAGCAGCTCACTGGCCTTGATGCAAACAAGCTTCGCATTTATCCAGTAGGGTTCCGGTTCACCCACTTGTTGATGTGTCCTGGCTGCAAATTCCGGATCCTTCTTGTGGACGGCTCACTCACCCTTTAAACATTGCAGCTGTCCCATCAGACCCCAAGATTGCCAGGGCGCTCATCGCTTCATTTGGGCGCCCGCTTGACTTCAATGTCGAGGGATCTCGTATCCGACTCTCCCTTGTCGGGCTCATAGTTGTCCAAGCAAACACCCCACTCCATCTCGAAGCCTTTGATGGTACTGTGGGGCGAGTGTATCATCCCGACCGGGGATATGTGCAAATCACCCGCGATGAAGTTGAACACTTATTGCCCTACATAATTGGGGCAGTCTTTTGCAGCTCTGATACGATTGGCATTGAGTGCCTCCAGGCCAGACGAAGGATTCGGCTACGACATGCTGTGTGTGGACCGACGCGGCCGCATAAGTAGCTTTTTCGATGGCAGTGGCAGTTTTGTTGACACACTCACAGAAGAACTTGGGTCTCCCTCTGCCTTGCTCATCGCTGAGCTCGACCCTGACATCCGATCTGTTATCTCCGCAGTCCATGGCTACCATTGCGACCCCAGCGTATGGGTAAACCATCGCGGCAAAATCCCTGTCCGGTATCTCGCTGACGTATGGGAAGTTGCGCATCAACACTTTGCTGCATTGCGTGAATTCCTCGCCTTGCTTCCCGAGGATGCGCTCATCTTTTTTTGGCGCAGGCTCTCCGTGTCAGGACAACACGACTGTCGGGAGAGGAGGGGGCAAACTTGGCATCACTGGCACTAGGAGTGTTACCATGTTGTATACATTGTTATGTATGCACTCCAGGAACTTGGGGCTGCCCACAGAGTCGTCCCCATGTTAGAAAATGCCGGCAGCATGGCTAGTACTTTCCGACAATACATCCAGGACACCTCTGGTGTGCCGGAATCGTGCATTCATCGAATAAATACTTCCTCTTCATCTGCTGTTTCTAGGAATCGTTACTTCTTTGTCAGTAATAATTCCTTCATTTTGCCTTCTAAGCAGGCTGACCCATGGGATCATGGATGGATGCTGCCAAAGCCGAAGCATAAAGCCAACACACCGCCAATGCCACCCTGGCTTAGAACCAGAGGTCTCGCACCCAGAGGTAATATCCGATTCACTACCAGTGCTTACCACCCTCGGCATTTCCTGTATCATATTGCCTACTTTGGCAGCATTGAGGCCTTTCATAGCCAATGTAGCACGCAGGGTTGGCCCGACCTTCCATGGACAGACTTTCTCCCCCTTGCCGCTGTCCGTGCCCTCCAAGTCATCATCCAGTGGGGCGCCCCCGTTGCGCAACTCCCAAACAAGGAGCAAGAAATAGCTGCCGCTGTCCTTGCCGATTTTCTTGACCACCCGCGATTTGCGCTTCCTTTCAGGTTGCCGTCTCTCGCTGAAAAGGTTGTTGATGCTGAGTTAACTAGTTTTGCTGAAGATTCCACGCATGATGTCACTATCCCTGACCGACTCATGCATGATCTTATCGGAAACTACTTCAAGCCCAGCGCTGTGACTACTGCCCTTGGTGCAAGCATTACCTTCAGCGTCTCAAGAGTGGTGAGGCTGAGCCACAAGTATGGCAACCTTGTTCGCCCAACGCCCTCCTCGCCAAATACGCTGGCATTAGACAGCAGGTTCTCGGCTCCATTGATCAGAGCCTACGGGGATATTGTTGTGACGTACCTTTCCCTAAAGGCATCCCCTTCTGCAGTGATGACTTTTTGCATATTGTACGTGCCCTTCCGCCTGACAAGCCTAAAGTTGCGGGGGCGGCACCCGCTCCTCCTGTGCTCCCCGCTGACAATGATCCTGCTCTCACTGAGCCTCGATCTATTCTCACTTACCTCTCTCATGAGCCAAGTATGCTGCGGGTCGTTCAACGCTCTCCATACACGGAGCACACCCTTAGAGCTCTGTGCTCAGAGCTTCTGTTCCCGCAAATCGGATTGCTAGGTCTCATTGATTCTCTTGGCATTTGTGACCCGGACTCCCCCAGACTGCGCCTGCTTCTACCTCGTGTAGTCTCCTTGTTGGTGATCGCGGCGACTGTGCTTCAGTCCACTCTGTTGGGTGTATCCCACCCACCAAGTGGACCGTCCTTGTCACTTTTTCGCCTGGGCGCCTCCTTAGAGTTTACTGGTCTCACTGTGCCACATTACCGCTTGGCAGCTTCCTTTCCGAGTTGCAACAAAGGCGCATCCCGGTCGCTCGTAGGATAGAAATGCCTCAGGACATCATTCAGGCCTCCTCCCAACTCGAACAAGGGATAATACTTCGCCTCCATCGCTCTGAAAAGGCAAGTGCACAGGGGCCACCACCTCCTATCATCAACGGCCTTGGCTATGTCCATAATGGCGCCATCACTCTCTCTTTAGAGGGGGTTTCCCAAATGGTTTATATTCTACCTGAGAGGCTCCTAGCACTCGTCCGTCCAGCATTTGACCTCGTCCTGCGAAGGATTCGAAGTCTAAAACGCTGCGTGCAGGCGTGAGGCTGCAAAATAGAGACCCCTAGATATGCTTGCAATTTGGCTCCAGGTTGCATTTCAAGCGAGCCAACCTTTGCAGGGCTAAGAAAAAACAAAAAAAAAGAAAAAAAGGGGTCCCAAAAAAAGGGGTCCCCGAAAAAAAGGGAAAAGGGGTTTCCTTTGGCAAAGCTTGACATCGCTTGAAATGCAACCTGGAGCCAAATTGCAGCGCATATCTAGGGGTCTCTATTTTGCAGCCTCACGCCTGCACGCAGCGTTTTAGACTTCGAATCCTTCGCAGGACGAGGTCAAATGCTGGACGGACGAGTGCTAGAGCCTCTCAGGTAGAATATAAGCCATTTGGGAAACCCCCTCTAAAGAGAGAGGTAGAGGTCTTGGTGAACTTTGCTGAACTCAAACGGTGAGCTCCTTCAAATTCGCAGGACGAGGTCAAATGCTGGACGGACGAGTGCTGGGAGCCTCTCAGGTAGAATATAAACCATTTGGGAAACCCCCTCTAAAGAGAGAGGTTCGCCTGAGAATTTGCAGATTCTCACTGTTTGAGAAACTGCTGAAAAGTCTTCTAAGACTTGTTGGACATCGCGAAGCCTCCAGCCTGCCTGCAATACACCGAAGTCGGAATTCCGACTTCGCTTTTTTGCCCGAAAAACCCATCACCGGGCCAGCGCCGAAGGTCCGGGAGATATGCTGTCCTCGCAGCATAACTCCCGGAGTGTTTTTTCCATCACCGGGCCAGCGCCGGAGGTCTGTCAGCGCTGCTGTCCTCGCGGTACCGCTGACAGAGTGTTTTTTTGCACTATTCACACGCCCTGCCGTCAATCCTGGCGTGGGCACAGGATTGCCCCACTCAATCCTGGCGTGGGCACAGGATTGCCTCACTCAATCCTGGCGTGGGCACAGGATTGCCACACTCAATCCTGGCGTGGGCACAGGATTGCCCCGGTGTCTCCCTGAGAACTCTGGAAGCGCGTCTGTGCACAAAGACGCACTCCCGGGCTCGCCGCCCTTCCCGGCTTCAAATTTGGCAAGTAACGCAAAGGAAATGGGGAAGATCAAGCTGTTTCCTACGACAGAGTACAGCAGTAAGCAACCCTCTGACCCCGTGGTGCCCCTGGTGCCATGCACGGGCATCTTCCTCGGGCCATCAAAATCGGGCAAAACCGTGGCTCTGATCAGCCTGATTCTGGAGCAGTATCGCGGCGTCTTTGAGAGAATTTACGTCTTCAGCCCGAGTGTGAACATAGACGACGGCTGGATCCCCGTCAAGAAGTACATTGAGGGGGACCTGGGGGTGAACACAGAGCGGGAGCAGACGTATTGGGACGAGTGGGACGAGGCGGCGCTGCGGCGCATCATCCAGCAGCAGCGCAAGATCACGGAGGCGTCCAAGAAGTTGGAAATGAAGAAACTGTACCAGGTGCTTGTAGTCATCGACGACTTTGCTGACACGCCGCAGTTGCACAAGCCTCACGGCGCCCTGGACACTCTCTTCATCAGGGGCCGGCACATGCAGATAAGCACCTGGGTGAGCTCGCAGAAGCTGCGGCTCATCAGCGCAGCGGTGCGGGTGAACATGCAATTCCTCTGCTGCTGGAGGCTGCGCAACCAGCACGAGCTGGACGCCGTTATTGAGGAGCTGAGCGCCCTGCTGCCAAAGGAGCAGCTGTACCGGCTGTACGAGCAGGCGACGCGGGAACCTTACAGTTTCCTCTTTGTCTACTACCTGAAGCCGAGGAATGAAATGTTCTACAAGCGCTTTGAAGAGCGTTTTTGCACTTGAAAAAGACGCCGATGGGAGCGGCGCTCAGCTTCCTGGGCCAGAAGCTGTTCGCCAGCTCCACGCTGATCAACGCGAAGTGTGAAAATGTCTCCTGCTGCACCTCCGTCGCAGCCGTCCAGCCGCCCGTCGTCCGCAGAACGGGCGGCCTCCTATGGAAAAGGATGACGACTATCTACGTGGACAGCCGCAAGAGAGTGGCCGGCTTGGACAGTGACTTTGAGGTAGACCTGGGAGAGTCCCTGCACTTGCAGAGCGACGCCCGGCTTGCCGTCTACAAGATCCGCCTGGCCGACAGCTTCCTCTCGACCGTCGTCTGAGCCCGTCTCCAATGGTGCCCACTCCGCTCTTCAGCGTGATCTTGGAGAGGATGTCGTCGCCCAGGTTGCCCAGCACTCTGCTGGCGTTGGCCAGCTGGGCGCAGCGCAGGTAGACCTCGTTGTGCGCCATCATCCGCACGAACTCAAAGACCTGCTGCCCCCCGGAGACAAAGCTCGGGCCCAGCATGTGGTCCACGCTGAAGGGCTTGGTGGGAGAGGCGGGCGGCAGCAGGGTAGTCCGCGGCATCAGGGAATTGCTAGCGCAGCTCCAGGTCGTTCAGAATGAGCCTGTTGTCGTCGTAGGCTACGCTCAGGCTGTTCGTGGTCTTGCTATAGGTGGCGGTGGCAAAGTTGGAGCTGATCCAGGCGGCCAACCGTGCGCCAGTGTACGCGCCCTCGGGCAACAACGCCCAGTTCAGCGTGCCCAGCGCGGCGTCGACCCAGTGGAGGTAGCGGCCCCGGTCCGGCACTTCATGGCCCTCAGGCTCTCTCTGTAGAGGGGGTTTTCCAAATGGCTTATATTCTACCTGAGAGGCTTCTAGCACTCGTCCGTCCAGCATTTGACCTCGTCCTGCGAAGGATTCGAAGTCTAAAACGCTGCGTGCAGGCGTGTGGCTGCAAAATAATGACCCCTAGATATGCTTGCAATTTGGCTCCAGGTTGCATTTCAAGCGAGCCAAGCTTTGCAGGGCTAAGAAAAACAAAAAAAAAGAAAAAAAGGGGTCCAAAAAAAAGGGGTCCCCGAAAAAAAGGGAAAAGGGGTTTCCTTTGGCAAAGCTTGACATCGCTTGAAATGCAACCTGGAGCCAAATTGCAGCGCATATCTAGGGTCATTATTTTGCAGCCTCACGCCTGCACGCAGCGTTTTAGACTTCGAATCCTTCGCAGGACGAGGTCAAATGCTGGACGGACGAGTGCTAGAAGCCTCTCAGGTAGAATATAAGCCATTTGGAAAACCCCCTCTACAGAGAGAGGTTCTGGGAATGCAGGGATTCCTTGGAAAAACCCTGCATTGGACAGAGATCTTCAACACAAGTGCAAATACAAGTGCCACTTGTGTTCACATTTCTGCCGCGCCAAGCCGCCAAAAGCGCTTAATTTCAACATGTCGGAGTACATGTCGGATGAACATGTTCTTCCCTGACACGCCAGCCCGCCGAGTCATACGGATCATACGGATCATACGGTCATACGGCTTGGCGCTGCGCCACCCTGCCGCGCCTGCCCGGCATAGAAGCCTCCCCGGCCGCGCCTGCCCGGCATAGCCCGCGCCAAGGTCGGGATTCTTCCCAGGAAATTTTTTTCGAAACTGTCGTCTAAGCCGACAGTTTCGGCGAACCTGCCCGGCATAGCCCAGCCTGCCCGGCATACCAGGAAAAAAAATCCAGTCCTCCCCAGGGGGGAGGACCTGCAGCTTTTTTTGCCAATGGCTGCAAGGCCCCAGCTGCCCGGCATAGCCCGGCCGCGCCTGCCCGGCATAGAAGCCCCCGGCGCGCCTGCCTGGCATAGAAGCCCGGCCGCGCCTGCCTGCGTAGACGCCAGCGCCGCATGTTTGCATGGTTTTTGCATGTTTGCATGACATGACATGGTTTTTTGCACGGTTTTGCATGGTTGTTGCATGGTTTTTGCACGATTTTGCATGGTTTTTGCATGATTTTGACATGATTTTGACATGGTTTTGACATGGTTTTTGCATGATTTTGACATGACATGATTTTGCACGTTTTTTTTTCGCACGGTTTTTTGCATGTCATGTGGCTCAACCCCGTGCCCCCTCCCTGTTTTTTTTTTCCTGTCAGGCCGTCCGTTAGGTTCATCCTGGAGCTGAACTTCTGCGAGGCAGGGCAGTGCCGAGCGGGCACTTAACTAGCAGTGCCGAGCGGGCACTAGTAACTAGATGTGCCGAGCGGGCACGTGCCGAGCAGGCACCCCAGTGCCGAGCGGGCACTAGTAGGAACCCCGGTGCCGAGCTGGCACGTGGAGGGGGTGCAGTGCCGAGCGGGCACTAAATGTGCCGAGCGGGCACGCGCCGAGCGGGCACCTAGGTAAGCGCGCCGAGCAGGCACAGTGCCGAGCGGGCACGTGCCGAGGCACCGTAGGAGCGCCAAGGCGCAGCTTTGAAGCAGGCGTCCACTGTGGTTGAGTGGCTCGCCCAACCCCTTAGTACTGGCTCGCCCAACCGGCTCGCCCAAGTACGGGTTCGCCCAAGTACTGGCTCGCCCAACGGCCCCTTAGTACTGGCTCGCCCAACCTCGTTTGATGGCTCGCCCAAGTACGGGTTCGCCCAACTGGCTCGCCCAACGGCCCCTTAGTACTGGCTCGCCCAACTGGCTCGCCCAACGGGTTCAGCGGCAAGTCCGAGTGCGCAAGACGTTCGTGTCGTCATTGAAGAGTTCGATACAGTGGAGGACAAAATCCTCCACTGCCAATTCCCGGCCGCACCTCCCTGGTGCGGGCCTGCCGTCAATCCTGTCGTGACCACAGGATTGCTCACTCAATCCTGTGTTGGGTACAGGATTGCTCACTCAATCCTGTGTTGGGCACAGGATTGCCACACTCAATCCTGGCGTGGGCACAGGATTGCCCCTGAATCCTGCGCTGGGCACAGATGGGCAGCGATGAAGAATTACGAGAATTTTAATGTGTCAGAGCGACACATTAAATCCTACCGCTTTCCAGGACAGCGAGGACGCGAGAGCGAGGTGCGCGCCTGCCACTTAGTACTGGCTCGCCCAACTGGCTCGCCCAAGTACGGGTTCAGCGGCAAGTCCGCGAGTGCGCAAGACGTTCGTGTCGTACTGGAAGTATACCAGGAATTGAAGGATATTATCCTTCAATTCAAATTCCCTGGTGCGGGCAAAGTTCCGAGGCACTTCGTGTTCACAGCCGAGCCTGCCCGGCATCGGAGCCCTGCCGAACCCGCGCCAAGGTCCAGGAAAAAAAATCAGAAACTGTCGTCTAACACGACAGTTTCGGCGAACCTGCCCGGCATTGAAGCCTCCACCCCGGCCGCGCCTGCCCGGCATAGAAGCCTCCTGCCGAGCCCACGCCAAGGTCGAGATTCTTCCCAGCAAAAAAATGTCGAGGTTGTCGGCTTAGACGACAACCGTGAAAAAAAAATTCCAGTTGTCCTGTGGGGGGACAACTGCCTTCGGCGAACCTGCCCGGCAGAGCCGCGCCTGCCCGGCATGGAGGCACGCAGCTTCTCACCAACTACGAAGCAGTGTCCGGTTTTGCCGGCCACTGGCTCCATCGTGCGCAGGTCTCGCTTTTGACCGGCGAAATCGGTAAAATTGCTGAAGGAGCTCAAACGGTGAGCTCCTTCAAATTCGCAGGTCGGGTGTTGCGCTGGCGTTCGCCTGAGAATTTGCAGATTCTCACTGTTTGAGAAACTGCTGAAAAGTCTTCGAAGTGTACGAAAAAAACATACACATGCCCCGTTACAAACGCCAACGTGCGGGCCTGGTGCGGGCCCTGTGACACGTGCGGAAACTTGTGCCGAAGAGGGGTTGGTATGTCAAACCTACCACCAAGCGGCGACGCCTGTGAGGGAGCGCTGCGAAAGTACAACACCCCTGCGTTATAGACCTACTCCTAAGAAAACATGTTTGAAGGACCTGTCACCGGCAACATCCCGGAGGTCCTGGACAACGGAGAGGTGACTGACGGCACGCACGTCACCGCAGGGCAGCTGGCCCTCGCTCTCACGCCGTACGCTCAAGTAACGGACCTGGCGGAAAACACTGCGGCGTCCGGCAACAACGCGGCCGCCATCCAGTCCCTGGACGACAGAGTCACCGCGGAGCTGGCCTCAAAGCTGGACAGCAGCGCGCTGGCGCCGGCAATTGCGCCCCTGGCCACGGCGGCGGCCCTGGCCACCACGGACGGCCAGGTGGCCGCGCACGGGAGCAGCATCGCCGCGCTGCAGAGCTCGCTGACCACGGGCCTCTCCAACAAGGCAGACCAGTCGGCCTTCGACGTGCTGGAGGGCGTGGTTGCCACCAAGAGCACCCCGGACGGCGTGTACCTGAAGCTGTCCAACTACAGCACCACGGCGGCCATGAACGGCTCCATCGCCTCGGCCAACAACGCCACGCTGGCCACGGTGGCCGCCAACTACGGTCTCAAAACGGTGGTGGACCAGCACTCCCTAGACATAGCGGCGAGGATCACGCCGCTGGAGGTGGATACGAAGGTGGCCAACGCTCTCCTGGGCGTCGTCACCGCCGCGGCGCTGGCTTCCGAGCTCGCGAGCAGAGACGCCACCATCTCGGGGCTGCAGGCCTCCAAGGCGGACGCCAGCGCACTGACCGCGTACGCCCTGCTCTCGGCCTTGGACACTTCCTCCGAGGTGGACTCAAAGATCTCGACCGCTCTCCTGGGCGCCGTCACCACGGCAGCCCTGGACGCCGCCCTCGCCGGCAAGGCGGACGCAAGCGCGCTGGCCTCCCTGCTCTCCGCGGTGGACGGACTTCCACTGGAGGTAGACACCAAGATAGCAAATGCGCTGCTGGGCCTCGCCACCGAGGCCTTCGTCGCAGCGCAGCTTGCTAGCCGGGACGCCGGCATCATCCAAGGCCGACGCGGCGCTGCTGGCCTCGTACGCCACGAACGCCGCGCTCTCCGCCAGCGAGACCGCGCTCCAGAGCGCCCTCGACGCAATCCTCGCGGAGCTCGCCGCCCTGCAGCTTTCCGGCAGCGGAGTTGTTAACGCGCCGGCCTGGGCGGGCTTCACAACTTGGGAGCTCCTTCGCGGAAGCAGCGTCGTTCGCAACCTGCATCTGGAGGCTCCTCTCTCTGCTGCGCTGGCCAACGGCGACGACACGCTGAGCATCACGGCAGACTGCTACTCCGTCGCAGCGGCGGACGCGGCCCTCGCGGCTGCGCTGCTGGCCTACTACACCTCCTCACAAGTGGACACTCTGTTGGGAGACTACCGAACCGGAACGGCGCAGGGCGCGGAGACGACCAGCGCCATCACGGCCGCGCTGCTGGCCTACTACACCGCGGCGCAAGTGGACACGCTGTTGGGAGACTACCGCACGGCGAGCGCGCAGGACACGCAGACGCAGGCCGCCATCGCGGGCGCGCTGCTGGCCTACCGGACGGGCCCGGACCAGGACGTCTTCACAACCAACCAAATCACCTCGGCGCTGGTGGCGTACCGCTCAGCCGCAGACCGGGACACGGCGACGGCCTCGAGCATCGCCGCCGCGCTGCTCAGCTACTACACCATCGCACAAGTAGACGGTTTGTTGACCAACAAGCTCGGAGTCACGGAGGCGGCCTCGGCCCTGCAGATAGCAGTGCGCTTTCCGGACGACGGAGGGGCCGACGAGGTGGTGGCCGCCATAGGAGAGCAGATCCTGGCCCCCACGGACGTCTCGCTGTCAAACTGGAAGGTTCGCCCCAGCAGCGGCTGCAGCGTGGTCCTGGCCACGCACACCGCGGGAGTAAGCGTGGACGGCTACACCCTGACCCTGGCGGCGAACCCGTGGAACATTGTGCGCACCTACAACGTGACGCCCGGCAGAGAGCTGCTCTTCGCCTGCCGCTACCGGCTCGGCACGGCCTCCAACTTCGTGGTGTACATGTCCGAGGCAGACAACGTCTACGACCCTTTGTACGGCAGCTTCGCGGGCGACCAGGGCGCCTGGAGCACGGCCAAGATGTACTTCACAGTGCCGCCCAACGGAGTGGCGAAGCTGCACTTCGGCGCGCACTTCCAGGCGCCGGGCCTGCCCAACCAGACTGCTGGAACGGTGGACGTCTACGGCCTCCAGATCCTGGACGCAACCCTGGAGGCCGGCAACACAGCGGAGGAGGAGGACACGGCGGCTTCGGCGCTGCTGCTGAAGCACGAGTTCCTTGACGGAGGGGCCGACGACGTCACGCTGGCAACCCTGGGCGAGGTGCTGCTGGAACCCACGCTCACCAAGCTAGGAAATTTTTTGGTGCGCTCCAACAGCCAGAGCTCCGTGGCCTCGGCCAGCTTCGCGGTGGGAGGCTTCCAGCTGGAGGGCTACGCCATGAACCTGAGCGCCTTCGCCTGGAACATCGTGCGCACCTACACGCTGACGCCGGGGAGACGCTACTCCTTCGGCTGCCGGTACAGGCTGGGCACGGCCTCCAACTTGGTGATGTACGTCAGCGCGGCCGACAACGATTACGTGGGCGTCACCGGCACCTTCCTCGGCACGCCCTCGCAGGGTGTCTGGAGCACGGCGCGCCTGGACTTCTCGGTGCCGCCGGGCGGAATCGCGAAGCTGCACTTCGGAGCCTTCGGCGGCTCCATCCCCGGGCTGGTGCAGCAGTCGGCGGGCACGCTGGACCTGTACAGCATGCAGATCAGGGCCAGCGCCTTCGTGGGAGAGTCTGTCTCAGTAACGGACCTGCTGGCGGACTCGCTGGCCCTCACGGGCTCGGCCACGCTGGACGGGCTCACCGCGCAGGGCAACGTGGGCTGCGACCAGCTGCTGTGCAACGACGTGAACTGCACCGACGTGTTCACCACGGGCGTGGACGCCTCGGGCACAGTCTCCTGCGCCGCGCTCACAGCCGGCACCGTCGCCGGAGCAACGCTGTCGTCCACGGGGGCCGTGTCAGGCAGCTCGCTGAGCATCACTGGCGCGGCCAGCGTGGGCCTGCTGAGCTCCGCCACAGGAATCACGGGCAGCACGTTGACCATCAACAACACGGCCAACGCCGGGAACTTCACCACGGTGGGCGACGTGTCCACGGGGACACTGACGGCCTCGGGCGCAGCGACGGCGGCGAGCTTCGCAGCCACCGGCGCGCTCACGGGCGCCACGCTGACGATCACCGGTGCGGCCTCCGCGGGCCCGCTGGACTGCGAGAGCCTGGACTGCACCTTCACGGCCACGAGCGGCGGAGTGTCGACGGGCAGCGTGGTGTGCTGCGACGTGACGAGCTCGGGCACGGTCTCCGCGCCGCAGCTCTTCGCGTCCAACACGCTCACCGTGACCAACACCTCCGACTTCTCGGACGATCTCTTCATGACGAAGAACTGGGCGGGCTGGAGCAAGCTGCAAGTGTCCAACAACAGCGCGGCCCCCGACAGCGGCCCGGAGCTGCGGCTGCTGGGCAACCAGAGCGCGCGGGTCTTCCTGGAGCGGGACGGTGGGACGCACCAGTGCGAGCTCATCATGATCAACGACGAGGCGCTGGTGCAGACGAAGAGCCTCTCCACGCAGCTGTCCCTGACCACGAACCAGAGGAACCCCGGCTGCCTCGTGATCGCGGGCAACACGGGCAACGTGGTCTGCAACACGAGCTTCACGTATTTGTCGGACAGCCGGGTGAAGACGGAGATGGCGGAGGCCGACGTGGCGGAGCTCCAGCAGCTCTTTGACTCCGTGGAGGCCAAGCAGTACAAGCGCCCGGACATGAACGAGGACCTGAGGCTGGGCTTCGCCTCGGACGACTTCGCAGGAACAAAGTGGAAGAATTTGACGGGGACCACGCGGTGGAGCGACGGCACGGAGATGGTCACCCTCGACTACTCTCACCTCACCAGCGTGTTCTGGGGAGTGTGCAAGGGCTTCCAGGCCCGGCTGGACGCACTTGAAGCCTGGCAGGCGCAGCGGGGGCCGAAGAACGAGTAGCTGTGCAGGCCTCCCTGCGTCCAGGGAACCTTGCTCAAGCTCCTTTTTGGGGCAAGAAGTAGGTGTGAGCAGGCCTCCGCGCATCCGCGGAACCTTGCTCAAGCCCCTTTTTGGGGCAAGAAGTAGGTAGGCCTCCCTGGGAACCTTGATCTAGCCCCTTTTTGGGTTATAAATGGAGGCGCTGAGGGACCTGGCCGACGACTTCAACGTGAGGGACCCGCGGAAGTTGTACCGACTCGCGAGGCAGCGCGACCTCGACGTGACGCAGGCCATGGCCTTCGAGGCGCTGAAGGCCGACGTGGGCCGGCAGGTGCAGGCGCCCCGGCCGCGCGCGCTGGGCAAGTCGGCCGCCGAGGGGCCGAACGACCGGCTGCAGGCCGACCTCATCGACTTCAGCCAGAACACGCGGGGGAAGACGAAGTTCGGCCTGGTGGTGATGGACGTCTTCACCCGGGAGGCCGCCGTGGAACCTCTGCAGAACAAGAACGCCGAGACGGTGGGCCGCGCCACCAAGCGCGCCGCAAAGGAGCTGACGGGGGACGACGGGAACTTCGTGGTCACGACGGACCTGGGCAACGAGTTCGCCACGCTGGACCGGGAGCTGCCCGAAATTGCCGTGCACCGCACGAAGCGGCCCGAGGACCGCAACGCCATCGCCGTGGTGGACCGGGGCATCCAGACGCTGAAGAAGGACCTGGCCACGAGGGTGGCGCGCAAGGGCGGGCAGTGGAGCGACCACTTTCAGCAGACCGCTTCGGCCTACAACGCGCGGCCCCACGAGACGGTGCACGGCGCGCCCGAGGACGTGGAGAAGCAGCCGGCCACGGAGTTCAGGGTCCTCCAAGACAACGCCGACAAGTTCCAGCACAACTAGGACCTCACCGAGCGGCGCGTGAAGGCGGTGGAGGACGCGGGCGCCTTCCGAGCGCCGACGAACGCGGCGAGGAGCTTCAACCCTCAGTACGGCGACGTGCAGCAGCTGGGGGCCGTGGACTCCATGACCGTCCGCAGCACGGAGGGGCGCGAGACCCTGCTGAAGCTGGGCGCCGGGCAGCGGCAACGCGGCGGGCCGGCTGACGAGACGCAGGCCGGCGGCTGTGAGGCAGCTGGACGACTTCCTGGGGCCTCCGAGGCCCAGGACCCTCGACTAGTTTGAAAATAACTTTGATCACACTCAAGTTTGCCTGATCGAGCGTGCGCAGGCTGGGGGGGAAATTCCCGGAGCCTGCTCAGCTCCTTTTTGGCGCAAAACCGCACAAATTTCCCTGCGTTCCGCCTTGCTATATGTCACAAGGCAAGCCGCTGAACCTCCACTGGGAGGGGGGGGGGGCTGCTTTCCTTGGGTTTGGGGTCGGAAACGTGTTGGGCGAACCAATCATGTTCGCCTGAAAAGCTACAGCTTGTCTGCCTTGCGCTTCTTGCCGCGGGCAAGCGAGGTGATCCTCGCTTGCACTTCGGCGAACAGATTATTGAGGCAAAATATGACTGTGCTCACCGAGGCGCTGACAAGGCAAGGGCCGAACATTTTTTTGTCACAATAATAGGAGCGCATGAATTTGCGAAACTTCCACAGTTTCCGCCGGATTACCCGGAGATCCTCAACATGTAGGTCAGCACTGCTTATGGTGCTGCCCAAGCGTCGAAATAATCTGCACATCTCGACATGGCCCGGCGTTCTCTCTGTGATCAGCGTGCACCAGAGACTCTCGATGGCGCGAATGCTCATGGCAGGAGCGGGCGCAGGAGCAAGCGCAGCGGGCTCGGGCGCAGCGGGCTCAGGTTTCATGGGCGCCTCAGGAGCGGGCTCGGGCGCAGCGGGCTCAGGTTTCATGGGCGCCTCAGGAGCGGGCTCGGGCGCAGCGGGCTCGGGCGCA
>CAUJNA010001376.1:60000-84355 GCA_963377175.1 Effrenium voratum | reverse complement strand
GTCATCGTCAGGATGCGATCTTGGAGTTAGCCCAGGTCAAAGAAGAGAAACAAGAGGAAAGGTGCACGATGGACGAGAAGTCGAAGGAGGCTGAGTACTGGAGATTGACAGCTAAGGGAATGTACGATGAGTACCTCGAGGAGATGCATGAGCTTCAGAGACAACTGAAAGAAAGAGAGGCGACGCTCAAGCAAGAAGAGAGTTTTGTACGCCAACTCGATGCTGACAACGAGGAACTAAGTGCACACAAGAAGCTGGAGACACAGGAAGCCTCCAGCAGCAAAGATGGACATCGTGAACGAGCAGTAGTGAAACGCGCTGAGGGAGGAACCCAGGCTAATTCATATAGGATAGACAAGAAGGTGGCTGGGTCAGTCCCGTCATCGTCTTCAAATCAAATCCCTAATTCGTCGCTGATGCCAGGTTCGATCCTCTTTCCGTCTTTCGGTGATCCAATGATCGCTGTACACCTATCCCAGATGCAAGGGGTTGTTGGGCATGTCCCACAATCCACTACTACGACTGGTGGTGGTGATGGGGGGGGAAACAACGGTACTACGCCCCCATTGGATTACGGTGGATTCCCGCCCAAAGGGAATGGGCAGGGAGCGGGTCGACGTCAGTTGAGCCTCGCTGGTGGCGGAGGAGGACCTCCGGATGATCCACCCGATGATGAGGATGAGGATGACGACGACGAAGGAGATGAGGAAGACGAGGAAGAAGAAGAGGAAGAAGACGATCGGACACGGAGGAGACGAAGGAGATCGAGAGTTAACCGAGAGATCAAGAATGATCGACCGAGAATCTCGAGGAAAGAGGCCGAGAGAGTATCTATTCCGGCCTGGCCAAAGATCCATCAACTTGACACCTGGAAGATGCAACTGCTGATGAATGTTCTGAGCGCGTGTGCAGATCCAGATACCGACGCATGGACGAAATGGCTGGAGCAGGCTCTTGGGTTGAACCCAGACCTGGATTTGCTTAGCGATTCAGGTGGCGACAGATTCGCTACGATAGATATTAAGATGGCCATGGGCATGCAGAACATGCTGAAACAAGCACCTGACGAAGCCAAGGACGTATACCTCGATGCTACACGACACTCTGATCTACGACATCAACAAGGGGTGATCGTGAAGGGACGAGAGTTGGTGGCATTAGTTATGCAATCATTCAGAACTTCCGATAGAACGGATCTTGTCTACCACATCGAGCATTTAATCAACCTTGACTTTCCTGGCGACAAGAACTTGGTCATGTTCAGGAACAAATGGTATGATTTGCTGCTGAAGATGAGGAGCGAGGACAGACCCAGTAAGCTGGCTCTCAGTGACATCCTTTACAGGAAGATCAAAGGGAGCAAGAAGATGGAGTTCGGCCTCAATGCCTACCATAGACTACCGGACAAGCATCCTCAGAAGACGTATGATTTCTTATTGGCGTTGATCGACTATCAGATCAAGGCAGATCGGGAAGACCTGATGCTCGACATGAAGGAGAAATCGGTCAAGTCGATGATGAAGTCAGGCGGGAAGGATGCGGCTCCAGCAACTGGCAAACAGTAGAACCAGGGTGGCAAGGGCAGAAAGGGGAAACCCGGTGGACCTGATGCCGCTCCTGTGCTCCCAAAAGCCAAGGCAAAGGGCCACGCTGGCAAGAACGGCAAGTCCGACGGTGCCAGCGACAGAGGCAAGAGTCCGGGCGGAAGCAAGGATAACCCCTGTTGGTACCACTTCAAATCGGCGAAGGGGTGCGTGAAAGGGAATGAATGCACTTTTTCCCACAGCAAGAAGACGGAGCACAAGTTGGAGAGTATGTCCAAAGGGAAAGGAAAGGGCAAGTCCAAGTCCAGATCATCGTCACCAAAGAGAGATGATGGAGCATGCTTCGCGTTTCAGAAGGGGAAGTGCGATAGGGGAAGCGCTTGCAAGTATAGGCATGAGCTCATCAAGAACAATTCAGCTCCAGCAACGTCAAATGACAAGGCGCAAGCCAAGTCGAAGGCTGCCGCCAAAGCCGCTGCGCCTGCCATTGCGAGGAGGGCCATCGCAATGCCCGCGATAGTCCTGAAGCAATCGGCTCCTGCAGGGAAGGTAAGCTTCAAGAAGGACGTTGATCAGGTCGAACCGGATGAAGCCGAGACTGTCTACCACGAGCGCGATGACGACGCGATGAGCGAATCATCGAGATGGTCTGGCGAGTCCGAGATCCCCGAGAAAATGGTGTGGTTCAAGGAAGTGCTCGACGTCGACGAGAGTGGGGAGATCACCTACCTCGAAGACGAGAGACGGCAATGGGAACGAAAAGGGGAATGGTACGGTTATGAGGACAATGAGAATGAGCCTTATCAGTACGTGTACGTCGATGAGAAGAAGTTCAAGAGCAGTGATCATCGTGAATTATCAGCCTATCAAGTCCAACGATCATTGATACGTGCGAAGATACTGAGAGAAGTGGTGGATGATATATACAAGAAGCACTACTTCCCGGTGACCAAGGAAAGCAGCATAATGTTCGAGTATGATCGGAACAAGGACGAGATCAAGGAATCGGCTGTCGACTGGAAGAAGCAGCATGGTATGCCGAAGAACGTTTTCGCCATGTCAACGTGCATCAGCAAACGGGTGAAATGGTTTATGGACACCGGATGTGGTCATGATCTCATCGGAAGAGCCAAGGCGAAGAGCCTGGGTGTCGACATCGTGGAAGATGACGACGAGATCGTGTTCCAGACCGCGAATGGTTCCACTTCCACATCTGATGTGGCCAAGATAGTCGTGGACGAGTTGGACGAGACTGTCGAGCCGCATGTATTGGATGAGACACCCACGGTATTGTCAGTGGGGAGGAGATGCATGAAGATGGGTTATGCATTTCACTGGATGCCTGGTAAACTACCTTTCATGGTTACGCCAAAGCAGGGATTCGTGCACTTGCAGGTCAAGGACGACATCCCGTACCTAGTATGTGATGGTAAACTTCGGAGTAACAGGCATCGCCCTACGATAGACGACCTCAAGGAGCACTTTTCGGAAGTATTGGCGATGGTAACGAACGACGAGGCAGATCAGGGAGGTGACGATGAGAACGACGTCACACCCGCCGCTGTCGGTGAGTCCGCAGAGGCCGAGGGCGAACACAACGACGGGGCATTCGACTTCGGGCCACCCGGAGGAGCCGGTCCGGTACGTCCGCCTCCCGTGGCTGAGGAAATACCTGTAGATGTTGGGTCAGTCCCGCATCGACATGGTTATGCCGAAGCTCACGAGGAAGAGGTTGATGAAGATGATCCAGATGCCGGAATCGAAGTAGACGTGTACGAAGGATCATCAATAAAGAGGAAAGTGGGAGTCCTCAAGAAGGTCGCCAACTCCATAGCTCATTTGCTTACACACAGATACCGAAATCCCTTCTGCGAATCATGCGTCAAGGCAAAGATGAGACACTTCAGATCACGAACGGGAGCATTCAAAAGAGAAGTGAAGACGTTCGGTGACCTGGTGACGTTCGACTTTGTGACGGCATCAGGAGACCATGAAGTGGAAGGTAGGTATGCGCTCATCATCCGGGACATATATACCGGAATTATCATGGCTTATCCCACCGCGAGAAGAGACACTGACTCAGTCGTCAGGGCTATCAAGCACTTCTGCGGGAGGAGGAAAATCAAGCAGGTATATTCAGATGACGGCCCGGAACTGATCAATGCGTGCGTGGAGCTGAAGCTGAAACACGACCTATCGCTGCCTGGACGGCCGCAGAACAATTCCCTTGCTGAAAGAACAAATCAATTCATCATTGACCAGACTTCGGCTTGTTTTTCTTTTATAATTTTATTTTTTTGTTTTTGCTTTTTATTGTTAGTTTAGTTGTATTGTTTTTTCTAGTGGTTTATAGCTTTTGTATTATTTTATATAGTTTTAGTTTTTTTTTTGTCTATTTATAGTTTATTTTTTGATTATTTAGTTTTTTAGTTTTTTATTTAGATTTTTTTTTAGTGTTTTTAGTATTAGTTACATGCCGGTCTACCCACGTGTTATTGGGTGCAAGCCATCACCACTCTGTGCCATCTCATGAACATCGAAGAGGTGAACGGATCGAGTGCATGGATGAGGCTGCATGGCGAGGAGTTCATGGGCGAGAAGATACCTTTTGGTGCGCTAGTGGACTTCAAGCCGAGCGAGGCACGAGGGGGAAAGAGGGAGAAGTTCGAGCCGAGAGGGGAAACTGGTATATTTGCTGGATATGTGTTGAGCACCGGTATGCATTGGGCAAACAAGTATCGTGCTTGGGCACTTACTGCATTAGCGGGTGCAGAGCTGAACATCAAGAAGGCAAAGGTTCCACCTCGGTTGAGAATGCCACATCAGACGGAGAGGATGATCCTGAAATCTCCTCTGACAGTCCCAATACAACAGAAGTACAAGGTTGCCAACGAGACTTTGGAAGGAATAGAGATGTCTATCGATGCAATCGGTCTGGATGCGCGTGACCGCCTGATCGAAGATGAGGACTACGAGCCTGAATTGTTGCAGAGTGACGAGAAGCGACTGCTTGACGATGAAGTCGATCAGATCGCTGGTCTACTGCTCGACGATGGCCCGGAGGTAATCGCCGGAGATCGGGGGGATCATGCAGGAGAAGAAGATGCTAGACCGAGCTCTTCAAAAGGGAAGGGAGATGGACACCCTAAGGGCGATGAGAAGGTTGTAAAGTCCGACCTTCCACACGTGTCAGTTGGACTACCTGGGGATGGCATCACGTACGTCAACGACGATGGCAAGGAGGTTAAATTCGACAAGGCCGGAAGACCGTATCCTGTCGGGAAGGATGGATTCAGGCTAATGAAGACATCGAGACCTCCGGAGTTCACTCCTGAAGAATGGAAGATGATGAGTAAATATTACACCAAGGAAGAGAAGGCCGAGGTGAAGGGCGGTGGCAAAAGGAAAGAAGAAGATCCCCAGGGTAAGGAGTCTGAGATTTCCGCGCCGGCAGAGGCACGGACATTACAGATGCCCGGTGGTAAGAGAATTCGAGCGATGCTTCGGAACCGCTGGGGTGGAGTTGAATGGCAGTACAATTGGGGATTGCGGAAGAACATATCAAAGATCAAGAACCCAATGGATGGGAAACACTTGGCTGAGCTTGAATGGGTCAGGATTGTTGTTAATCCTGTCGACGGGGTGGTTGTTCTCATGGATTCCAAACAGTCCCAAGACGTCTTGAGACGAAACGTTCAGCTTGAGAAAGAATTTGAGTGTCTGGTAGTAATTTATGCCTGGAAGTTCAAGTCTGAGGAGCGATCAAAGTCGACTCCAAACTGTACGAAGGCGGTTGCATCAGTCATGGAGAGTCATAAAGACGAAGCTGAAACGGCATCGGGGACGGATCCATCGGTCGACGAATCGACGGATCTTACCTGGTATGAATGGGAGGAGTCTGCTGAGGTAGTTTCTGGAAAAGTGCCACTCGCAATGCCTGCGATAGGCGAAGACGGTGAGGCCAAGAAGTACCCATCGATGCCGTGCGTGACTTCTGAGCGAATACAGCACAGAGAGAAAGCTGTGAAAGTTGTACGATTCTTCGACGCTTTAGTATCCAGGCCGGTAGGCCGGAAAGAGATGTTGACCAACCCTGTTGCATTAGCATCAATGAAGAAAGAGTGGTCGGGATTAATCGACCAGGGGGTCTTCGATCTTGGCGCGGTGCGTGAATATGACGCTGTAGCCAGAGAAGCAAAAGCGAAGGGGGAGGAAATACACATGGCTCGCGCACATGGCATTTGCGTTGAAAAGCACTCACAGTAGCCTGTTGGTGATCCTAAGAGGAAGTTCAAGGGTAGAGGCGTGTTGCTGGGGAACCAAGTGAAGAACCAAAGCTTTGAGGCTGCGATGTTTCAAGATTTGGGGAACTCCCCTGCTTCATTTGAAGCCTCGCGGTGGGCGGATTTTCTGGGTTGTCATGATGGCTGGGATGTGCAGATGGCCGACGCCGTTCAGGCGTATATACAGGCCACCTTGAGAGGCACGCCGTGTTGGATTGAATTGCCACCGGAGGCCGTGCCAAGTGAATGCAAATGGGATAAGTACAGAAGACCAGTCGTCCCGTTTAGGAAGGCGCTGTACGGACACCCAGATGCGGGAACATTTTGGGAGCAGCACTGCGATGAGTCGGTGCGTGCCGTTGGTTTTGAGCCCATCGGCGAAGAATGGCCTTCAGTGTACATTCATGAAAAGCTCCAGCTTGTTCTGGTTGTGTATGTCGACGACTTCAAAATGGCAGGGCCGAAGAAGAACCTTGCCCAAGGGTGGAGCATGTTGCGTACACGTTTGAAGATTGAGCCCGAGACTGGACTTGACATGTACCTTGGTTGCAATCAAAGCAAGGGAAACGTCACTCTCGGGAACGGGCACCGAGTAACAACGGTGACCTATGACATGGAACAGTTCCTACGTTCCTGTGTCGACCGCTATCTTGAAGTGGCGGGCGACGTGAAGTTGAATAAGGTTGTCACCCTGAGTTGCATGAAGAAACAAAGAATCACGTCTCACGGAAGCCTGCCAGAGAGGGGCCGTCAGTCGTGTGCAATTGGTGTAACAATCTTGTGCCCACCGACGGTTCTGCCACAGTGCCGGACCAACGGGGGGGGACTCCTGAGTTGGCCATGAAGGAGCCCGTGCGTGGACACCTTGCTCCGCATGCCGCTAGCGTACTGATGAAGTTGCTGTACGGTGCGCGGATTGCTCGCTTCGATTTGTTGCGGCAAGTGAATCGCCTTGCACGGAACGTGCATAGGTGGACTGACTCCGATGATCGGGGTTTGCATCACTTGATGTGCTATGTGCATCATACCAAACATTGGCGCATGGTCGGTTGGGTTGGAGACCCTATGGACGATGTGCACTTGGCCTTGTATGCGGACGCTGACTTTGCGGGATGCATTGACTCGCTGCGTTCCACCTCCGGTGGACACTTGAATATACAAGGGCCCAATACCCGGTTTCCGTTGTCTGGCAGCTCTAAAAGACAGGGTTGTGTGAGTCACTCCACTCCCGAGGCCGAGATTGTTGCGGCCGATGTTGCCATGAGATCGATGGGTATGCCCGCTCTCAAGCTGGTAGAGCGGATTCTCAAGAAGTCACCGTACTTTGTGTTCTATGACGATAACAAGGCTATGATCGGTGTCGTGCGATCGGGGAGGAACCCCACGATGCGCCACCTTGAGAGAAGCCATGGTGTTAGCATTTCGTGGATGCATGAGATGTTCACTCGTGATTACATGTACTTGGCGTATGAGGTCACCGACAGGATGGCGGCCGATATTTACACCAAGGCGTTCAATGATGGGCGCAAATGGAAACATGCATGGTTGCAGATTGGTCTACTTGACCCGAGCTTGCTGTCTGACCCGGATACCCTCAAGGCGCTCACACCCACGTGTGATCCCATAAAGGGGACCATGCAGACCGCTTCGGGGACAGTTGACGGAGTTCCAACATTTCCATACACACACATACCGATCATGCCCCCGGACCTATGGTGGTCTGGATTAACATCCAAAGAGGGATTGCATGAGCATGAAGGACATGATCCGGTTGTTGTTGCCAAGGGACCCTGATTGATGCGTGTAAAACCTCCACTCGCGGTTATGACACCGTTTGGGAGCAAGTGGCTTCGTTCCACTTGGTTTCTGAAGAATTCGGGTCTGGTCCCCCCCCCCCCCCCCCCCCCCCCCCCCCCCCCCCCCCCCACCCCCCCCGGCCCTCCTCCCCCCCACCGCCTCTTTCCCCCCAACCCCCCCCCCCCCCCCCCCCCCCCCTCCGCCCTGTATCCCCCTCTCCCCCCCCCGCTCCCCCCCCCACCCCCCCGCCCTCCCCCCCCCCCCACCCCCCCCCCCATAGTTGAGGATAGAGTTGACCCGGGGCTACAATGTGTGCGAATTGATGGTTGGGTTGAACGCGCAGTTTGGCAGTTTCATCCCGTACCGTTCGCTGCACCGGCGCGGGAACGGTCTCCACGACCACGACCAATTCACGTCGGGTCCGGGGATGTTGACATGCAGTCCGTGCTGGCCGCATTTGTTGAAGAACTGTCGAACGAGCGCATAGAGTTGAAGTGTGTTAACGACCGTGCTTTGGAAACGTTGCTCCGATTGAAATTGCTCATGCGTTGTCTGCATATCAATCACGAGCAGCTTGTCCCTGGTCGTTTTTTTGTTCCGTATCGCATTGCGGTGAAGCACAAGCCACAGTTAGCGCCGGGTATTGAACTCGCGATGGTCAAACATGACGGTGGTGTGCTTCGCGCTCATGTTCATGTCTCGCTTCCTGGTATGAGAACTCGCACAGTCGTCACTCTTTACAGTGTTGACTTGGCTCGGCCCATCGTGCTGATGGCATGTTCCGAACCACGTAACTGGTTCAATGCTCTTGCCCGCCATGACGGGCCGCAGGTTGTCACCATAACTCTGGTTGATGACTTACTGAGCGAGTACGGGGGGAGAATCGCCAGACATGTGCTTACCAAACCTTACGATTTGTTGTTCTTCGCCGGGCCTTGCACGGGGGGATCATCATGGGCACGCCTCAACAAGACTCGCGGAATTGACACCGCAGAGAAAATCGAGGCCAAACAAAGAGAATTTTGGAGATTGTTTGAACGGTTCGTTGAAATTAAACGGCATGCCATGACAAAACGAGCTGCGATTTTGTTTGAGTTGCCTGGAAGTTGTGATTATTGGGAAGATGAGAGACTGCATGAGGTCGTGCATGATGGGACTAGTCACGAGTTTGATGGGTGTCGCTATGGCTTGAAACAAAGATATGCAAAGAAACCCATGCCAATCAAGAAACCATGGAGAGTTGTATCATGGAACTTTGAACTTGGTGGCTCGTGGTCTAAGAAATGCAATGGAAACCATGAGCATGGACCTTGTGCTGGTCGTGAAACCAAAGAAACCCAGTTGTACACGTCTATAATTGTGGGTGTGATCCTTCGCCGTTTTCGTGCTCGAGCAAGGTGCCTCAAACCGGCACCGTTGAAACTCGCTCTTGCTTGCATTACGCGAAGGAGATCGCGGAAGCACCAAGCTTCTGCGAGCGAAATCTGCACCACCCCAACTGCACAACCGAGGTGCTGGGCCAGTCCCGAACCTCTGGTGCATACGGGGAGCTGGGTCAGTCCCGAACCCCAGGCTTCAAGGAGGAGCTGGACGAGTTCGTCACCTCAATCTGAAGCTGGGATCGCATTGGGACAATTCCGTGGCTTCATTTGCTGCTGCTTATTTTGGGCTTTCCTGGTTCTGGAGAATATCATCAAGATGACTGCCAATCCGACTGTCGTCAACACGAATGAGTTCTTCTGCGTGCCTGTTGGGAAATCTAGGCAAGCAGCAATCTTCTTGGGAAATTTGGTGAAGAACGCCATCGAGGATGGCAAGAGGATGCCCAAGAGGATGGAGGTGAGCAGCGACCTGGGTATGTGCGTGAAGTGGATCGAGGACATAGGCGTCCCCGCTATTTATGCATACTCTGCGTACTACTCTGCCAAGGGCCGCGGGATGATGAAAGGTGAAGGGCAGTCTATGAGGGTTGCCTTAGAGTTCATCAGCAAAGTTTTCGGACAGCTTTCTGCCGACGAATGTATGCATGGATGGAGGGAATTCTGCAGCAAGGGAAAGAAGATCGTGTCGGCGCTGAACCAACTTTGCGGTGAGGCAACGATGCTGGCGAAGAACCCCGAGGTGCTCAACGTAACCAAGTACTGCATGGAAGGGGCGGATATGTTGAGATCAATCGCGAACATCTGGGATCTCGCATTAGGCGTGGCCGAGGACAACGATGAACGGTCGTTCAAAGCAGCATTCCACCAGAACACCCCGGTTGGGGAGGAGTACAAAGAATTCATCAACGACGAGTCATCTAGGGCATCGTCATCGAGAAGGTGGAGGAGCTCTGAGGAGTTCCAGACAACTGCAGAGTTTGAGAGGCACGACCGGAGAATTGCAAGATACAGAGATCGAAACTGGGGGAAAGTGTTCACGTTGAGCGTGATCAAGGCTCCCAAGATCGACTCCTACGGTCGTGGTTCCAAGGACGACTACCAGAAGAATTGGGACCTTGGGTTGATCTACCAGAATGAGCTGCAGGCATCGATGAAGAATCTCGCATATGCACTGAGGAGGGATGAGAATGCCAGCCAGAACAACCTATTGCGCTGGATGATCTGTGGGTCAACCCCCAGTGACATCTCTGACGCGTGCATCGGAGCGGTCAATTCGCTCATGTGCGTCTCTTTCAACATGAGGAGATTGCAGCCATTGCTCGGTGAGAAGGACTCCAAAGATCAGTCGTATACAGCTTATTTCCGTCCAGACAAAAGGGAGCTGAACGATCTCTACCGGGAGATTGAGTACGCCAGGGATTTCCTATGGTGCATCGATATGATCTACGAGTCGAAGCTGCCTGCGATGAACATCAACTCCATCAGCTTGGCACCGCATGCGGCTGACAGGGCCGCCGAGAACCAAGATCGGCGCAAGTGGGTAAGCTGGATGAAGGAGATCGAGAAGAAGGCCGAGAAGGACGTCATGATGGAATTCTTCCAGAATAAATACTGCACGATTCATGAAATCGAGAGGGAACTGGAGAAGTATCCCGAGGATTTCGTGGTTGGGGAAGAGCCGACATGGTGGGTGATGGGCTCATCGAAGACGGAGCCGCCACGGAAGACGGAGCGACTGCAGAAGTCGGCATCAAGCTCCGGGCAAAGGAGTCAAACCGCTGGTGGGTCAGTCCCCCAGCCGGGAGCTCCAAGTGGGGGGTCGCAAGCCAGCGATGCTGTCATGATCGACAACGAGATCATCGACTCCATTTTCCGAATGAACTCTGGCGGTGACGACGACAGATGGGTAATTATCAACCCAACTGCTGGACACGATACCTACACTTCATTCGAAGGGGGTACCACTTTGGGCGGAGCGACTGTCAATGTGAAATTCAACATAGACAACAATACGGGGTACCCAATCATACAAACTGTTTTTGGGCCGTGTCTTGCAGAAGGCAAGAACGCAACGTATTGGGAGTGTATGCTGAGATGCCTGACCTCTTCGCTATTGCACTTCGAGGAGAAGACCAGCGCGGAGAAGATCATTCTTTCCTATGTTGGGAAGGGAAATGCGGCATGGCTACAGCTGTATGCCTTCTTGTGTGCCCAAACAGGATGCTTGATTACTGGACGCCTTCCGGGCGCCAAAGCCATCAACGCGTTGATTCAGGCGGAGAAGAACCCGGACAACGCACCTGGACAGTTGAACCGGATTATCAAGAGGCAGAAGAGGAGCCCCTTGGCGAGGCGACGATTCGCGACATGATGATCCACAAGAAGAGCTTCTTGGTCCTGGATTGGCCCCTGAGGGCCGTCAACTCGAAAGGGAGCACGAAGACCTTCCAGATGATGGTCAACGAACAGGGATGGACAAACATCGAGGAGTGATCATACTATGGGTCGAGTGAGCAAGTCTCCTCACCCAACGACACGTTGAATATCATCTCCCGATTGCAGAAGCTGGATAAGCTCATCGCTGAACGGCGGAGGCGAGACATGGATGACTCGCCAATGTCGGTGCACATCTGGATGTCGCTATATGATTGGGTGTGCATGAGAGGATGCGGATGGCAGGTGACCGCCAACCCCATCATCGACTCCCTGCAGAAGGCGATATCTGACCTCGTAAACACATGCAAGGGCCTGGTCGTGGTGAGCGTGAATCGCGATGTTGCTTTCCATGGTGGAAGAGGGGACTTGGGGACGATCGCCAACAAGGTTAGCGAGATCTGCAAGGCAGCAGGCGCGCTGGTGACCGAGAACGATCGCCTGTGGCGCGTGGTCCATGCGCTCACAGGAAAGAACTACAAGATCCCTGGGAGCTCGAACCTGCAACATTTCCTCCTGAAACGACTGCTGATTGAGAAATCCATCGATGCGGTCGCACCAAGCAACGCGTTTGTGTGTGAGCTGGAGGTGACGTGCATAAACGAGCCCGACCTTCGATTCAACATCCCGAAGAACATGGAGGAATCGAAGGTGAAATTCGAGTACAAGCCGACCTTCACTGCACAGTCGAAGAGGAAACAAGAGCAGCAAGATGAAGGACACGGCGAGCAGGATGCTTTTGGGAAAGCCGATGTCAGTGATCAACGTCTTCGATGGTACACGGTCACGGAGCTCAGCAAGTTTATCTGCGAACTTTGCGCTAAAGAGATGCAGATGAGCAAGTCGAAGGTGCTCGGACCGAATTCGAAGTACAATCCCTCTTCTTGCGTGAACTGTTGCGCGAACTGGAACGCGGACACGAACGGTATTGCAATGTCTATCGAGGGGAAGAAAATGTACACGCGCCTCTTCGCGGATTGCGTGGTGGCAATCCCCGACCTTCAAAACCTCATGGTGGACGTCAACAATATCCAGGCCATGATCACGATCATACGGGAGCTCGCGTACTCAAGGCTGAAGAAGGAGCTTTCTCACGGGGGATTCGTGAGCATGACTGTGGATCAAGCAGCGCAGTTCTACAACAACGGTCACGGGAAGCAATTGTGCGCATCCCGGGATGTGATCGTGTGCAAGAATTTCGAGGGAGTCGAGGAGAGGATGTCCATCTTCTTGATAGACAAGGATCTTGGCAATGTGGCATATTCGTCCTGGATCAAGAGTGTGCTCGACCAAGGAACGATGTATGAACTCCTGGGACAAACCACGAACGAGGAATCCTTGGGAGACGTCGTCGAGATGGTGTTGGGATTCTTTGAGGTGATGTCGGACTTCCAGCACGAACTGCCACTGTGGAAGGATGCATGGAAGATCAAGAGGGAGTTCGAGCAGTCAATAGTGCGACACCTCGCTGGGAACGTGACCCACACGACGGGCCAGTACAGAAAGCGGAACAGACCGTCCGCACAGCTCGGCGTGCCCACGAAGGAGGTGCTTGACATCATGAACAAGGTCAAGCCCAGACATCCACGATCCCTGATCACCGAGCCCTCTGCACAAGTTTCCAAGAGAAAGGCCACGGAGGGCGAAGATGAGGGTCTTGGTCAAGCACCAGACCCGAGTCGAAGTTCTCAAACCAATGCTGAGAAGGAAGACAAGAAGCAGCGAGTGATCGACGGGCGGAGAGCGGCGCTAGGATTCCTGGAGTCAATGGAGAAGTGCATGGGAGATATGGGGATCTGTAAGAAGTGCGCGAACCTGGCCCACGACGGCGACTGCAAGGACATTGTGGAGGCTGCTGGAAATGAGAAGGCGATGAAGGTGCTCCGTGAGCTACTCAGCAGTGACCCTGTTTCATCTGATGAAGACATGGGGGATACGGAGGAACCGTCCTCATCAACGTCCAAGGAAAGAAAGAAAGGGGGACAAGCAGGGAACGAAACAATTGAGATGTACAGCTACACTATTAATTTGGTGGAGATGGCTGACACGGCTGAGGGAGGAGAGCTACAATGTGGTGGCGTCGACCTCACCTACAACCCGTGCGGGGACAGCAGGACAATCAAGAAGACGCTTGAGATGGGATGCGACACCATCCCGTGCTACATCCCGAAGTATGGCGATGTGAGTGATGTGCACTTGCCATGGGCGTATGCGTCCATCGTTGACCCAAAATACTTTCCCAAAGGTGCAATCCTTGAGCAAGTGGACGTGATGCAACTTGGCAAGAGTGTCAACTTCTGCATTGCTCCTTTCGACGGTGCTCCACTATGCAGGATTGGTGATGATCGCTCGGTATTTACTACAAGGGACCAAGCAAACCAGCTATCTCACGACATATGCAGAGTCCTTCGACACAAGATCGGCAATTGCCGAGGAAGTGCTTTCAGGTGCGACGAGGGTGGATGGGTCGACATTGATGCTGTCATTGACGACCGGAACAACGACATATTCCCACCATACACCACGAGAGCGAAACGATACATGGGCATCATGGAGGTGATCAAGTGGCAGGAATCCGGAAGCAGAAAATCGAGATTCAAGGTTTTGGCAGCAAGGTTTCCGAGCATCATGAACCCGAACGACACGAGGGCAGCCAGGGAGGAAATGACCGAAGCTGGCGTGGATCGGGACGACATCGACAGGTTGTTCAACAGATGCGATGGATGGTACAGACCTTGGTGCATCCGAGTCACAACCGGTCACAGTGATTTTGGATTCATGAGCTCATCCGCACTGGCGAATAGGTATTCCGCAAGAATGGGTGATTCTCTCGGAGGAGCATTCCATGTGACGTATGTGGAAAACCTGCCAAGCATCGTACGCTGTGGGTTAGTCCCCGGCGGAATCGATGGCGGCAACAGGCTAGCACTGCACTTCGGGGCGGTTGCTCCATGGGATGAGATGAACGTGGCGACGAAGACAACGCTACGGAACGTGAGGAGAGGGGATCCGATTGCGATCATCTATATTCCCAGTGCAACCCTCGCGCGGTATGGGGCTGGAGTCGCGGCTAATGGGACTTTCATGGTCTTTGACGTGATCCCGTTCTATGGGGTCAAGTCCATTTGGATTGGCAAAAGCAACGGAGGGAAGCGCCTGGAGTACGCTGACATCAAGAGGGCGTACTCGAAGTGTGTGGAGAACGAGATCTGCCCTGGCTTTGTCAACTCTTCCCAAGAGTCGGCTGCGATGTTCCTCCAGAACGTCGCAAAGATCAGCGAGAGGATGCCGGAGACTGAGACAGGTGCCGATAATCTGCACTACATCGTTGACATGGTTAATCGTGCTTGCGAACTCTATCGAAACAACAAGATGGAAGAGTTCAACGCACAGGTCAACGAGGTCCGGGACGAAGTCAGCAAAGTCGTCATCCTGAATGATGAGACATGGGAAGGACTGAGGTGCCGGATATGTCCATCATGTGCGACCGCGATCCCCACCTGCTTCTGCTTATGCCTGGAGTGCGAGGCACAACTGATCTCCATCGGAAGATACTACATCCACATCAAATCCGATGACGAGGAGGACAACCAAAACCCCAACGTCTCTGGGGATGCCAGGCGTGCACAGGAAGAAGCTAACCACGATGCGGCAGCACAGGAGGATGAGGACGAAGCGGAGGAAGTTCCGGGAGAAGATGACGACATGGACACGCAAGGATATACATCCGGCTATGCGTCAGAAGAAGAAGACAGCGGTTGGCATTACCGCGACACCGATCTGGCGTCACGGGACATTATAAGTTCCCAACGGATGGCGATCTGCCTTGACGAGCCGCGTGAGGCTCAGTACATGGCAGGATTTATCGCACTCCAGCTGTCCAAGATGTGGGGGATGTTTGAAGGTGGTGAGGAGAGAACGATGAATGCCGGACTCGAAGGGAATCCGGGCTGCCCTTACCACAATGATTTCAAGAGGTACCCCAACATCACTGAGCACGATCAGGAAGGTATACTATTGCCATCAACAACAACGAAGATTTCTCAATCGGAGAATGTTCGGACAAGAGCCTTCCGATCGGTTGAGGAGCGTGACGAATATATTCGTATGATGGTGTGCAAATGCGAGGGACTTTACACATTCTACAAGCTGTGGATTGCAGCAAGAATCCTCGATGTCACCAAGGAAGAAATGAAGCTCCTGGTCAAGGACCGAGTGCACCCGGTGGGTGATATTATTTTCAGATGTTTTGCACTAGCTTTCAACTGCAAGTATATATCATTCGTGAGGGATGGCCTAAACCTTGGCAAGCATGGTTACGCGGTCAACGTGAGCGCCATCATCTCGGCCGTCGACCCGAACAAATGCGACACACCCCTGCTGGATTGGTGCCTTCGGAAAGGGCACTGGTTGCCAGAGGACTACAACAAGAAGTGTGTCCGGGCACGAGAAGCCCAGAAGAACTTGGACGAGGAGTTCCGCCGACGTACCCATAGGCTGTCCATTGGGGACAGGTATGCTTCGTGAAGATGCTGATTGCGGTACGATGTGGGTCAGTCCCCATCTGTTACTTGCGTCACATCGACACTGTTTCGGTGGAACGACTTATGTCATGATTTATATTCATGTGTCCAAGATGATTGGGTGTGTACATGGTTACATATTCCGATGACTATGACGCTCTGGATATTCATGGATGGAACTATTACCTTATAGATGATATCTTTTCATTATTTATGTATTGTCCATGGTATCTGGAATGGCTACGATTTGCATTGATTACTCACCGATGTTTCTTTGCCGGAGATATGCAGACCGATCACAAGCGGGCGCGTCTGGTGGACTTTTGTGGCCAACCCATTTATGGATGACAGCTGCGCGATGCGCAAATGCGGCAGCTGGAATGTTCACTGGCGGTCAAGTGAAGTGGCCACAGTGTATTATATACACCTGCATATGGATGTGTGCTTCGATTGGAGGATGAATGTTTCACTTTTCGTACAATCGAACCCGGCATGTTTCACAGCGAATGAACGGTGTAGTGATAGCAAGTAAAAGAATGCACGACACGATTTCGTAGTTGAAGCCGTGGCCAGTGGAACGTTTTGTGGTGTTTGGACCGCATGATGAACAATGCGACCCAAATGGGGGATGTTAAAACCCTCTAGGCCCCGTGCCGAAATTGGGTAGCTGTTCTGAGGTCCTTGTTGGTGTTGCTTCCCAAGTTCCATTGATCGCCATTTGGCTCAAGACACAATTGAGGTTCAAGATCTGATGTGTGTGACTGCACACCTACGTGACGGCATTAAGAGCAAAACAACTGCTTGCGCTGCATTCGTCAGGACCACTGTTGTAACTATCATTCCTTCTTCCTTACAACGTTTACACGGGTTCGGCTATAACGGCATCGTCCGTATACACCTTTCTACGTGGTTGGTATTGAAGCTTGAGGGTTCGGTGCATAGCGTCCCACGGGACGTCACCTTGCCGTCTCTTGACAAGGGAGAAGCCTGGCTGGGGGAAGATCCCCCCCCGCCAGTGGCTCATGATAACTACCCAACGGCTGAACTCTTTGCCAAGGAAATCGAATCAACCTTTTACGAGGAACGAGCCTTGGACATGGTGGACGGGCCCTTCACTCGCTCCGAGGCGGCAGAGAGGTGCCGCTGCAAACCGGAGGAACTTTGCCCGGGCCCCCTTGCAGGGATTGATGAGTCGGACAAGATCAGGACGATCTATGATGGCTCAAAAGGGGGAGCAAACGCACACATCCAGGCTCACACGGAGGAGAAGACCACCGCACCGATGGTTGGAGACTGCCTCCATGCCATCCACTGGCTCAGGACAGCGGCGGACCATCCTCATCTACTCCGAGCCCCATCCTCGGGCACTGATGAGGAACCTCGGGATGTTCACCAGCCGGTGCAGGGGTGCTGAGGGCCCTGAGAGGGACCCCCACAGCACCAGCCTGCCCCCAGGTGCCGAGGGCCCTGATAGGGGCAGGCGGATGATGGAGACCTCCGGCGGCCTGGACGTCTCTCCGCGGTCAACACCCTCAGGGAAGGGGTGTCACCAAGGCCCACAGGCGCATAAAAGTGCTCCAGAAAGACTGGAAATACCAGGTGGCCTGCATCCAGAACCGGTGGTGGGTCAATAGAGTGGGCACGTACGGCATGGCCTCGGCACAACTGTACTGGGGAAGAAAGGCATCCTTGGTGCTCAGACTCTTGTACTACATCTTCCCTCAGGTGGACTGGCACTTAGTTTTGTGGACGACTACTGCTGGGTCCTCAGATGCAGCAGGGCGGACTGGGACGCCACAGCCATCCTGGCCACTCTTCTGGCGCTGGGAGTCCCGCTTTCTTGGAAGAAGACGGCGCTCTCCCCGGTCAATACCTGGTTGGGATTCGTGGTGGACCCAATCACGCCCTGTGTGCTGCTGGCTCCAGTCAAGCACGTCATAATCCTGGCCACTCTCAAACGGCTGGCCCAGGGGGACATCTTTACCAGCAAGGAGGTGGAACAAGCCCTGGGCCGGATTCAATGGGCTACTTCGGCGTGTCCATTGACGAAACCTTTCCTCCAGCCCTTTTGGAGCTGGAAGAAGGCCTGCACCACTTCGGGCAGGCCACCGAAGCTGGTTCGTGCTCTGGCCATCCTTCTGGGGAAGCTCTTCAACCAGAGGTTCCCACTGGCATCTCCATTTGCTCCCACACTTCCATGGACGGGGGCATCTGATGCGGGAGCTGGCAAACAGGCGGACCATGCATGGGTTGGTGGTTGGTGCTCGGACGTGCCCAACCCCGACAAGTCCCGAGTGAAGTGGTTCCAACACAGAATCACACCGGAGGGCGAGCCGTGGGCCTTCACTACTGGGGACCCGCAGCGGGCGATAGCGGCCTTGGAGCTCTTCGGCCTCCTCCTTTTGGTGAGGGCTGTTCTGCTTTGTGCAGCCGGCTCGGCTTCTCACACTAGGATTCTGGTTGCTAGTGATAACCAGGGAAACGTTTTCTCCCTGCTTAACGATTCCACTCGCAGGATGCCCAATGCGGCCATCCTCATGGAAATTGTGTTAACACTGCATGACCACCAGGTCATGTTAGGACCGTCGCATGTGAAGCGCGACTTTAACACATGGGCGGATGAACTTACTCATCCGGACCCGCAATTTCCGACTGAGAACCGGGTCTTCCCCTCAGTCGAAAGCGAATTGATCAAGCTGATCTTCGCTACTTTCCTTCCTCACCCATGATGCCGGGAGGGCATCCGGTGAGGTGGGAGGATTCCTCCCTCGCTGTGGGAGTGGCATCAATTCTACTCCCATCAGCTGCTGAGGGGAGCTGCCCAGTGGAGCTGGGCAATCCTCCCATTTTGGCACTAATCCTTATGCGGCGTAAAGGATGCACCGTTTCGCGATTAAGGTACCAGTAGCACCAATGTGGTGCTTTGAAGAGTCTGGGGCATGAAAGCTGGTTCGATTCGCGCCCTTTTTCGGCTGGACTGTTTAGCCACATGCCGTTGAACATTGCTCGGCCAAAATTTTGTTTGGCCTTGCCATGTTGACGTTCCTGGTACTGTAGGGCTGGATACCTAGACCGATGTCCCTTGAAAGGGGCCGTTGTCAGGTTCCATGCATAGCGAGAGAGAGAGAGAGAGAGTAAAAGTTTTGCTTGGAACCCTGAAACTTCTCCAGAAAGGGACTAGGGGTGGTGTTCACAGCTCATGAAACCAGTCATCAACCGCTTGTGCACCAAGCCACTTGATGAGTAGGATGTGCTCGCCCCTGTTACCTGCTTAGTTTGAAGATTTTGCATCCAACTGCAGGGAATTTTTATTTGGGCGTTAGTCATTTCGAGAGGGCCGTGTTTTCAAATCGTGAAGGTGGACTACGTCCGATTTCATACCATTCTGAATTGGCCCCACTTTGGGGTAAGTTTGTCAGTCAGGCTTCCCTTGCTTTGCCTTTCCATCCATGTGTCTCCCCTGCCAGGGTCAGGGCTCCTCATCGCCTTCTTGTTGAAGGGTGGTGACAAAATCATCACCTTCTGCGAATTCCAAGGCAATTTTTCTTCTGGGAGTGCTGAGTTGGGCAACCATGCAGGCGGCTGCCAACTTCAGCTCCGAGTCGGTCATGCAGCAGTTGGACAGGCGTGGGAAGCATCACTGCCACGACTCACATCTCAGGGAAACAAGCGAGGGGAGGCTCGTCATGCGGCCATTGTGGTGGAAACTCTGTTCTTTGTTTGGGTGTTTGAATATTGATGCAGATGTATGATGTTTGGCTAGTGTGTGTGTGTGTGTGTGGTGCATAGTGTCTCTCTCTCTCTCTCTCTCTCTCTGTCTCTCTCTCTCTCTCTCTCTCTCTCTCTCTCTGTCCTGCTCTTTGTCTCTCTGTCTCTCCCTCTGTCTTTGTCTTTGTCTCTCTCTCTCTCTCTCTCTCTCTCTCTCTCTCTGTCCCTCTCTCTCTCTCTCTCTTTCTCTTAATATGTCTAGCAAAACATTTAAAAACCGTGTTTCTAGCACATGTGTAGCCGCAGCCTATAGGATTGATAGTCTGTAGCAAGATGCGTCTGGCTTCAGCCAAATGCAGAGCAATTGTGTAGCAGACCTTTCATGTCCAGCCTGCCCCTAGCATATCTAGAATATGTTTAGCATGGACAGTGTAGTTCCCCCAGCTTGCTTCCAGCACCTCCAGTATCTGCCTAACATAGCCCTAGCATGTTTCTAGCACATGCCAAGTGCATATCTAGCTTCCTTTCAGCTTCTGACATGTCCAGACAGTTGCCATGCCTCATGTTGTAGACCCATTCTGAGCACAAGAAAAGCTTTTGCTTTTTTCGCCAGCAGGTTCCTCACTCTTGGGCGCGGCGATGACACAGTGCTTATGCACTTGGGTTGATCTCCACATAGGGAATCTGCGAACATTCGTAGTTTCCTTCTTATTTTCCCTCAACGCGGGTTCCAGCACCTCAATGGCATTATTTTCTTTCTGTTTGGTGGATTATCCCCTCAAAAGTTCGAAACGGGATCCCTTATTCCAGGCTTGCCGCGCGGCAAGCCGAGGCTGGACAAAGCATCCATCTCCTCTGCCTCAAACATGGGTTCCGGCAAGCGCGGGCCCAGTGAGTTCTGGCAGTGCGAGAGTTTGGCTTGGGGGTTGTCCGCCCCCCAACCTGGCAGAAAGTCGACGGCATTCCAACTCCAGTGCCTTGAAATCACGTCTATGATTGTATGCAGACATTGCACAGCACAGTTTTTTGTGTCGTTTGGTTTCACCTGGGCGTAAATTGCCAATGTTGGGGTAGAAATTGGACGGCTTTAATGCTTTATCGTCCGTTTTTCAGGAACCAAGTTTCTACCCTTGCGCCAGAGTCTTTGGGAGAAACCCTGTGGGTAGTTTGTACCGGGAGAAGCTGCGTTCGATACATCGTAATTGGTTGCCCTCAACTTACATGATGAGGGTAGGCAAAGACTTCGAGTCGACAGTAGGTTGCCAAGCTTTGTCGCCAATTTGTTCGAATGTTGCCATGCAGAGGCTTTTCGAGTTTCAATAGTGTCAACCTATGATTAACCCCGCCCGACTAACGTTATGTTGTGGACCGGCACTGATTAATTACCCCCCCCCCCCCCCCAAATAAAGCTATATGTTTGTTTGTTTTTGCGGGGAATCCACGCACACTCACAAAAAAACACACCAAACAACACACACACCCGCAAGCATCATCTCAACCTCTTCCACTAGCTGATCTGATTGGTCAGTATCTGCCTCGCCTGCCTTATAATTTTAGATCTAAAAGCAAACCAGCTCCCAAACAGCAAGTTCTTTACATACTCTTGTTTAAAAAGTGGCCCCCATTCAACCCCACCAGGGGGGTAGTACTTGGGGGTTGAACAAAAACACTATTTAGGGGGCCCCCCTAAATAATGATTCCTGGTTGCCCCCCCCCAAAAAAAAAGCAAACAGAAGAAGTCACCAGCAATACTAAATCAATTGGAATCCCAACAAGTCAAGTCTAAAATGTAGGCTCCAGCAACAGCAACACTAAATCAATTGGAAACTCAAATCCCTCAAGTCAAATCTTAAAAGCAGGCTCCAGCAATACTAAATCAATTGAAAACTCAAATCCACCAGTACTAAACCAGTTGGAAACCCGAATCCAATCTCAAAAGGAGGCTCCAGCAAAACTAAATCAATTGACTCACAACAATTCTGTGAGCAATACTTAGCAATTCGTGGGAGGGAAGTTGTTTGGGGGGGGGGGTAGTTTATCAATCAGAGGTAGACATTAGTGCTTCTGTTTGGGTGCAAAATGTTGTCCTGATTGGCAGTTTCTGCCCCAAACCGCCAAAGCAAATGTCGTACGGCCCCGTCGGTTGAGAAGGGGGGTATCCTGCAATGCTAACCAACCAAAACGCCAAAACGTTTCCTTTGAGGTGTCCGCAAAAGAGTCCAAAAGGAGCCGAAGAAACCTCCAGGCCAAGCGTTCGGACACTTTCTAGGGGTCCATAGCCATTGCCGCAAGTCCGGCTTGAGCCTCTAGGTAGTTTGGTTTGCAGGGCCACGGATTCGCCGCAGGGAATGTCCTGTGGATGTAAAGGAAACGAGCCAACCATTTGGACAGGGGTTCATACATGTCCTGTTTGCTTGTTTTATCAGGACATCGCTTTCAGAGCCGATCAAAGGGACCTTCCTCCATCCAGGTGGAGTGATGTTTGAAGGGGAAATGGATAGTGTGGCCTATTCGGACCATGGGGGGGACTCACTAAATGTCCCACAAAACGTCTGGGGTCCTCCAAACCATTTTATATTTTAAGACTGGATAAGAAACAG
Source organism: Effrenium voratum (assembly GCA_963377175.1). NCBI lineage: Eukaryota > Dinophyceae > Suessiales > Symbiodiniaceae > Effrenium > Effrenium voratum. Next base: position 62,085 of record CAUJNA010001376.1, on the reverse strand, counting down.
AATCTGGACTCAACATATTGTTTTTCCGTGCACCCAGATATGGGGCAAGTCTTGGGGAGCCTTGATTTTCGCCTCCCCAGGTCCGCATTGCGGATTGGTGCCTTGGTCACCGCAGCAAGCCCAGACGAGTCGCCAGGGCTTCGTCAAGTGCCTTTTTTGCCATGGAAACCTGCGGAATCTCGAGTTTCTGCAGAAAGAACCAGCAAAACAAGTGGATGTCCTGAGAATGTCCCTTCCTTTTTATGTTCTGAGGTTGACTCAAGCTTCACCTCAGGGAAGTCAGTAGGCACTGTCCCAAATTGGGGCAACCTGCCCTAGGCGTTCTGTGCGGACAACATGCATGCATCTCAAGGCCCGCTCTGTTGCTTTGGGCTTGTGCATGGCAAAAGGATTCACAGCACTTGATGCACAAGACCCCGAAGTGACGTCCAGGAGAACTGCACTCTTGAAACCACTTCAAGTCGAAAGGTCATCAGAAGCCCACCTTGCAAAGCCGCACAACAAGTGATGGCATCTGAAGGTTGGCCTTGGTCTCTGGTGGTTTGGAGTACTTTGAGGTTCCACTTGGCGCTTGAAGTTGTTTTGGCTGGGAGGGTGCTGTGACGCACTGGATGCGAGCCGCTTCCTGCGCATGCGAAAAGTTCGTGCTGAGGTGTGTGGTCTGAAGAACGCAGAGCACTTGAACGGCCACAACGCCAGGACGCATTTGGGTTTGCTCCAAAATGGGCAACCAACAACTGGTGATGTCCTTTAGGTCTACCTTGAACCTCCCAAAGGAGGTCCCCTATCCCCAAATCTAGGAACACCTCTATTTTCCTACCAGGAGGTTTGACAGGGCAACCATGTGGTGTTCAATCACGGCAGCTGCAGGATTGCCAACTACAATGCCGTGAACGGCCGCTGGGAGGCCGCTAAGCCATTGCCTTCCGGAGGTTTTAGGGAAGACCGGTGTGGGCGTGCCTGTTCAGACCAGGGCACACTTTCACCTAAGCATCGGCTGACAGGTCTCTTCATTTTTGGCCAAGGTGTTTGAACATGTTCTGGCCGGTCAACTCAGCAGTTGAGTGGAAAGTCGGAAGGTAGTTCCCACGCTCGTGGAACCAGGGAACCTCCTGCCCGCCTTGGAAGTGAATCATTTGTCATAAGCGTTCCAATTTCGAATGGCATCACAGAAAAGGAAAGATAATTCCCACAACCCTGGGGCAGATGGCCGTTTAGGGGTCTGAACAGCAGGATAAGAGTTTGCCGTTTTCGACGGTACCCTTTTTAGGTTGGTTCAACGGACACATACCCAGTTGTATTCCCGAGGGGGGTGGCTCCTGCTTGCAAGCGGAAAGCGGCCAAACACACATTTGGATTGCTGAGCTGAACTGGTGGCAGCACAGCTTTCAGACATTATAGGGTCAGCCGTGCAATGGGCATGTTAAGCCTGTCGTGTAGGTGGAATTTCCTTGGCTTTCCTTTTAACACACCTAACAACAGCAATGCGCGTCAGCATTGCTCTGTTCGAGCAGGTTCTCTCTCGCTCTCTCTCTCTCTCTCTCTTTCTCTCTCTCTCTCTCTCTCTCTGTCTCTTTGGCTTTGGCAGCATTTGAAGCGTTCCTCGCCGAAGCTTCAGGCTTACTTACAGTAGGGAGTACAGGGACCTGCGCCATGTAGCAATAGTCTTCCCTGAAGTAACATGGAGCCCCGCAAAGAATTTCCGCAAGAAGTAGTTTCCTCCATGTCATGATACATGTCAGGCTCCAGTTTAGCTTGGAATAAGCACGCACGCACGGGAAGCGGTCGCTGAGGGACCGGGATTACATTTAGCGCACGCCAACGGCAGGCTCAGCTGGACGTGGGGGAAACGAAGGCCTTTCGTGCTGCGCTCAGTGAGCGCTGAATGCGCTGCATAGAACTTTGCAGAGACAGCCTATGCCAGACTAACCATAGTTAGCGGTGTTTTTTTTTTGGGGGGGGGGTTCCTTAGTTTTGTGTTTCAACCACTTAAAGCACAACTTTTCGCAGGTCTGAGTCTGACCCAGTCACCATACAAATTTTCGCACACTTTTGGACTCTCACGCTGGGGCTGAAATTCTGAGA
>CAUJNA010001376.1:0-57500 GCA_963377175.1 Effrenium voratum | reverse complement strand
CAACTCCTGTGCAGTTGCTGAACGGCCGCGTGGGCGAAGTGAACCGCTACATCCACGACGTGTCAAGGACTGCTGGCATTTGGAGGGTGCATGATCACTGCTGGGACTGTTCGCCAATCTGTAAGGAGCCTCGTGAAAAGCACCCCATCATGGGTAAGGTCGCAAACCATTGGTTGGGATTGTAATTTTGGGAAAAAGGAGCAGGTACATCAGCCACTGGTGCAGTCTTCCCAACTCAGGGACCGCTAAGGCTTTGAGAGAAGCGAACGCTCCATCCTAGCATTACACAAGCTGCCCTAAGAGCAATTGCCAGGTACGACGTTCTTGTGGATGGAGTATCCAAGTCGATCAAAGTCGAGAATTTGCCGCTCGTTTGCACTCACAGCTCACAGCTTTTCGGCAAAACAGTTGCTGGGGGCACCTAAGCTGTAGCAGGACACACACTGGTGTTCTTCTCGGCAGTGAGGATTGCTCAATTCAATTTCATCGTTGGCGCATTGTCTTCCAAATATTGGAGCAGCTTGTTTGTTCCCAATTTTGGAGCAGCATTGGTATCCCAACAGCTCACCCCAACATCCCCTTGTTGTCAAACTGTCTCCGCAGGTTACCTGTTGTTGCATGGTCTTTTGGACGAATTTTGGGCCTAATTTTGGGCCTTTCTCCAAGGCAAGCTGTGGGCGCGTGACTTATACGAACGTCATCCACCTTGAAACGGACAAATGATGCACACATGTATATGTATATATATATATGTATGTATATATAAAGGTAAATGATTGATTCGAATTGTACTTGCTACTCCTATTTGATTGTGATGATGGTTTGTTTGTTGTATTTATACGAATGATTTAATGGCAAATTTATATAATATATATTTATATATATATAATATGATGAATATATATATATATATATTAATCGTTGCTTGGCATAAAATTATATAATTTTAGTATTTGATAATATATGGGAATGAACGGAGAAAATATATATTTAATGTTTGTTGGCTCGGATGATTGATTAGTTGTGTGGTGGGGAGATTATTGGTGGTAAAATGATTATATTTTTGTGGAGAATGATAAAAATTAATTTGGATGAATAATTTGATGGTAGAGTATTATGGTTATATTTGATATAATTTAATATATTTTTATATAGGTATAAAGTTTTTCTTTTTGAAGGAAACTTGTAAAATAAAGGGAACCAATTATGTAATAGAATTGGTTATTAGATATTTTGTTTTTTATTGAGTTAAAGAAAATAGGTTTAAGTTGTTTTTTTAATATTGAAATATTTGATGTTTGGTTAATTGTTTTATTATATTGGTTTTACACTTTTTAAATATGATGTTGGCAATTTTGATTTTAGACGAGTTAGTGAGTATGTTGTAATGTGTAGTAAGCCACTTGAGTTAGGGATATCTAGTTAATGTATTTTTTGAAATATATTCCGGGATATGTTTAATCGACGTTTTTTTTAACAATGCCGTTATAAATTTTATGAAACGAATTTAAAAAAACAAATAAAATTTGGGAGTTTAAGATAAATATTCATATTGGCCTTATGCAAAATATAGTGTTTCTTTTTTTTCGATAGGATGGATAAGCTGGCCATATATATTGAAGATGCTAACGAAATATATTTGCTTAGCAATGTTAAATGTGTTTATTGCAGAATTGATTTGTTTTTTTGAATATTGATTTGTCCTTTAACATATTTATAAACAAGACCGAAATAATTATTCATTTTGCAGGCGATGATGTTAGTGTAACCCGAAAGCGTCTGCATATCGATGGATATTACATTCTTTTTGTGTAGTGTGTCGATAATACCGCTTGTTGGTAGCGCCCTATATTAGCTCCGTAGAGATATCCTCCGGAAGATGTTATTAATCTTAGCCCGTGTTACAAGCCTTAAAGCGGTTGTCTTTAGTAGATTGTTATACGGGTATTAAATTTGGTCTATGTTATTGAGTTGTCGGATTTTTAAATAGAAATTATTTGTTATGAAAATTATTTATATAATTTTATACCGATTGTCGTTTGGAGATGCGACCATGCTTAACGAAGAGCTGCTTGTAGTTCTAAACTTGTTTGGGTTCTTGTGCTAGCTCCGACATAGGAGATTAGTGTGTATTTTTGTTATGTTGTATAGAAAGCGTTAGCCGTTGTGTGGCAATTCATATGTAACGAGGACGTAATGCAAAATGATTCCTAATTTTTTTTCGTCCGTGTTGATGTGTAGTGTTTGTAGTCCAACGCCCTAGAGCGTTTAGCAGCTTTGTGGTAATCGTATTTTTGGCCGCATATTTCCCGGATTTGTGCGCGAGAACGTAATTTTATATATCATCGACAAAACATATTGAATTGATGGTGGGGTATTCACCCATTTTCCGCATTTATATTAATTCTATATATATTCTTCCTAGGTATCGGCATGCCCCTCCTAGCGTAAGAGACGTTGATATCTCTCATTTTGGTAGATATTTCCTCGCCCTTCTTAGGGGATTGGCTAAGTGTTTTAAAGCATATGTGTGTTGGAAACCCAATAGATTTGAGCGCGAGGTGCCTTTTTTTGCTGTAGGTAATTAAGCATACAATATTTATTTGAAATAATTATTTATTTCCTTATTTATAAATTAATATAATCCTATATCCGCCAAATGAGTTTTATTTGATTCACTTTGCTTACGACTCGATATAACAAACAGGAAGCTATTATATTGGGATATATATATATATATATATATTTTGTTCTTTCTATTCCTAATGGTATTTCCTTCCACTTAAATAGGGACGATTCTCGAAGCCTTAACCCTAATCGATTAAATATTGAGTAGAATTATTAATGTATATTATAATATATGTTATTTATTTAATATATATATATATATTATATTTGTATCGTTTATGGAGGGGCTTTATTATATATATCATTTTAATATTATTATATAAATTTTAATAATTTGTTTTAACTATATTATTAATAATATATTAATACACGAATATAATGTTCTCGATAATTTCATTAAAAAACTCAAAATTGCAAAAAAAAAAAACACAATCTTCCCTCTTCGATATTTTCAACAAGGTAATATATAGATATATTCACAAAAAAATAAAAATCAATTGTCCGAAAAATATTCGTCGAATTTAAATCCAAACTAATCATGACGAAGTACCGGTATATCTATACCAAAACAATTCCCATAACGATATATTCCCAATAACCAGATTTTGGATTTCAAAAGCATTTTATTAATCTTTATTTTTTACGCCTCTGTCGGATGGTGTACATCGTATATTATAACCCTATGGAAACATAATGGTAGCAGACTGATCGCGGCTTTGCTGAGGCAGGCCTTGGGCTTCGGCGGATTTCCCCCCCATATTGTAGTTTTTCTTTGTGTCTTTGGGCTTAGCTTAAGGGGCCGTTTTCGAGCTTGAGGTTAGAATATATCTTCAAAGGGTTATTATTTCCCGGATATTATTGATGTTTTGCAAGCCATTAATGCCGAATTATTCTATCCGGCCCTTACCTTGGACGATACTTATAATTCGACGATCTAAAAATATAAGGGAACCGCATTTTTATCCATCCTTATAAATGCATTTAAAAACACGATTTTTTAGTAAAAAATCATATGGAAATTATATTTGTACAATTCCCTACCGCAGCGCGGGCACACTTAATTATTGATAGAGTAAGGAATACCGAGTCGAGCCTTAAATTCGATAATTAAAACCCGATAAAGAATATATCGGCCTATTTCTTCCTTAGCAATTTAAGATATTGGAGTTGCTCGTTGGTATCTAACCAATATTTATATGCCGGCCTTCGCCGGGTCTTTTATTATGATTAATTTTGCCATGATAACACCTTCGTAACAAGAATAACCAGCCTTGGCGGGCAACAAAACGGAGCTGCCGCTGCGGCTTATACAATAAGGCGAAGCATCTCGGCAGCCGAGCATAGAGAGTATCCTTCATCCTTGTGGTTGCGGAGACGATGGGGCACTGGGATATTGTTGTACTCAAAGATTTAAAATATATTATTTATGCATCTAGTTCTGTTATCTGCTTGCAAAATTCGTAGTTGTCATACGGGCCGATCGGGCCGGGATTGATTTATGACGGCATATTGAGCTAGCGGTATATTAATCCTGTATGATCACTCCGGAATTTATTGTGAATTATTGTAGTTGCTCTAGATAATAGACATATTTCGGATATTTTTTATATTATTAATATGGATATTTTATGATTATGTGTATGTGTTTTTTTTTTGGGGGGGGGCTTGGGCTAATTAATCGTCGTCTAATATTAGATGGATATGCCGAACTCAATCCATACAACCCATTTCATTTTGCGAAAATCGAATAAATTTATGTATATATATATATATTTATATATGAAATTTAATTACCATTTTTTGCTTATATAATTCTAATTGACTATATATTGATTCAAGGAATTAACTACATTAGTATAGACCCTAGATAGTACATCACGGCTACGCATAATTATGCAGCATCATAATGGTTCCTGCAAAATTATAATGATGTTAATAGTATCGTGATACTGTCCGTATTATTATTATATTATGAATAGAATTATGGTGCTGTAAACACAATCATGGAGATGGTAAAGGTAGCATCATAATAATATTATAACCACGAATCTTCTCATCTCAGCATGATGAATTTTAACATTATCCTGAGTAGTCATGGCGCCCCACGAGCTACAATGCTATATCGTAATATCACCATTATAACACGGATGGTAATATCATAATAACATATCAGCCACGAACCAGATACTATCATAAACGACAATTAGAGCAGCAACAACGTTTTAACTAGGCCAACAATATCATAAATAGCACCCGTCTTAGCACATTGCCATTCATATGCGCCTACGCCGTCACCAATACCTCAAGATAAAAATCCCATTAGCATCCCCAACGTAACACCCGTGTCAGCAATGTCTCCGAAAACCTTGCTCTCACGTACTATTATCAATCCGAACGGCATCTTAAAATTATGCTGATGCCAATACCCCAAAATATATACCTTTTAGCTCCTATTCGTCGATTTTGCAAAACAATTCCCTTTCTTTGATAGAAATTACAATTTCTAGAAATTTTGAATTATTTTGGAAATATATATCTATATAGTTAATAATACAACAACCCAAAACAACAGTTACACCACCGTCCTAACTATACGCTCCCTAATATCCGCCGGCAATTTAGAAAAATTGCACTCATAATCTCACCAACACCAAAACACCATCTAAATATTATCCATCAATATTTTAAACAATATAAACACCAAACAACACCTCAACCAGCGCCCAGAACTATATCCCCCTCTAGCACTCGGCCATCCATCTCGCAAAACGAATCATACTCAAATTACATTCTTCCTAACATCCAATTATCACTCTCGTAAATGCATCCTTTATCAATATCCCAAACCAAATCTAATACCCATTCATCAATCTCGCAAAACAACACCTCCACCATTTCCCGAAATTACATACTCTATAACACCCGACAATTATTATGTTATTAAAAAAACAATATCTCTATTTATTTTTCAATTATTTAAAAGAAAACAATAATTAATATAATATATTATAAATTTATATATCCGATAATAAAATAAATATAAACAATTTACCAAATAACATATAATATTCTTTCATCACCCCATAATCCTCATAAAATCCTAATAAAATCCTATTAGAATCCTTAATACAACCATAATAGAATCTTAATAAAAATTATAATAAAATTATTAATAAAATCCAAAATATAAAAACCCTAATAAAACAATATCTAAAAAATATTTCAATTAGTATATAAATATTTATAAACTAATCATATTAAATAAATATTATTTTTTATTAATATATTATAATTTTAATTTTTCCTCCCCTATTTTATTTTTCAATACCTTATCATTTTCTATAAAATTTAAAAAATTAAAGAAATAAATTGGTTAATTTATCATTTCCTTTATTTCTTAGTTCGTATCGTATATTCTTTCATTAAATAAATTATTATTAAAAAATAATATCAAAAAAAAAAAAACTATGCCAATATTCATTTAAATTCTATAAAGAATTATCAAAATTAAACATTGCCCAAAAATCTTGATTACACCAATTGTATTAATTCTTCATAAACAATTAAAATCATAAAATTAATCAAAATTTATACTAAATAATCTTAATATAAAAAATACAAATTAAATCATTTTATTCTACACTATATCTAACAAGCTTCAATCCAAAACATTCTATCAAACTACAATTACCAAAATATCATCCTCTCATTTTAAAAAATAAAATAAAATCCTATTTCGTTCTTTAACTATATAAAAACATTTTTCAACAAAAATAATTCAAATTCCTTATATAAAAATTTATCATACCAAAATAATAATTCAATATCAATTGAATTACACATCTTTTTTTAATATACAATTTATTGATTTTCAATTATATGTTATCAATATATATATATATATATTTTATATAATACATTAATCAAACATATAATACATTACCATATACAATAAAACACCATTCCATAATACATATATAAAAATATATATCAAATATCATCAATTCACAAAATCACAAACAATAAATTACATACAAATTATTTATTAATATTCATAATTTTCCTATAAATATAATCATTCAAATCTCGCAAAACTTTCTCAATTCCATCAATCATTATCTATCCCCATTGTTACACTCACAAGTACGCTTGTGTACAAATACATTTAACAACATATATCAAAACAATCCAACCATTCCATCTATTCCTATGAAGAAACAGTTCCATTATAATTGATTAATGATATGAGTGAGCGATGCAAAAGCTCGCTAAAATCCTTTTTCCCCTCTTCCACGTGTTCGTTGCAAATCCGTGTTCGGCGTAGCATGTTGTTTGCACTGACCTCCTGTTACCCCGCAAGAGTCATTGCTCCCCTTAGTAAAAGCCAACATCCAACGCGCCACCACGGATCTTCGCCAATGCAGGTGCCACGTTGCAGAACTGCATTTTCAGCTTATCCATGTGTTCCTCATCAAAGGTATCAGTTGCAATAACGCCCCGCACACTTTGGGCATCCTCACGCAGCTCATCCAAGGCCACCTCCAAACGTGAGCGCAACTTCTGAGAAATGCCTTCATCCACTAAATCGTCCTCACTAAGGTGATCGGCCTCAGCTAGCACCCGCAAATTTTGAATGCCTCTCATAGCACACCGCCGGACGAATTCCTGGCTGGCACTGATGATGTCCTCTGGCGGGGGCTCGGAAGTGTACCGGATCGTCTTCGGTCCACCCCACTGGCCGCCTCATTTGCCAGTAGCACAAAATAGTCAAGGCTCACCTTCGAGACAGAAAACAAATTGATCAACACCAAGCAAACAAAAGAAGAAATGTTTGGATTGAATGCGAGCCGCAAAAGGCGAAGAGAGCAAAGGCCCCCAGGTCCTTTCGAGCAAACTCTGGGAACCTTGCGGCGAGGAAGCTGAAGCGAACGGTGCGTTCCGACTCCGACAGGCCGTTGTGACTGCCGCATCGAACAACCCGCCCGCAGCGCTGCTTGTAGTCTGCGAGCCGCCAGGGCACATCCAGGAAGATGGCATGGCGAACAGCCAGAAATTCGATGCCCTCGCCCCCCTTTTCCTCAGTAAGCTCAAGACACACCTCTGATTGAATTATGGTGGAACCAACAGCCGCGAACCTGCAAAGTGGAACAGGCACCCCAAGAGCAAGTGCAACATGTATGTGCCTCAACATAAAAACACCTCCACCGAAGTTCCAGACGTACCAACCTTAACACTTCCCCTGAGTTAGCGGTTTCACACTGACCTGAATGCTTAAATTCCCAAATTGCAGCCTATGACCATACCTGCCTCGGGTACCAACTGAAGCCAAGTCGCTGCCTCCAAAACCATCACCATAAAGTGCTGCCCCTGCAGGTTGCTCCGCTGGTTGAACTGAGCCATTTGCCTGGGTGAAGGGTCACAGGGCAGCTCACTACATCAGCGTGTTCCTTGGCAATTGCCCTTTTCCAGAGTTGTTTCAACGTTAAAGAAACACCGAGCGTAACATGACCCTGTACTTGGGGCCCTTTAAGTGGCAACCGTTTGATGTGGCAAAATGCGGCCAAAAAGCTGGCAAATCATTCGGGTTCCCCTGCCAACATGTAATTCCAAGAGCCCTTCTTGGAGGGTCGGGGGTGCTAGGTTCCCAGACTGGGGCCCTTGAAGCTTTTGCAGGATTCGCAAAATTGCTCTTGGGGGGGTGGTTTCAACCGGGTTGGGCAACGTTTAAGCAACGAGGCCTTGCCCTTTAGGGAAACCAGTTTTGGAGGTGGCTCGAAAGAAAGGGACTCATTTAACAAAAAAGGACTCGTGTTCAAACAAGCCTTGCCCCGAGGGTGATTTCGGCTTCATTGCGCAAATTGTGCTGCTCTAAACGTTTCGCTTTTTGGGAAAATCATTTCGTGTGCCAAACAAATCGAAAGTGAGAGAACAGAATCCTCCCTCTTCTGCATTAGAATGCATGAGCAGGAGAAACAATTTCTTGGGTGTGTTTTTAAACGGGACCCCCAAACCAAATCCGTTTTCCTTTTGGTTTTGCCTCCCACCAAACCGACCCACTTGAGGGACAGTCAATAAGAGTCAATCCCGTATGTTTCAAACCAAAAGCCCCCTCCTGCAGAAGGCATATGTCACAGCATGTCAGAGCAAAACAAAATGCCAAATGAACCACAAGCATCTGGAGAGAAGATTTGCACACTGAATGTCAAGGGCGCGCTTTGTGCTTTGAGTTAGACTCCTTTACAAAAGCTGATTTTCACAAGGCCCTACACTGTTGCGTGCCCAGGCGCTCATACTCTGCAACGCCGAAGCCATGTTGATCAGCTTCATGATGCATCAATGCAAGCAAAGCCTTGTAGCCAGTCTTCCTGCCAATCATGACTAGACTTTTCTGCCTCTTCTTTGCAGCCTCTATCACCGTGCGCATTGCCGGCGCGAATTTCGGCCTGGAATCGGGGTTGTATAGGAGAGTTTGCTGGCAACTGGGTTGGCTTGAAGAGCCGGCATACACGTAAATGTTGGTGTAATTCGCCAGCGTGTCCTTCGGCTTGCCTTCCCTTTGGAGCTTCATGGCCTGATACACATATCGAACCAACGACACGCCCTTGAGCTCCACATAGGTGGTCACCTGGCGCTGCACTTGGTCTGAATACACACCCTCCGCGCAAGGTGCTGGAGACTGATGAGGGAAGCTTGGGCCGCGCTTGTGGTGGGATGAGAGGAAACCTTCATCTGAGCACTGGCGATTGAGCTGGCCCTTCACTGCATCAAGCAGCATGCGTGGGTCGGACGCCGAATCTGCCTCCATAGATCCAGTGCAGCTCACAAACACTGAGCCAGTCGCACTTTCCACATACTCCCTGAGCCTATCTAGCTGCTGCTGGTAAATCATGTTCGGTCGCGTGAGATGGTGGCCTTCGTCCATAATCACCACCTTCAGGCTTCCACATTGACAGAGCTCTACGCAAACTCGAACCCCAGCAAGAAGGCAATATCAAAAGTTGCTGAACAAAAAGGAACCCCGGTGACCCCGGACCTTGCCGGAGTAGGGGTTTCCACTGCCTTCATCAAAACCCACTTTGAAGATGCAGCCCCTTGGCACGCCATCGACCACCTCGGCCGCTTGCCCCCCAGCGGAAGTGAACCGATAAGCTCGCAAGGGCGCTGCGGGAGGGTGCACGTCATCCCCGTCAGCTCCCTGCCAGAAACTGGCGATGAAGGACTCGCGGGCTTTCCTGTGACTGGGGAAAAAAGCGGCTAGAACAAGGGCGCTTTGTTCTCACTTCCTGAGTGGACTGGCCAAGAAAACTCCAAACAGTCTGTTTCCACTAAAATGGCCTGCTTAAAAACAGTTCAAAGTCCTGAACTCAGCGAATGAGTGAGTATTCACTCATTATAATTGGAAGAAACAGTCTTGACATGTTGTCCAGAATTGGAAAACATAACGATCTCAGCCAAGTTTCCCACCATAGAAAGCCCGTTTCATTTCGCAGGCTTCGCGCATCGGCTTGACGCACAGCTCCTGGAGGAAGCGGATGCAACCCCCAACTTGAAGGCGGAGAACCAGCAAACACGCTACGAAAACTCGAGCAACTGCAAAGAGGGCCAACATGGCTAAGGGCCAATATGGATTGGAGACACAACCCAAAAATGCGAGAGAACCGTGCGAACTCATTTGTGTGCGAACTAAACGCCAAATTGTCCAAAGGATACGTGGCTGCGCCATGCTCCAAATTAACGCTCAGCAGTCTCTCGGCTCAAACGCCAAAACTATGCAGCAAAAACCCTTGCTGCAAGGATACGCGCCTCGCCGGTGACTAGTTTGGCGCTGTGTGCAAAAATTGAACCTGAATGAAGTCTTTGTACGGTGGGGGTGGGAATGTGCGTGCCGCACATCGGGATAAGACTAAGAGCCCTTGCCCTGTGGGTGGTTTAGGATGGAGTTTCGCTTCTCTCACCTTTCTCTCTGATCAAGTTCTCCGAGCAAGGTCTCAGCAAGTTTCTCAGAGCAACTTGTCGGAGCAACTCAGCAAGTTCTCTGGGCAAGCCAGCAAGTTTCTTTGAGCAAATTTGTCACAAGCAGTTCTCTCAGTTCTCTCTAAGAAAGTTTTTCGCGCAAGTTCTATGGGCATCTCTGAGACCTTCTAGTTGTTTTTTACGCGAGTCCTCTGAGGAAGCCGGCGCGAGAGATTCCAGGGGAACAAACACCTCCGCGGTGCGCTCGGGGAAACACATCGTGTCGCACGGGAGTGCTTCGAACATCGCGATGTGCGTGCTTTTAACACGCAGATAAGTCGAGAGAAGGGGCCCACACGACCTCGTGACCAAAAAATTAACACAGAAACCGATGCATTGTGCGGGATGGAGAGAGAGAATATCACGTGGGCTTTGTTGTCAAAAGGCGCCGTGACTTACTACAGGGAACGGTCGTGAAATGCAGCATGAGATGTCACACAGGAATTGAGCAAAATGGAACAGAACTTGCACACCGGGGGGTTGTTGAGAACAGGAGGCCATTGCCGACTCGACGGCAAACAGCGCATTTATAAACACACCCAGTGTTGGTTTACCATCTTTAAGACCAGGGTTCCAAGAATGCAACCGTCGCTCGCTTGGCGGCAACCGGCCCTGACGGTCCTTGATGGCCTTCTGCAGGCCCCACTTCTCAACCGCCGCTCGCTGGAGCAACGCCTGGGACCCGGCCAAGTGCCACCGGGCGTGCCGCGCGCGCCGCCAATCTCCGCCGCAGGCGAGCGCCGCAGCCGCTGGCGCCAGGTGGCAGCAGTAGTCCCGCCAACGGCTGGGCCACTCCCACAGGGCCGAGTAAAAGTTGTCTACAACCGAGTCCTTCGGGGGTTTTGCTGCGGAACCGCGTGCTCTACGTTCGCAAACTTGGCAAGCTACAAGTGGGCCCATGCCTCCCTGGCCGCTAGCATTCGGTTTTTCTTGAAGGCCTCTACTCATGCTGCTTACTTGCGAGTCGCTACCCCAAAAGCCAGGAAATGCAAGTTGCAAACCTCACGCAGGCTATTGTGAAAGATGGAGCGAAGTTCCCGAAACAAAGTCCTTCGGAAATATCGCGAGCTTCGCACGTGGGTCGAAAAAAAAGTTGTCCATGATCCGGATCATGCACAGGGTTTTCCCCGACCCCGTGTTGTGGTCGCAGAGCAACCTTTGCACCGGTGAGGCCGGGTGCATGAGAGACGCCACCACCCATTGCTGCTGCAGCAATTCCACCTCCCCCTGGGTCGGCGGCTTCCACTTCATCTCTCTCAGCTTGCTCAGCACCAGCCGCGCGTGCTCATTGAAGCCTGGCATCCCTTGGCGCCAGCCGGTGCCCCAAAGATGGCTGGGGTATCCGTCTTCGGGCACGGGAGGGGCTAGCCGAACTCGCTTCTGCTTCTTCGGCTCGTCTGTCAGCTCCTCATCGCTGCTCAAAGGCTCCTCAGGCTCCAGAGCTCCATCATCTGTGTCCCAATGTTGGCACCACGCCAAGACTTCCTGACTTTGCATTTACCCAAACAAAATGATACTCTACATTGACTCTACATCTTTGGACAATTATAACACGGCCACAACTAAGTGTGCGCAAATTTGTTGGCAAGCAGATCCCACGTGTTTGCCCACTAATAGGTACAACTTGGCTCAAACGCCATGCAGAATTGTCGAAACTTGGAAAAAGCTGATGAGCACCCTGGACTGCCTAAGGACAAAACACCTTGCTCCGAGTCTCGGGTTGCAGGCGTCGCCGCAAGTCAGCAAGGGCCTCCTGCGTCAGATGCTCTGGCAAGCGCTGCAGGAGTTCATGGATGGCACCGGTATCCAGGAAACTCAGGCCCTGCCGAGCCGGCGTCGGGATGCACCTCATTGCATCCTCATGCCCGTCCAGCCAAAATGGCTGGCATCACGGCAAAAAACAAACAAAAAAGGATTCGACGCCCTGGTTGCAAGGTGTGGCGAGTTTATCCTCGCTGAGAATGCCAATATGCCACTTGTAAAGCCGACCTCTCCAATATGCGTCTATCGCCAGCTTGTCTCACCAAACATCATAGGACCCAAATTTTTTTTGGGCCACAACTAATCTTGCTACTCTGTTGCACATCTGGTTTGCAAACAGTGGCATGGGTTGAGCATTTGGGCCATCGCCGCATCCCGAGGTCTCCGTGGCGTCTGTGGCTTACATCAGCCCCTTTTGACGCGGGCCTTTTCAATGTGGCCAAAGTTGCCCGGGGACAGCCCTCCAAATAGATATGCAACGGGGTGTTTTTCAGCTTCAATCTGATAAATACAAAACATGTCTTAACAGCTACAAGTCAAACAATTCCATGTATTCATTCAATATAAACATCATATCAACGAACATTGAACGCAACTCTTCAACATTGTCGGTCGGTCCCTTTATTGCTTTCTCAAGTAAAACCGTGGATTGGGCCACCAAGGAAATACCCTTGAAATCAACAGGTTTGGGATTATTATCCAGCCTCATTACATGTATTATGTGTATGCATATAAAAATTCCAATTTAATCACAATATGTTACATTATTCTGCTAGTTCATTCTTCATGCAAGCCGAATCAACATTTTTTGCCGCTGGTTCACATATCTTTGCTTTCCATCGTCCGACCTCAGCGTTCGACAGCTTCCTCTCTCTTTCATGCTCGATCTGTCATTTTCTCGGGGCCCTGTTTGGTACTTTTCCAAGAGGCGGCGCCTGGGATTCAAGTCCCCCGGACACAAAAAAAACATTCCAGTAGTGATAGATTCGCTTGAGTTCTGACAGGGAAAACCGAACATGTTCTTAACTTACTAATTCTCAGTAGGGAATGAGGGAATAACCCCTATAAACCATCCAACTGGTGGTTTTCCGTAAGGGAATGCCCAGGTTCATTCCCAAATGAAAGACAAAATCACCCCCCCCCCCGCCTTCCTTCTGGTGTCCCTTAGCGCAAACATTCTGAGCGGGCGACGTCTCTTTGTGCCAGTGGCCTGGCTGGGGCAAAGCACGCGCTTTTTTCTTTAAGCCTTTGACAGTTCTCGGATCTTGTGCTCCCTTCCTGAATTGATCGTCCGAAAAAAGATAAGAAAAACAAACAAACAAAAACAGAACAACAACGAAAGGTTGTTTGCCCTTCAACACTGGTGTTAATTAACTGAAGTCCAAGAGCTGAGGGAGCAAGTACTCATGCCAAACAACTTCTCCCGAGAGTTTATATTCCCCACATGGGGGGTTGATCCAAATGACCATGGGTCACTTTTGGCATTTAGTGGCAAATATCACTTCTTTTAGTGGGTTCCTCCAATGGTCGTCCCATGCAAATAGACCTTTTGATCAACCCCTGCCGGTCAGGAATCGTCAGTGCCTCCCCTTCCCGAAATGCGCGGCTCCGAATTCACCCACGGCCTGCAAGCGATCGCTGGCAGCCAGAAGCCGGGACACTCCCGCCTGGGCACACGAAACACACAAGTGCTCGAACACGCAACACAAATCAAAATAGGCTTCGGTTGTATGTTGACCAAACATAATATCGCCTGGTTTTGTTCCAACTTTCATTTGTTGTGAATTGAAAAGCCCTTTGGCCCTCGCGGACTGAGTCATTGGCCACGTGTTTTTTCGTCATTCCGTTCCGGGCCAGGGCTGGCGTTGGGTTCATGGGGAATTTGCGTCTTCTCAGGCCAATCGCATCTGCGAAAACGATCATTGGCTAAACTTGGATCCCCTGCAAATTTGGTCGGCAACGTTTTTTGCTGGAATTGGAAGCCCAAACGGACAGAAAGTCCAACAGGTGAGTCAAGTCCGGCAATGCCAAATGATAGGATTACACGACAATTTCTAGCACAGGTTTGTTCTCCTATTTTCAAGAGACTCCTGAACCACCCGTTAAACCGTCGCAGACGATTAAGACATCCCCCTCAATAAAATAACTTCGGCATGGGTCTGGCTGGACAAAGTCCTTCAATCCACACCAGCCAAAATGGATGAACCGATACGAATACTGGTGTAAACCACCTACCTGCGGGTGTTGTCCATCCACACTACTCCACACTACCTCCAGATCTAAACGATCACATGCCCTTCTGAGCTTGCAGCGCTTCCACAAAGCACAGCGAAGCTTGGATCGTATCCAACCTGCTCAAAACACAGGCATTCAGGTCTGGTCTCTCAAAAAATTGGATCAAAGGAACATTCCGAAGGGTGCCTTCCACCAAACTCTTCACCTTCTCTCCGTTACTTGTTGCTTCTCGGAGGTCAGGCTCAAGTCATGCCTGGTTCCACAGCATATTTTGGAGACACCAGATCGACACCAAGTGTCCTACACGTGGTTCACTTTTCTCTTCAGAATCTTTTTTGGGGGAGTCCCTCTTTGGGCTCCCATGATGTGCAGGACTATCTTCCAATGTCCTACAGATAGTTTCGTACCGCGGTCTGAAATCTCGGCATAATTAGCATGTTTCCAGTTTTCGCAGACAGGGCTGACTTCAACGCGGGGGTCCTTGATTTCCTCAAGTGGGAGGTGACCCCTGGGTTTACGTTCACCTTGAAATCAGAAGACGGAACTCTGCACCTTGGTATCCCTCAAGAATTGGCTGGGTCGCAGCCCGGGCTTTTTGGCATGCATGAATTCCAGTCAGCATAGAAGTGAGACAATGAGGCAGGGTTCCCGATATGGGTATGTGTGTAATGTCTTTTTGAGGGCTCCGCTGAATGGGAAACCCAAGGAAAAACCATAATTTGTTGGGTCCCTATTTTGAGACACCCGGATTTCCCCTATAAACATCATCCTTTATTCCGGCCGAAAAGGTGATGTTTGAATCCACCAAACAGGCAAATCTCGGGACCCCTTCGGGACCAGGCGCCTTCTTTTGCAAAAAGGACGGTTTTCGGTCTCCTCATTAGTCTTTAAAATTCTCTGCGCCAACATTGATCGCAAAGACGTAGGCCTCCTTCAACGTGCTCTGCGCTTTCGCCTTGGTGTAGACATTGTCAAAGCCCCAATCAGAGTCGTGGCCGCGCTCGCGGAAGACTCGGCCTTTGCTTTTCCAGCCAACGCGATGAAGCACCAGCCCTGGCCATGGGAGTCCCATGCCAAGGTGGGAGTCCCAGCCCTGTGTCCTTTTGGGTTTTTGGGAGACTCTCAAAATGGCCGGTGTCCCCCCTTTCTTAAGACATGCCCTTGAGATTCCCTTGGTTCACAGAAAGTGGCACAGGGAAATTCTTTTGGATGGCTCACGCAGGGAGCCTCTTGTGGGACTCTTCCGCGCAAAAGGACCCGGACAAACAAACAAACACCATCTTCACCAAAACCCGTGGCCTCTCTCTTCCCCATCTTTCAACCAGCCAACCAGCCAACCAGCCTGGCTCGTCCACGCAGGGGACACAATCGCCCACCACCATCTCGAAGCTCATGTCACTGTCCCATCTCCAGCTGGACTCGCTGCCTGGAACCACGATGCGAACAGCAACCGGCAGCGATGCGAAACGTTTTTGTGCCATTATAAGCTCACTTCCCAAGTTGACCGGCCAAAAAAAAGTCTGAACTTGTTATTTACCACGAAAATGGTCTTTCCAAAAAGCTTAAAGTCCATCAACTCAGGAAGTGAGTAAGAGCAGTAGCTTAACGTAAGGCCAAGAGGCCTTATGTTATGATTTCCCCGATGGTGCGGAAACATCTTCGATGGATTCCGTGCAGCTTTCTATGGTCAGGGTTCGTCGGTCCCGAGACGTAGACACTTGGCAAAGGGACACCAACGGAAACTGAACTATGCTCCTCACGTTGCGACGTTGGTGGTTGGTCATCTTTTCTGCTCCAGACTTAAACTTAAAACCCTCTGCCATTTGATTTTTCGTGTTGAACATGGAAAAATGAAGGAACACCAAACAAGCAAAACGTCAAGCAGATGAGCTTAGTAGTCTGGCAAATGCTTTAAATACCGGGGGGGGAGTTGATCGTTGTTTCCTTTGGGTTTCCCTTTAAACCAGGCTGAACAGGGTGCTAAGCCTCAAATAAAGACACCTCGCCATTCTGCGTCCGCGCCACTGAGCTTGTTCCTCACCTTCGGTGTGTCCAGCGCGATAGCGCAATAAAACACGCGCTCCTCAGGGTCGTCGCTAGGCATCGGAGCAAGCAGTTGGCTCAGCTGAGCGAGGGTGCCTGGCAGGGTCTGAAAGTATGCCATGAACCACCCTGCACGATGACTAGTATATTTTTTTCACCGGCCATGTTATTTGTTGACTGCAAGTTTCCGAATGAAAGCTACGGTAGCGCCACATGGCCATGGGTCCTCCATTTTGTGGCGGACGAACACCCATGTACAACCTATTTTGATGTTCACCCGGGGTACCTTTGGTTTTGACCCACAGCCACATAGCAACATGCAAGCCTTTCAATTGGCTCAGCGTGAATCGTCATGAACCACCTGTGGGCGCGCCTTCATTGGCACATGCCGGCAAAGCCTTCTCTAGGGTGCGGGTGAAGCGTATACGCAGGGTCGCATCCTGCCAGGTCGAAACTCCCCCGCCTGGGCGAAAGTGGATGTACTTTCTGTGATTGTTTTCTTGTTTGCCCAGATTGGCATGTGCACCGTTTGTCTTAAACATTCACTTCCAAAGTGTTTCAAGCAATTTGTAAACGACATGTTCCTACCCTCCACGACAACTGCAAGCAATCTGAACCTTCACACATACACCACGTCCTTGTGCTTCCAATCATCAGACTCAATCTTGCCCCCAAAAGTATCAAGGAGCCCTTGTTGATCAGGATCTCGTTGTACAGCAAGGCGACTGCCGAACCTTAAATCGGTCCGAGACTGTAAATCACGAGCGCGAACAGTGACAAACTTATCACGGGGTATGTCACGGAAATCCACTTGAAGAGTCCAAAAGTTTGCAGGTCCAAGAACCGCCATAGGTTATACGCATGATCATGGATGTCAGGGAACTAGCCCCAGTCGCTCTATAAAAGTCATAATCATAAAACTGCTTCTACCCTCCGCCCCCTCCGGAAAAAAAAATCCTGGAGTTCGTCTCATAATACCTGCTGCAGGTTGTTCATAACCATGGTTGTAACCAGGTCACACCCCCAAAATGGCCATCTCGGGCATAGTTCAATTTACCCTTGCCGAACAAACGCCTCCCATGTTTGGCCTCCAGATATAACCATTGCAAGAGAAGTAGTTGGAGTTCCCCGTGAAGAAACCAATTGCAACGCGGCAACAGTTCTTAGACCTTTGAGACCTTATTACAGAGTTTTCCCGTGTCTCCGAAAATTGCAAGGGGTTCCTCAACATACCAACCAAAGAGGGTGTCCAAAATCCATTCCGGCTGAAAAACACGAACTTGCTTCCCTAGGATTGCAAGACCTTACATATGATGGCCTGGGTCTTGGGACCCTGCTTGAAGCAAACACACCCATCAGACCAAAGGAAGGTCCCAAGAAAAATCATGCCCAACGTACACCCCACTAAACCAACTCAGAGCCTTCAGTTTCAGTGGAGAACCCAAGCACTAAACCGGACTAAACCCATCTGCCTGTGGCTCAAAAAACCGGTACAATGGAACCCTGGTAAATGGACACATGGATCAAAACCTGCGGTTTGCCCCTCCTGGTTCATTTTGAGCCACACTGATCATCAGCAAGACACGCTCTGAGCTGTTTCTTCTGCTTCCGCAGCTGCTCCGTGCACTCAGAGGGCCATTTCGCCGCCGCCGCCTCGCTGCCACCCAGCCGCGTGGCAGTGGAGCCCAAGCAGCCGCCCATGGCGCCGCTGGCCGCGGCTGCAAAGCGCTCGCGCGGTCCGGTGGGCACAGGCGCAGGCTGGCTGGAACGACCCCTCTGCAGGTTAACTTTTGGTGGGTTAAGGGACAATTCCTGGATTCTCTCATAAAAGTTGAAAAGTTGAAGTCTAAAGATCCAACCCAATAGCAATCAAGCGAGGTAAACCGCAAAGTGGTGGAAAAAACTCATGTTTCTCTCCAAACCATTAGTTAAGGGGATGAGACAATCAGGTCCCAAACCCCTTGAGGTCGCTGTACCTGGTGAATCAGGTGATTTTCAGACGCATCTTGTCTGGGGCACAGATTGCCCTATGAACATGCAAGGCGATTTGTGCTGAAGCTCCTGCTTTAGGACTCTATTTATTGGCCAAACAGCTGCGGCGGCGTGGCGAAGACCTAAGATCTCAGTTCCCCTTTCTGATGTCTACAGCGCGTTTCTGTACTGGAAAAAACACACTTATATACCTCAACAAAGCACGAGGAGACGGGAACGTTGGGTTGTCCCCTCTGCTTTTGGGCAAGAAACCCCGTTTTGTCTCTCCGTGTCCTCCCCAAACCAACAGTAGAACTACCAACAACTTCGTCAGTTGCTCAGATAATGCATCATGGCTCCGCAGCAACGAAAACGACCGTTAGTCTCATGCATTCCACGCGGTACCTGTATATTCGCCCTGGGAAACTTGCAAATCACGCAGGCAAAGGTCAGATTATTCAGACGCACAGATTCAGATCTTGGAAAGCCGGCTGATGTATTGACCCATATTTCCAAAGCGTCCCCACTAATAATTTCAGGTTGGAGTCTGACACCCGTTGTCTCAACACAACACGTCCGAAACATCTTAGCGCTTGTGGACAACCACAACCAGTTGGGGATTCAAATCCTTGGTATCACAGAAGTCGACAACCCCAACACACATGGTCTTCCATTTGCTTCACCCCCAGGAAACAGAACACAAGAAACCTATTCCCAGTAGTGATAGATTCCCCTTCAAACCAGGGGAAACTAAGAAGCATATTCATTTCGGCAAATGGAAGTGGCGTACAGGACCTTCACATGGGATGACCATCAGGGAACCACCTCAAAAATGAACAAGTCACACCACTGCTCCAAAACTGGGGCCCTAAATGGATGGGTAAAGTTTGTTGTTTGATCCAGACCTCCGACTTAGCACCCAGAAGAATGCCAGGTGTAGCTTCAAACACGTAGGGAATATTGATCAACACGTAGGGAATACCAGTTTAACTTTTTGGTGGTTTAGTGGACCAACCCTTGATTTCCCACAAAAGTCAGAGTTCTAAAGATCCAACTAATAGCAAGAAATGGCATACTGATTCCCCAATAAAAAAAAAAAAAAAAAAAAAAAAAAACTGATTTCCCCATAGCCGTCCAGAAATGGCATATTGATCACCCCCCGGCCGAAATCAGCGCCCTCCACCGCGATCCACCGCGCGCGCTTCGGAAAAGTCGAGCGCTCGATTCCCCCGCCGCCTGCCGCGCGGCCGTGGCCAGCAGCTCGCGCAGCCCGGCCGCGGGCAGCGCCACGGGCTCCCCCAGGCGCCCGGACTGAGACGAGGTGATGGGGTGAGAAGGGGCGGTGGGGGGAGGCGGGGGGAGGTGGGCTCCGGGGACCAGAGGTTACTATCTGGTTCTTTAAGAAACTTGGAGAGTTTATGTTGGTTGGGTTTTAGAGGTGTGGGGTTTGTCACAAGTTACTTGCTTTTGACAGGGGGTCGCTGGTCCAAGTGGGGCACCGCGCACGCCTCGAAAGGGCGGTTGCTCCTTTCTGAGGGGGAGGGAAATGTCACTGGTCACTGGAGTTCCCCAAAGCAAAAGTTGATTAATTGACGTGTGGTGTCCATTGAAAAGATCGCCACTGTTGGATGTCCAAAACAGGGGAATTGAGGGAGCCCTGTTAGATAACAACATTGGTTGGTACTGAAGTAGACAATCATGGTTGGTATTGGAGCAACTGGTCAGTTCCATAGGCTTGAACCAACCCAACAAACAGGAATTGAAAAGAGACATCCTCTGAACGCTTTAGGTGATCACCAGACACCGTCGCTCCTGTTGGACCCTGAAACAAGTTGGCCCCAAAGCAAAGGACATTGTTTACCAAATTTCTAATAACAAGGCAAAAAACCGCATGACTGGAATTGCTACATTACTACCTTATGACCATGACTTGACTTGCTTTTCAACCCCGTGCTAATTCTTCGGCCCCATTGCCCTCGTGGTTTGGTCATCTGTCAGACCGAAGGAACCGATCAAATCCACTGGCCAACTGTCATGAGCTGTGCTTCTCGCCCGCGGCAAATAGAGGTGGATTCAGATCAGGCCAAGTGAAACAAGAAGCACACGCCAAAATAATAAGGAGGAGCAAAACAAGACAAGAGGAAGCGAAGCAAGGGAGACTTTGGGGGAAGGACTGCATGCAATAAAGAAGAAAGGCTTTTTGAAGGAAACACAGTTCTTGAACAAAATCAATCCAGCTTACTCACAATTCAATGGGGTCGCTAGGTTCTTGTTGGTGTCTCTGCTGACATGTACCAAGGGGTAGCAACAAGCCACGTTTGCTCAAAACATTGGGGGCTTCCCAACTTGCTACATACCTGGGGAGGTATGTAAGAACAAGGTATCACAGAAAGTTAGGGCCAGATCTTCCAGAACCCTGATGCCAACCTTGAAGAGTAATTGTTGGAGAACCAAAGGATCAACCTCCAAAGCACTCCTTTGCAATGACATCAAGCCCATGGTGATGTTGACCCAAACTTAGTCTTGGCGGACTCTTGGTTGGGGGTGCCTCCCCCCCCCCCCCGAAAAAAAAAAAAAAAAAAAAAAAAAAAAAAAAAACAGAGCGAGGGACCATCTATAAAAATCAACACCACCCAGCAATGAAATCTGGGTTTGTAATCTGCGGTTCCTGCCACCAACGTTGCACAAAGTTTGAGGGGTCAAACATGGGTTCTACCCACAAAAACAGTGGTTGCCGGTGGAAAAGGCTAGGGTATGTTGAATAGCGGAATGCTCATTTTACTATTGGCTTCCCTCTAAACCAACCGGAAAAAAAAGGAGAAAAAACGTACCCTCCAAAAAAGCTCTTTTTTTAGGCCTGCACGAGGCCGGAAGCCGGAGCCGACTGCTCCTCGCGCTGATCACATGCTTCCCAACGCTCCCCTGCGCGCCCCTGTTCGCCCTTGGAAGGTGGGTCCTGCTTTTGGCTGCCAAGCAGTTGTTGGTCGGTTTTAACCTCTTGGGTTAAGGAGACGAGAAACACCTGTGTCTCAATGAAGTGGTCGTTTGGAAGATCCTGAAGCCACCGCTGTGCTTTCCAAACGTTGCCCATAAACTAAAAAGTAAAATGGAAGTCAACAAACAGTTTGGGGTTGGGGGAAAAGGGTCCCATGTCTCAGTCTCCGATTGAAAGTGAGCCCATCTGCTCCCTGGCAAAACGTGCAGTTCCCGCGGTGCACACAAATGTTGGGTCCTACGAAAACCCTCATGTCGCTCCCAATTCGACTATAGACTAGACCGGGCTTCACATGTCTCCGCTCCAGAACTGACTCGTCAGATTCCTCACTTCCTGCGAAGGTTTGTCAACAAAGATCCGCACTTCGTTCCCAGTGCCTCAGCCATCCCTGAAAGGGGCAACCAAGAGAAACCGGGAGAACTTTGCTCTACCAACAGGGTTCCAAGCTTCCCCTTTCAATACATTGAGAGGAACGGACCTTAAGGCTGGCCCAACTGGTGATTGGCCGCCGAAGCCTTCGAAATCTCTCGGCTTGGCTCTGGCAGGGCCGCGGGAGGAGAGCCGAAGCTGGAGGCCGACCTCGCAGGGGCGCGTTTTAAATGGGACTACTGCGGAAGATTCGTGAAACGCACTCGTCCACGTTTCATGGGCCCGCGCATCTTTCAAAACCTACAGTTCTTTGAGGATTCCCCGTGCAGGTGACCAATGCTTTTGCTACCTCAGTCGCTGCACCCAACTCCAAGCCATATGCTTAGAATTCGGTACACTCAGTGAGCTTCAGCACCACAAAAATAAACACAATGGCAGCGGGAAAAAACAACTAAATCGTAAAGAAAGAAAGAAAGAAAGAAAGAAAGAAAGAAAGAAAGCAATAAAGCAATAAAAAGAAAGAAAGAACAGAAACAAAGAAAGAAACACCATAAAGAAAAGTAAAGAAGACACACACAAATAATGACAGAAAGAGGGAAAGACAGACAGAACTTTTGACATACATCAAGTAAGAAACAAAGGAACACAACATGAAACATATTTATTTATTTTGTTTCAAAGAAACAACGAAAACAAGCAACGACAGAAGCAACGAAAAGAAAGTAAGAAATAACAACACGAAACAAGTACATACAAACTAAAAAACAGCATACAGAAACAACCAACAACCAACAATAAAGAACTAAACACACACACCGACACAAACAAAACAATACCAAAGAACACTCAACACAACACAAAGAAACCTAAACCAATCCAAACCAAACCAACTAACCAAACACACAAGCAAACAGGCAGGCAGGCAGGCAGGCAGGCAGGCAGGCAGGCAAGCAAGCAAGCAAGCAAGCAGACAGGCAGGCAGGCAGGCAGGCAGGCAGGCAAAGAAACAAAACACACAAATAACCATACCCACAAACGACACAAACAAGCAACTAACCAACCAAGCACCAAGCGACAACCAAACAAGCGAACAAACAAAACACCAATATGGCTGTTGCCAACATGGCAGGGTACATGCAACAAAAATCTATACCGTAAGCCCAGCAGTTTAATCTTGAGCCACACCCATGTCAAGAAAAGATCCAACTAATTTGAGAGCTGCATCCAAATCGCTCCGCGCCTGGGATCCAGGGCGACCTCCAGCCTCGTCTTCGTCCCCGTTATCCGACCGAAGGCGCCTACACGGATCGATCCGAATCGATCCGAGCGCCAAGCAGTGTGAAGCTTTAACTGGTCGTGGTTTGTTTGTTTGCTCGTTTGGGTTGTCTGTTTGCTTGCTTCTTTTTTGCTTCTCTGGTTGATTGGCTGGTTGTTCACCCCCAATGCTACGATTTTACATGTTCGCTTTCATGAATTTGGTCAAGGGCATGAGTCCAAAGCTCCTGGTTCCCGGCCACCATGTGGCTGAACAGTAAACACTTTTGCAACTGGTGGAAGGGGAAAGGGAAGGATCACTCAGAAGTTGCAAAAGAAAGGAAAGCGATCTGTCTGGCACATTTTCTGGAGACCCCTTTGCATAAGGGCTGGCCGGTTCGGAGAGAGATAGCCATTTCCTGCACGCTTCCGCTCTCCTGCATGAGCCCGAGAAGCCGCTTGAGCATGCCCTGCCGCATTTCCTTGAGCTCGTCAGACTCCATGACACCTTCCGAGCAGCTCGCAAAAATGGAAGCTCCCCAAACCTTGCCAAGTCTGGAGTACACAGAAAATCATATGTTCAAATTCTGCTTATCAACCCTAAAGTACACAAACATCTGGGAGGAGATCCCAACGGATATGAAGCTTTGTCCTCTTGGCTTTCTGCGGAGTCATCCCCAAACCCCCGGGTTTCTTTGGTCATCTCATGCGAGACTCCTTCAATTCTCCTCCAAAGGTTCATTCGGCGAGCGGGCCAACTGCATCCCCGAGGCGCGACGCGCGACGCGCGGGCCTTTGTCCAAAGCACATGGCCCGCAGGAAGACCTCAGGTCGAGCAGCCCCTAGGATCCTCAACGCCAGGCCGGAAGAGGAATCCAATTGGTACGAGTAGCTCTGGGAATCGCGGTCCTTGTCGTAAGTGTTGTAACCCGGTAGTGAATACGTGGGCTAAACCTTGCATACACCGCCAAGGCCCAGCTATGTAGTGGATTCATGGCTGCTATACAAACATATTTCATACAAGGGGTATCAAGGGGTACTTACTCCAAAGCATGCAAGCACCCAGAGCCCATTGAGTTTTAGAACCACCAACAAGTTTGTAAAGGTTATCATACCATACTACGGCAGGTAGAGCCACCTAGTAAAAAAAAAACACAAAACGATGGGAATTGGCTTTGTGCGCAGAGTGGAGAGCTGGCTGCTAGCTGCTCAAGCTCGAAACCAGTGTGCACGGAGCCAAGTCGAGAGGAATCGTCCACATTGGGAAACTCCAAGTGGGCGTGACAAAGAAGTCATTTAATTTGGTACGACTTTCAAAGCGGACATAAGGGAAACCGGCTCCCAACACTGATTGCTTAGCATCCAAGTGTGTGTCTCCTGAACTAGGGAACCCTCTCGGAGATAGCAGTTACCTTTTCTGGCCCAATTGTCTTACCACTATCAAAGTCCACGTGCAAATGTCCAGCCAAGGGTCCTCCCTAAACAAATCCACACCAATGCAACTTCACTTGAGTACTTTGTGACATAGGCTACCAAACAAACTTGGCTTCCTGACGTACATTCCCTTGACAATGATGTCCAACCAAGTCCAGGCATGGTCAAGACTCACACCCAATTAGGATCTGTCTGCAAAGGCGCTCTTGGGGTGTTTCCTGACATACTCTGATTTGAGTAGATGGCTCGAGAAATGAGGAGTGCCATCTACTATTGACAAGCAGAGATTATCAATTTTCGGATAATTATCGGACATTTCTGACCGGAGTAGATGGCACAACTCTTTCCGGTTTTTCTGGGTCAGAATCACCCGGCTTGGGTGGCAGTGGCCAGGGACAAAAAACATTTTCGCACGAATGCGCAAGGGAGTGGTGGTAATACAACATTTAGAACTGGCAATACCAAGTTTGGTGCTGATACTAAATCTGATACTGACAATACGACATTTGGTCCTGGCTATTATTGAAAGTGAGTTTTCGGAGGGTTCGCTTTGCACAGCGCGTGCACTTTCAAAGTGTCCATCTTTCCTTAGACCGCTTATTTTGCAGGGCACACACAAAGATAGAACAATGCTAAGTGTAGCACTTGTATTGGCAGTACTGAAATCAGTATGTGCATGCTAAATTAAATATTGGCAATGCTACAATAAGTACCAGCAACACTAAATCTAGTATTGGCAACACTACATTTAGTACCGGCAATACTATTTCTACTACTGGCAATATAATTTACTTTTGGCAATACACACATTTGTACTCAACGACCTCAGAAACATACCAATGATAGGCTGTCAAAAGTAGATGGCGCAGGTTATTGAAATGTGATATCGATTTTTGTCGATCATAGATGGCTCCGTTCCAGCTTTCAGAAAGACTCGCGCCATCTAGTATTGAAAAACGACACCCCGACCCGATGTGCCATCTACCGTTTTTTGCGATTGGGGTTGAGCCATCTACTCTCAAATTAGTGTAAACCTGAGCCCATCCAGTTGATTGTTTCTTTAGGGGGGTTGTGAGAAACAGTTGTTGTCCGCAACCTAGCGCTTTAAAGTGAGATGTCCACCTACAAGTGTTGAATGGTCCTCATTGAAGCAGGCTAGTTGCTGTAATTCACAAACCGGAAATAAGGGAATCCCAACGTAAGCGATCTCGTGAGCGAGCTTGTTTGACTACCTATTCGGTGAGTTCACTATCCGCCGACCCCTTCTCCTCAAAGGGGAGGCGCACGGGAAGGGTGGTTGCAGTACAAGCGCATGGATTAATCTTTGAGGCAAGCATATGACTACTGGCATCATACGGATGCCCATCATCATCATCATCATCATCATCGATATGATCCTTCATCATTCTTATCGTCAACATCATCATCATCATTTCTATATCCTTCAACATCATCATCTCTTATTAGCCGGCACTGGTGATGCCGAGGATGTCATCATCATCTCTTATTAGGCAGCACTGGTGATGCAAAGGGTGTTATGATGATAGTTGTCATCATAATCATCATCATGATGATCATCTTCATCTCATTCTTATTCTTATTCTTATATGCATTTCAAAAGTAACGTCAGGCCCCATTGGCAATGCAGAGGATGCTACGATGATAGTTATCATCACAGTCCTCATCCTTATCATCACTATCATCATGGTCATCATCATCTCTTGTTGGCCGGCACTGATGATGCCGAGGATGCTACGATGATAGTTATCATCACAGTCCTCATCCTTGTCATCAGTATCATCACGGTCATCACCATCTCTTATTAGGCAGCACTGGTGATGCAAAGGGTGTTACGATGATAGTTATCACACAGTCATCGCCTGCATCATCGTCATCATGAGTGTCATCATCATCATCATCATCTGTTTCTTCTATCTTTCTTCTATATACATTTCAATCGTGGCGTTAGGCATGATATCTCTTGGCTCCATCATAATCATCATCATGATCATCCTTATTATGATGTCATCGCTCTTCTCATCATCATCATGATGATCATCATCATCTCATTCTTGTTCTTATTCTTATATGCATTTCAAAAGTAACGTTAGACCCCATTGGCAATGCAGAGGATGCTACGACGATACTTATCATCACAGTCCTCATCCTCATCATCACTATCATCATGGTTATCATCATCTCTTGTTAGCCGGCACTGGTGATGCCGAGGATGTCATCATCATCTCTTATTAGGCA
Organism: Effrenium voratum; assembly: GCA_963377175.1. Classification (NCBI taxonomy): domain Eukaryota; class Dinophyceae; order Suessiales; family Symbiodiniaceae; genus Effrenium; species Effrenium voratum. The sequence continues at coordinate 30,541 of CAUJNA010001376.1, read as the reverse complement.
GCACTGGTGATGCAAAGGGTGTTATTATGATAGTTATCATCATAATCATCATCATGATCATCCTTATTATGATGTCATCGCTCTTCTCACCATCATCATGATGATCATCATCATCTCATTCTTATTCTGATTCTTGTATGCATTTCAAAAGTAACGTTAGACCCCATTGGCAATGACGAGGATGCTACGATGATAGTTATCATCACAGTCCTCATCCTTATCATCACTATCATCATGATCATCATCATCTCTTGTTAGCCGGCACTAATGATGCCGAGGATGCTACGATGATATATATCATCACAGCCCTCATCTTTGTATATAGAAGAAAGATAGAAGAAAGAGATGATGATAATGATGACAATCATGATGACAATGATGAAGGCGATGACTATGATGACAATCATCATGAAGATGATAAGGATGATGACTCTTATGATAACTATCATCGTAACATCCTCTGCATTACCAAAGCTGTGGATGACTGTCATGATAACTATCATCGTAGCATCCTCTGCATTACCAAGGATGCCTAACGCCGCAATTGAAATGTTTGTAGAAGTATAGAAGAAAGATAGAAGAAGAGATGATGTGACAATTGATGATGACAATGATGATGACGATGATGAAGGCGATGACTATGATGACAATCATCATGAAGATGATAAGGATGATGACTCTTATGATAACTATCATCGTAGCATCCTCTGCATTACCAAAGCTGCGGATGACTGTCATGATAACTATCATCGTAGCATTCTCTGCATTACCAAGGGTGCCTAACGCCACAATTGAAGAAATGTATCTAGAAGAAAGATAGAAGAAAGAGATAGAAGAAAGAGATGATGATGATGATCATGATAACAATGATGAAGGCGATGACTATGATGACAATCATCATGAAGATGATAAGGATGATGACTCTTATGATAACTATCATCGTAGCATCTTCTGCATTACCAAAGGTTCCTAACGCCACAATTGAAATATAAAGTTATTATTTGATTATTACTTGTTTACTCAGGCTGGTTAAAAGTGTGTGTTTGTCATCAGAGTTTTATATGACTTCATTGAGGGATGACAATCATCATGAAGATGATAAGGATGATGATAGAAGACAATCATGATGACGATGATGAAGGCGATAACTAGGATGACAATCATCATGAAGATGATAAGGATGATGACTCTTATGATAACTATCATCGTAGCATCCTCTGCATTACCAAAGCTGCGGATGACTGTCATGATAACTATCATCGTAGCATCCTCTGCATTACCAAGGATCACTATCATCGTAGCATCCTCTGCATTACCAAGGGTGCCCAGCGATGATCATGACTACGCATCATTATCGAAACGGCACCTCGCCTCAGATGCCATTTGTGTCATTGAGATTTGGAGTCCTGCCTTGATGATAATCATCACTACGCATCATTCGCAGCATCTCTGGCAATCATGAGGATAATCATCACTATGCATCCCCAGCATCTCCAGCAGCGATGATCATAATCATGACTACGCATCACTGTCGACACGGCACCTCGCCTCAGATGCCATTTGGGTCAAAAAGAAACCAAAGAAACCAAAACCAAGGGCACTGTTTTTGGTTGCTCGAAAACCACAACTAAATCCAGGGGTCGGCGGCACTGGGCGGCAGCCCTTAAATCCGGCCACCGGACGTGATCGGGCCGCAGGCCAAAGCCCGTTAGGGCTTACCTTCAGGTATAAGGCCGCGCGCCCCATGCCGCCGACCATGCGCGGACCATGCGCATACGTTTTATGCTGGGCCCTCCCTTATAAGGGGCGAAGGATTTGCGGATTGGTTTAGGCGATTTTTGTAGCATCTCCCCGCAGCGCCCAAAAACGAGCATTTTTAGGGGGTGCCTAATACTGGACAACACCCCCAGCATTGCCAGCATCATCCCGGATGATGCGGATGATGCTATTCATGCTGGCGATGCGAAACAAGGGGCTTAGGGGAAATGCAAGGGAAACAGCATGAAGAAGGCACTGGAGAGGAAACAAAATGCTGGAAAATGCAGGCAGAACGCGAAGGGAGCCGGAGGATGGGAACGAAAAGAAATTGTTGCGAAGAGAAACTGAAGGAAAGGAGTGCGAGCAGTGAAGGGGCGTTCAAGGAGATGAAGGGAGCTGACATGAGCGAAAGGAAGTGCAGGGAAATGCCAGGAAACTGCATGACATGCAACGGAAATGAAGTTCAAATCCCGGGAACTAGCAGGAAGTAAAGGAAAAGGAAATGATAATTTCCGTGCGGGGTCAAAAAACCGAGCGTGTTTTTTGGTTGTTGTTTTTTTTTGGGGGGTGCCCGTAGTGGACACCATCCTTGCAGCACCTGCATCATCCGGACAAAAAGGATGGACAAAAAGGCTGCAAAATTGATGGAAATGAAGGGGCGTTGATGAAAATATTTAGGAATTTGGAGGGACAAGGGATGATGGAAAAGGTGTGGAGGATTGATGGAAAGTTCCTGGACAAGGCATTGCTGGCATGAATGGAAAACGGATTGCAACAGGGAGCAACAACTGAGCATCCATGGCGGACATTGCTTCGGATGATGCAGTCGATGCAGGGGGTGGGGATGCTGGGGATGTTGTCCACGGTGAAGGGGGTTTGTGGGGAAATGAAGGGAAATGGGGGAAATGAAGGGAAATGTGGATGGACATTGATAGAAAATTGATGGAAAGTTTGCGGAAAATTGCTGGCCGATGTGTGGAAAATTGGTGCCACTTCATGGAAAATGAATGGGCAATGGATGGGACATTGATGGACAATGGATGGATGGTACATTCGTGGAAAATAAAATTGCTGCACCGTCATGGTAAAAGGATAGGCCGTTGATGGAACATTGCTAGAAAATGGCTGGAGAATGAATAGCGAATGGACATGTGGGAATTCATGGATTCGCAGGGATGGAATGACTGGAAGATAGGTGGAATATGGCTGGAATATTGATGGAGCATGGATGGAAAATGGGTATGTGTGGAATGGGTGCAAAATGGCGGGAAGGTGGACCACGAGCAAACTCTCGGCAGCCTGCTAGACAGACAGGTGGACCAAAGAGATGCTGACAACGGACTCGATCTTTGAAACGGTCACATGTTGGCCACGGCCTGCGCTTCCCCATGGTCTGCACTTCCCCGTGCCCCAACTTGGGTGACCCGCCACAAGGCTTGTTGCGAGACCACCAAACCCACCGAGATCATAACACAAGCCTTGGTTGTTAGACCAGAAGCCTAGCACGAAAAAACCTGCCAACGGCCCGCTACACAATGGGACGCAGACAACAGAAGAGGTGTCTCAAATGATCACATCACATGTTTGCCACGGCCTTTTTCTTTCTGCCGCGCCAACACGTCTTGAACGATCATGACGCTTGCTCCAAGCTAGGCTTGTCCGAGCAGCACGCTTGGGCCGAGCTGCATGCTCGCATGGCCGGAGCCACGTTCTGGCTGGCTCTGCTCCGTTGGCTGGAAGCTTTTTTCTCACTTGCCTTGAAACTTCGCTTTTCAGTTTTAATTCCTTCGTGCGGGCCAGTCCCTGCGCAACCTGAGCATAACTTTGGTCCGGCCTGTCTGACTTGTGTCGAAGCTCAGCCCCGCTTGTGGCGCTTTTGGCCGGGAGTCTCACTTGGCTTGCGCGCGCACTCACGGCACACCCAGGAGGGCCAACGTCTGGCGCGGTACTCATCCCTGCGGGGGCGCGCTCGCCCACACCCCCCCTGGCATGGCGGGAAGGCGCAGTTGTTGCACCAAGAGTCTGCGTTGGCCGTCCTTGCCAAGCTTCCGCCGCATTGGCTGCACGTGTTTGCGGCACACTGGTTGCAAGTCCAGTTGGGACAGACTCTGGCGCGGCACTCGCCTTTGCGTGGACGGGCTTGTCCACACCCGCCCTGGCATGGCGGGAAAGCGCAGCTCTCGCACCACGAGTCTGCGTTTGCTGTCTGTAGCAAGTCTCCACCGCATTGGCTGCACTTGTTGGCGGCACACCTGTTGCAGACCCAAGTGGGGCGATTTTTGGCGTGGTACGCACTTTTTCGCGGGCGCGCGTGTCCGCACCCGCCCTGGCACGGCGGGAAGGCGCAGCTGTCGCACCATGTGCCGGGCGTTGCATATTTGGGCAAAGCGTTGCCGCATTGCTGGCACGCCTTGGCCGGCGGCTGTGCCGGCGGCTTGGCATTGCGCGTGGCACAGGTTCTGCAGATCCCTTCGTTGGTTTCTGAGTCGAGCCCGGTCACGTGGCTTCGAGACTTCCAGTGACCACACTGCTTGCACTTGGCTGCCTTTGTGGCTCTGATCGGTGCATCTGCTTCACACTGCTTGCAGCGTGCGCGGCGCAGCTCCTTCGTGCGTTTCTTTCTGAGAATCTCATCTAAGTTGAAGTCTGCCAGTGTGCGCTTTTGGCCTTTTTTGGCGGCATCGCCGCACTTGGAGCAGGCGAGAGGCTTGGTGCTGCATATCTTGCACAAACCTGGCTGTGTCATTGGCACTCCTTGGCACCATGCGCACAAAGTATCACCGCACTCTGCTTGGCGGGACTGGCCGGCCGGGCACTTTGCGCGACACGCGCGGCACACCCTGTCCATGCCCTGCGCCACGACGCTGAAGCGGGCGGCGTCTTCGTTCGCCAAGAAAGCGGTCAGGGGCTTGAGCGACTCCTGACCTGCGCGCGCTACGCTGCAGAGGCGACAGCTCAGCAGCACTTCCGGGTGCCGGCTGCGTTGCTTGGCTTCCTGCTGGAACCTCACCTTGGCTTCTTCCAAGGTAATGGTCTGCCGGTGCGTTTCGAGCAGCGTGCGCGGGCCTGTGAGATCGCCTTGGCCCAAGAGGTTGGGCCCAAATGGCCGGCTCACGCACAAGTCCTCGGCGCGCTTCACGCGAGACAAACACATGTAGGCACTGAGCTGCGCGTCTCGCGAGGGCGTGCTGTCCCAGAACCCAAGATCTAATGTGCAGGCGGGCAGTGTGGCTCCCATGAAGGAGTGCGCTGTGCCGGCATAGTCACAAGCCACTGGGAAGCCTCTTCGCAAAACGGTGGCACTGCCGGTCGCAGCGACCTTCCAGTGCTGCTGCACTGGCCGGATGCATGCGACCCCGGCGGGGAGGCTCGGTAGCTGTTTCCAAGTGGCACCCTCGACTTGTATCAGGAGACATGTCGGCATGCTTTGCAGAACGACTTCGGTTGCGGTAGTCGCCTGCACCGCCGCAGCATCCGCATCCTGCAAGCACCAGTTCAACAGCTTCGCGCGACTGTTTTTGAACAAGCGCAGTGGCCGCAGCTCGGGCAGAGTCTGCGTGACGCGAACCGGCATGCCGGGAAGCAAAGGCAGCAAGCCCATGATGCCGCCAGTGGCCTGGTCGTGGCGCTGCAGCCAGTTTTCTTTGCGAGCTTGCAGCTCCCCGATCGCAGCTTCCGGCTCGAGCTGAAACAGAGGTGTATCCTGTGCCACAACCCAAAGGAGCACGTGTTGCCGCTCGTGGGCCACCCATCGGGCTCGCAGCAGTGCAGCTACATACTTGGCCGCGTTGAAGCCGTGCACGAAAGGTCCTTCTAGAAACTTAGCTGCCTGTGGATCAGGCGTCTCACGTGCAGAGCCAGCGACGATGCGCCGGCGCTCTCGCTCGGTGGCGCACACGTCACACTCCTCCCTCACGCGGACGTCCCACGAGCGTGGGGTGCCGGATTGGATCTCCCGCTGCCACGCTGCGGCCAGTCCGTTGCACCGGTCCTGCTTGCAGTCGCACTGGCCGCTGTTCGGGCACCAACTGCCTGCGTGCAGCGTGGGATAGCCGTGTAGGAAGCACCACACCTCTTGGGACAGCCGCCCATACCGGGCTTGCAAGAGCACGTGGCTCAGCCACGGGTCCACGCAGCGATGTTCTTTTGTCAGCTCAAACAAGCGCTGCATGCCGTCCTCGCCGTGCGTCCAAAACAGGCGGTGCAGGTTGGCGACTTGGACGCTGACCCCTTTGCTGAAAGGGTTTTGGAACAGCGAGGTGGCGCGCACCGCGGGGAACTGCCAGAAGTCCCCTGCGCAAAGGAAGTTCACGCCGCCGAACGGCCGCTCGTGCGTGGTGTCTCTGCACTTCCAGGAGCGCTTCTTGCGGGTCGCTTCTGCCAGCCGCTTTTGCAAGACGGCCAAGACCTCTAGCGCGACGGTGCTGCATTCGTCGACTATCAGCCACCGGAGTCGTTGGTACTTCACGAATTTGTCGGGGCCAAACTGCGTTTGTCGCCTCTGCTTGGGAGCCTTGACTTGCAGCTCGGCAAACGAGTGCAGCGTGTTTCCGTCGATCAGCGCAGCCTGGGTGTTTTGTGAGGCCAAGTACACAAACTCTTGCCCCTGCATCCACCCGCATATCTCTTCGAAAAAGCCGCGCAGCCACTTGAGGGTCTGGCTCTTGCCCGCCCCGGGCACGCCGTGCAAGAAGGCACGCAGTGGCTCGCTACGAAAGGGCTTGTCCTCTGCCTCCTCGCATGCTTCCCGCAGGCAGCGATCTATCACGGCCTGCAAAAAGGCCTGCTGCTCTTCGCTGGGCCGTGCCAGAGTGCTGGGGTCGTGCAAGTTGCGCAGCCACAGCGCAGCTGCCTGTGCACTCAGCTTGCCGTACACGCACGCCACTGCCGGCTGAGCGCACGCTTCGCCCGCTCCTGCGGTGCATCTCCTGCTCCGGCTCCGAGGGCTTCCTTGGGATCTGGGACCCCTGCGCACCGTGCGAGGTCCGCCACTTGCTCCGCATCGGCATTGGTGCGCCACTGCTGGACTATGTTGCGCACTGCGGGGGCCGTGCGGCTGGAGTACTGGAAGCCGCCGCCCTCACTGAGTCGGCGAACTGTGGCTACATCCACCCAAGTCGTGTCCACTTCGGCGCATTGCTTCTCCTTCTTGCCCTGCTCCAAGTCTTCTTCGTCAGGCGTGCACTCGGCCGCGGCCAAGAAGTTGCGGATTGTCCTGGCAGCGTGCTCGGACACCGCGTGCTGCGTCGCATAGTCTCGCCAAGCTGCGCTGTGGCTTCTGTCTGCAGGGGCTGTCTTTTGTAGCAGCCGTCGCCGTGGCTTACTTGCTTGCAAGGAGGAGATGGGCAGGTCCAGCGCCGTGATGTGCGGCACGTGCAGGCTCGCGTCTGCCGCATCCAAGGTCCAAGGTCGCAGATACACGTTCAGGAACCGTGCTTGTGTGTCTGCGGGCATGTCACTTTTTGGAAGCGGGCACAGGCTTGGGAAAGGCACCACAGGCTCCTGACGCCGTTGCAGGTAGTGCGCTGCGGCCGCCTGGGTTTGGCTCTTGCACGGCGGGCGCAGGACGCTCGCTGCGAGACGGGGTGGCAAGGGGTCGCGCCAGCGATAGTCCCGTCCGAACTTCCAGCCGTCTGCGGGCGCAGACGCCTGGCCTTGCGCCATGCTCTGGGAGCGTCCGGGGCTCCACTCACTCAGGCCGCGCTCGTCCCCTTCGGCCGCCGCAGAAGGCGGCTGCAGCTTCTTCACTTCCCACCATTTCACAAACTCCCATGGAGACAAGAAGTACACGCGTGGGTCCGTGCCTCGCCACCCGTACAGCTCAGACAGCTTGAACTCTGCATTGCCTTTGCTGTGTGGCTTGAGTTTCTTCCGCTGTTCGGTGACTGCATCAAGCTGCGTCAACCACTCGTGCCCCACGAATGGGGCCACACAGAAGCTGCGAATGCATTCGGCCGAAGACGGCTCGCTCACGTCCCAAAAGCCAGCCAGCATGAACTCTTCCGTGAGTGGTCGGACGGAGCAACGAAACTCGAGGTCTCCCAGCACCCGGTTGACGACTTGCCTGTATCGCTGCAGCTCCTTGCCCTCACACGGCTTGGTGTCCAAGAAGCTCAATTGCCTCGCCGCGTGCTGCAGCTCTTTCCGGCCCAGAGGCTGCGGTTTTTGTAAGTACCCCGTGAAATACTTGGTGGCACGGCGAGCCGCTTGGGCGATGGCTCGCTGGAGCCGTCGGACGGTCTGCGCCCCAAGGCAGTCCCGAGCGCAGTCCGGATCATGCGTGCTGCTCGCCAGAGGCACGCGGTAGTTCAGGCCGGTGTGACTGTTGCCCATCAGCATCAAGGCGAACGCTCGGCAGGTGCCAGACAGCCACGGATCGTGCCGGCGACCGAGCACAGTGCCCAGCGCATTACGGCGACCCCGGGTGCTGAGCTTGAACTTGCGCGCGTTGCCGCGGCAAATGACTCTGCAGCGCGGATTGGGCGGCCGCGGGAAGCCGTGCTTGCATTTATTCGGAGCGTTCTTTTTGCGGCATGCTGGCAGCGGCAAGCGGGCTTGCTGCGAGGCACTCCACGGGTGCACGTGATGCTGCTGATGCGTCAGCTTTTGCTGCACAGCTGCATCGTAGGCTGCCTTGAACCTCGCTGCATCCGTGGCTGCCGCCTGTTCTGCTTGATCTTGCGTCCACGCGCTCGGCTGCGTGTCTTGCAGTAGGAAGCAGGGCCACAAGCACAAAGCGTCCTTCTCTGGACCGCGGTAGTTTTGCAGCCACGACTTTTCCACTGCCTGCACCTCGGCTTGGTGCTTCTCGTGCAGAACATGCTCCTCGCAATGCAGCCACTGCTGAAAGTCGAACACTTCCGCCACACGCAGCACTTCGGCCTGCAGCAGGTCGGCAAGTTTCTGCAGGGGCTGCTGCCACACGCATGCCAAGTACACGTTGCAGTGAAAATGCGGTGTCGAGTTTGCTTGGTACTCAATCGCGCCGCACATGGCGTGGACCAGGCCCAGCACGCCGCCCGTCACGTGAAACCCGTGCCCTGTCTGATCGCGGCACGTGCAATTTGGGCATCGGAAGCACATGCGCAGGCCGAGCAGGGTGCCAAACACGAAGCGCACCATGGCCTGGAAGGCGACGACAACCGCCCACGGGTCTCTGGCCGTCAGCTCTCGCCGGACGTCATAATTCGGCAGCTCGATTTGGACATCGGCCGTGTCCCATACTTGAGGCGAGTCTCGTGCAAACCATGGCCCGGACATGCCTGTTGCTGCCGGGTCCGCACGGCGATACCGCGAGAACTTGAGGCAGAGGCCGTTGTGCCGCGTGGTGGGCGACAATGTCAGGAACAGCGGCTCTCCTAGTTCCACCCGGGCCCCGAACAAGAACCGGCCGATGCGGCGACGGACTTCCACCGTCCCCGGCAAGGTCTGCTGCGTGTGCCGCACTTCCCGCAGCAGCTCCTGCTCAGGCAGCGTCAAGTCTTTGGCGTACCACAACTTCCGCGCATCGTAGTTGATGGGCTTGCACACATTGCGGCGCACGGTGTACACCCCTTTCTGCAACTTTTTGTACAGGCCTTGCGCGGCTTCCACCCATGCCTGATCGGGAGTTTCCTTCAGCTCGGCCCGCTTGCCTTTGAGCCGACGCCACAGGTCGGAGTGCCACACCGAATGCCACTTCATCGTGATGCGGCGCACCCCGGGCACTAGATCCCAGGAGTTGCGGATGGAGCTCTCCACGCGCCGGGCCAGCGATTGCATGTATGCAAAGGGCGTGAGCACGGCAGCCTCACTGCCCCTGCGGTCTCGCGACTTGGACGGGAAATCCGGACCGCCCACTGGCGCGGGCAGGCTGAAAGGGTACGCCCAGCTGACGAGTCGATTTTGCCACTGGTCCCAAAAGCTTTGCCCGGTTTGCACCTTCACGTGCGCGGTGAGCTTGGCTAGCTGCACAATTTCTTGCACGTCTACGTCGTGCACCTGGGAGCTAGTGTAGTCGGACGACAACACGTGCGGCCGCACTATGCCAGCAAAGGCCTCGCCGTTGACTTCATGCACGCTGGCCGCTTCAGGTGTGGCATGCTTTTTCTGCCCTCCGCCGCTTTGGTCGGCTTCCTCCGGCGCCATCGGGGCGGCCTCCATGGTCACCGGCGACATTTCGTCTTTGCCGTACCTGCTGAACACCCGCTGCTTCAAGCTTTCTTTGAGCGCGGCTTTGTCTGCCCATGCCTCACACATGGGATGTCCGCTGTCGATCAGGTGCTCCAACAACCTCACGACGATCCACGGGCGCAGCTTTGCACCAGCCACCCACTCCACGATCTCGGCGTGCCGCATGCCCTTGATTGTCAACTTCATCATGGTGTTGAGCACCGGGGCTGCGTGCGGCAGCTGATGCAGCACAGCCTCCGCCCCCAAGCGGTGGAGACTGCCGTAGATCTCCTCCCAAGGCATGCTGAAGGAGCTAACATTGCCTCGCACGGCCACGCGGAAGTCGCTGCGATGCAGCTCCTCCTCCATCAGGTGCCCGCGATCTTCCTCTATATAGAAACTCACCACGGACGTCCACACGGGACATGCTGCCGCGGCCTCAATCCACCGCACCTTTTCTTGATATAAGAAATTCAGAGGATACCCGTACCAGTTGTCATTGGCAAGAGCTTGCGGGACTTGCGGGCACGTGCTCTGCCGCAAGCGGCTCCAGCATGTCCGGCACAGTGGCAGCTTGCACTCAGCGCACAGTTGCTCTTGCGTGGCTGGACACGCGGCACACACGCGGTCTTCTGGGCAGCACAGAATTCGCTGCCCCTCAAACAGATCGGGCGGCAGCGACAGCTGCCAATCCTGCTCCGGAAGCCGATCTCTCACGGCCGCGTGCCGAATGTACTCTGTCAAGCTCCAGTTCGCGGCAAAGCTCTCGGCTGACACGGTTGTGAACAGCTCGCGCACTGACACGTATCCTGCGTTGCCATTAGGACCTCCAGGCTGCACTCCCGCGCAACAGGCGCACACCAAGGCCACGCAGTGCTCCTCGCGCCTCTCCTGTCGGAGACGGCGTAGCGTGCGCCGATCCACGCTCCAGCCCACTGCAGGCACGGATGCCTCCTCTCGGCAAACGAGGGCTCGCATGTACCGGCTCTTGGCCTGCCACGACTCCTGCCCTGCCTGGCCGGCACACAGGCTGTCCCAGTGGCACGCGGCCAAGTGAGCCCAGAGACACGTGTTCGCCTTGCCGCAGCAGGCGCCACTCAGGCGAGTCCAGTGTAAGTCTGGCACCACCCACGCTCCAGCGTGCCCCGAGGCCTCTTGACACGGCTGCATCTCGCTGCACCAAGCGCAGCCTGCAAACGCGCAATGCACGGCGGGGTAGACTATTCCTGAGGCAGGCGCGCACATGCTGGCACTCCAGGCCGGGAGCGGCGGCGGCAGCAGCGGCGTCGGCCGCAGCAGGGATGCCACTTGCTCGGCAAGGTGGACGTCTGTGTCTTCCAGGGTGGTCCACGTCTTGCTGGCTTCCACCGCCACCGGGCCGAGCTCTTCAGCTTCGTCGCTGGCATCCTGCGAGTCCCACGACTGCACACTATCGGTTTCCATCTCTATTTTGTCAGAGTTTTTGTCTGACAAGGGCACGTCACTGTTGGTTTCTGGCTCGGACCAGACGTCCGCCTCCGCTTCAGGAATTGGAGCATGGATGCGCTCGGGCTGCCTTGGCACACTATCGGTTTCCATGTCTATTTTGTCAGAGTTTTTGTCTGACAAGACCACGTCACACTTGGTTTCTGGCTCGGACCAGACGTCCGCCTCCACTTCAGGAATTGGAGCATGGATGCGCTCGGGCCGCCTTGGCATGCCTAGCACTTCCCACATGGCTTCACTGCCGCCTTCGGCCCACCGCCTCACCCAAGGTGTCCGCGCAAACGGCTGCGGAGACACGGCATCGGTCCCGAGCAGATCATAGTGCCCCACGTTGCCGATCTCTCGGTGCAGCAGCTGCAGCACGGTCGGGAGCCGAGCCACTGCCGTCCGGCATTCTTCGTCCGTGACACGAGTCTGAGTTCGTGCCCAGTAGTTCGCGTCAGGGACGCCGCTCCATACTATAGCATCGAAGTCGAACTGCTGGGTGAGCGCCCACAATTCTGCGCTGGTCCCATGATGGAAGGAGTCCAGACCGTTAGGCTGCTCCACCACAGCCAGCACCTTACTCCACAGCACCAGCTTGGCGTCTGGAACCTGTGCCTCCACGCCACCGCGCCGTCGAACGAAGTCTCGGTGTCGCTCCAACTCCGCCTCCGTTTCTGGCACGCAAGCTGCTTCAGTTGCTGCGGCATCTGGTCCAGCCAGCGCCGCCCACAGCCACTCTAGCGCCTGCAAGTAGATCTCCGCTGCAGCACGCAGACACCAGCGCGGCCTAGCACCTGCTCCAGGCCTGGCCCCGTACCTTGCCACCGCATGGAAGAGGCACCAGCCATCTCCAGGAACTGCCACGACTACACCCCCGGCTCTGTGCCCAGCCCCACTTGCCATGCGCTGCTAAATCACTTACCAGCGCCCCATGGGCAACTGTCACCAGCCTGCAGCTCCTTGTCCGCCCCGCGGGCAACTTTCCCCTTCTTCCGGCGCTAGACCGTGCGTGATGCTTGACTCCTGTGGCTGAAGCCTGTTGGCGTGTTTCGGGCGCGGCCCCAGCTGTCTAACAGTTTGGACAAGTCTGAGCTGCGAGCTGCAACTGCTGCGAGAGAAGCACCGCAAGTTGGCCCTGCCTTTGTGAGTAATCATGCGCAACATGTGACATTCCCAAGGTGTTTTCATATTCTTTTTTTCGTGTCTTACAGTGAAAGAGTCGCGCCACGTTCAGGTGAAACCAGACTATTGAAACAACCCTCAACGACAGGTTTGTTTGCGGCGCTTTGCTTGGCTGAAACGGTTCGAGGGTTGGCTTGCCCGCAGAGCTGGTTTCCAAAAACCTGGCGCCAAGCCAAGGGCTTGTTACTGAAGTGGACCTTGCTTCCTACTGTTGCTTTTTTTGTCCCTTGTAAATAGCCTGCAAGGCTTTGCGACAAAAAAAAAAGTTCCATCGCAGCTAGTGCGACGAATCTGTTGTGTGATTGCTGCTAGTCCGACGTGGCTGTTGCGTGACACATGTTGCTGCTTGAGCGACTAACGTTTTCAGAAGCTGCTGTGTGACACATGTTGCTGCTGATGCGACGAATGTTTTTGAAAGCTGCTGCGCGAGAAATGTTGCTGCTTCTGCGGCGAACGTCATCAAGAGCTGCCGCGTGAAACATGTTGCTGCAAGCACGATGAACATTATTGGTGGCTGCTATGTGAAACATGCTGCTGCTTGTGCAACGAACATTTTCAGGCGCTCCCTTGGCTTCACTCGGCCTCCCTTAAAACTGCCAAACTGCGCTTGCAAAATGCCTTGCGACGCTGTGCAGCGCGCGGTCAACTGATGCGGGGTGATCAATCTGCTTGTGCTGTCTGGCGTCCCTTAGCTTCACTCGGCTTCCCTTACAACTGCCAAACTGCTCTTGCAACATGCATGGCGACACTGCTGGCAGCTTGTGGAAGCGGGTGGAACAGTGTTGGAGAATGGATGCATAATAATGTATGGAAGGGATGGAACTGGTGGAAAATGGATGGATGATTGATGGCAACTAAAAAAACAAAGTACACTAAAGGAGAAAGCAGATGGGATGGCTCGGACATGGATGGGAACCTGGACGGGGCTCAAGTAACAGGAAAGGCAAGGACGTGCAGGCACTGGAAGTGCAGGAGCGGGCCTGACGGGCTGGCCCCCGCCCTCCTTCCACTTCTTTTTCGACTTGGAAGCACCCTGCGGGCAACTTTCCGGTAGATGACGAGTAGCGACTGAAGGGCAGTGAAACAGATGACACTTCAAATGCAGGAAAATGAAGTGACAGGGCGGGAAACATCCAACGGAAGCAACTGCGGCCTTTTCGGCTCTGACACCATGCGCATTCCCTGGCTGGCGCGACCATCGCCTTTTCTCCATGGCTGAAGCGGTCTATGACTGAGAAGCGCCCTGTGGGCAACTTGCCGCCTCCTCCCTTTCGAGCGCGTTTGCAATCGCGACTGCTGCTTCTTCTCCATGTCTGCAGAGGCACATGACTGAGAAGCGCCCTGGGGGCAACTTCCGCCCTGTTTCCGTTCTAGCGCGTGCATGCTGCTTCAACCTGCGCATGTGGGTTTGGCGTGTTGGCGCGCTTCTGTGGTTTTAGCTGTCGAGCAGTTTGCACAAGGCTTCGCGCTGGGGTGCTTACAGGGGGGAGAAATGCGACTGACACGGCGCTCAAGGAAGTGCAGGGAGCTCAAACGCACAGGAAGCAAAGGGAAATGCCAGGAAACTCTCAAAGTTGCAGGAAAGACGCGCAAAGGAAGTGAGGTTCAAATCTCGGCATCTCATCCGAATTAAAGGACAGGGAAGTGACAGAACAGGCAGGGCCAGGTGCCCGGTGGCCGGCTGTGTCGCGTCAGCGTGTAAATCCGGCCACCGGACGTGATCGGGCCGCAGGCCTAAGCCCGTTAGTGCCGCCGACCATGCGCAGAACATGCGCAGAACATGCGCATACGTTTTATGCTGGGCCCTCCCTTATAAGGGGCGAAGGATTTGCGGATTGGTTTAGGCGATTTCCGAGGATTTTTGTAGCATCTCCCCGCAGCGCCCAAAACCGAGTCCAAAAACGAGCATTTTTAGGGGCTGCCTAATACTGGACAACACCCAGCATTGCCAGCATCATCCCGGATGATGCGGGTGATGCTGGGGATGTTGTCCCCTAAGTCGGGCCAATTTTGCCGAAAACGTGCAACCTGAAAATCTTAAAATCTAAAGTGGATGGAAAATGGATGGAACATGGCCTGGATTGAAATCTCAAATTCCTAGAACTTAGAATCTTAAAATCTGAAAATATAAAAAAAAAAAAATCCTAAAGTCTTCGAATCTTGAAACCTTAAAAACCTTATGTCTTAGAATCTTGAGATCTTAAAATATGAAATTCCTAAAGTCTTACAATCTTAAAATCTCAGAATCTTAAAAAGCTTTAAACACTTAAATTCTTTAAACCTCGAACAATTGAAATCTGAAATTCTTAAATTATTAAAATATTACCTTCCTTCAATCCGGGCTATATTTTAACTTCCTTAAACTCTTAATCTTGAATTTTTGAAATCTTGAAACCTTAAGATCTTAAAATTACAACCTTAGAAGATAGAATCTTGCAACCTGAACATATAAACATCCTCAAGTCTTCGAATCTTGACTTCTTAAAACCCTCATGTCGTTGAATCTTCAGATGTTAAAATCTTAAAATATGAAATTCCGAAATTCTCAAACTCTTAAAATCTCAGAATCTTAAAAGCTTCAAAAACTTAAATTCTTTAAATCTCGAACTATTGCAATCTGAAAATCTTAAATTCATAAACAAGTAAAATATAATAAAATTTCCTTCAATCCGGGCTATATTCTAAATTCCTTAAACTCTTAATCTTGAAATTTTGAAGTCTTGACATCTTAAGATCTTAAAATCTTAAATTCCGAAAGTCGCCAAATCTGAAAATCTCGCCAAAAATAAAATCTTAAAGCCTTCGAAATCTGATAATGGATGGAAAATGGCTGGGCAATGGCCTGGCTGTTATAACCTTCAAACACCTTAAGTCTTTGAATCTTAAAACCTTAATTCTTAAACCATTGAAGCCTTAAATTCCAAAAGTCTTCAAATCTGAGACCCTTAGAATCTCAAAGTGTTTAGAATTGTTTAATCTTAACATCTACTCATCGGACTTACCGGAAAGGGAAGTGACAGAACGGGCAGGGCAAGGTGCCCGGTGGCCGGCTGTGTCGCGTCAGCGTGTAAATAATTGCTCAGAACCCAACTCACCCAGTGCAAAAGCTTCAACTTCTTTGTTGGTTAGTGGGAAATGCAGCAGGGTGAAAACAAATGGCACGATTCCCATTCTGTGGAAGTAAGGGGACGACTAAACCAAAATGAGGGAATTGCGCCTTCTACCTTCACCCGACTACAAAGGTAATTCTCCAAGCACGGCCAAGGAAACTCACGGAAACACATGGTGTGGGACCTAACAGGGGCCTACCAGGCGATGATTCTTTGAATCGTCAAAAATAAAAGGGGGACATAAGTTGGGCGACCAACTGAATGGGTTCCATCTTCAGGTTCCTTTCGGATGCCACACACGGGTGGTTCTCAAACTCGGGGACCCATTTTACGACCGTTTTCCTTTTGGCTCCCTGTTCGAAGCTTCCAAAAGGGGTCCGCCATTTGGCCATGGGTCAAAACCCAAATCGTACCCCCAGTGAACATCACAATCCCCACTGAAATAGACTAAAGTGGGTGGTGCACCTACCCCAAAATGGTACTATTGGTTTTGACTCACAGCCATTTTAAGAAACCCATGATGGTCCTTGGCTGGGAGCGACGTCTTCAATTGGACTGCGAGCGGCCCGGTGTGCAGCATGTGCTCCACCAGCCGGGGGTGGAGCGTCACCAGGGATTCGTAGCCCGTGATGGTCAGCTCCTCCGAGACCTAAGACTCAGACCCTGATATGGCCATGGGTCAAAACCACGCCCAGTGAACATCCCAATCCCCACTGAAATAGACTAAAATGGGTGGTGCACCTATCCCAAAATGGCACCATTGGTTTTGACCCATGGCCACATAACTGGGTTGCTGATCCCTCTGCACAAAGATTGACTTTTGTGTGTCCAATTTTCCACCAAACAGTGAAAAAGCAAAGTCCGAAGATCCGTTGCCAGAAAGATCAGGGGGACCACTGTGACACTCACGTTAAAGGCTTGCTCCAAGGAACTTGAGTTACTTGCCACCAACGGATATATAAAATGCTTAAGTGACCATTGACTGCTTGGCGGCCATTCGTGGGCTGTAGTTCCGCGCACCCTACAACCAGCCCGAACGGTGGAAGAAGATCCTGTTAAGATCAGGGAAAAGTTCAGTGGAAAAACCTACAGAAGAGGGATTTGGGCTGTGTGTGTCAAAATAGGGGAACCTGCAAAAAAGTTGGCTTTCCTTTGGGTGTCCCAACAAAACGGGTTGCAACCAGTGAGCCAGGTGTGTACATAGAGGAGCCGTTTGCGAGGGTCTCTGGGAATCAAACTGCCAATGGCTGACTACACCCGTCAACCAAGAAACAAAGGTTCATGCGCAGTGGAATATACTAGGTCTCTTAAAACAAGGGAAACTATGTAGGGTTTGGGAGGGTCCTTTTGCTTTCCCTTGAACACAACTACTCTCAAGACAAATGCGCTCATGTGGCTACGATATTTTGATGATAATGCCCTCAAAAGTGGTTGGTTGACATAACCTGCAAGTGTGACATATCATACCCGTTTGGATTTCTCGGGTTCCGGCACACCCCAGTCCGTAAACCATGTGAGTGGATCGGAGGGAACCCTTCAAAAAAGGACTCATTTCAAACTGACGTCCTTGACAAGATTGGCTCAAACTGCTTCTTTGCCACTAATCTGGTCTTCCCCGCAAGTTCCGAGTCCAGGAATTTGGGGTGCGGGAAGTATGCCAGGGAATAAGCACAAGTGGTTTAAACGAGCGGATGGCCAACTCCTGTGGCCCCTTTCAGGGGTTTAACAATGGCTTGAACCTGTTCAAAGCAACCCCAACGCCTCAAAGGATCAGCCTAAGGTCGGCTCTTCTCAGTTTCTCAGAATGCCACAAGTCCGTGTTGCTTCCTTTGGTTCCCCTACCACCAACCAAAATGGGGCCCGCGCTTTGGAGAGACCTCCAAAGGGAACTCCCCTCTTGAATAGCTGGGCTGTCCTCAGATCCCCTGCCAAAGCTGTTAACTTTTCGTGAGTTAAATGGACACCCACCCAAACCACCTGCACCACATGAAAAACCAACTAAAAACCCTTTTCACCTGAGGCTGGCTGGCCTTTTCCAAGAAAAGAGCGGAAAGGACGCAAAGCTCTAGAAGTATAGAAGTACCTTCCCCATTCTTTCCAGGGATCCTCCTCTTCAGGAAACCATCAAAAACCCAGGTTGGAAACAGCCGTTGTTTTTTTCTTTTTTTTTTTTTAAAGAACGATGGTTGAAACCTGCCTGCGGTGAGACTTCCGGCTTGGCCTCCGGGCGCTGAGCGTGGCATGGGCCACGCCCCCGCTGCAGATGAACAAATCCCCCGGCCGCAGCAGCGCGATCCGGGCGGCGCACCTCGCGCTCGAGGGCGGACATGACGAGTATGAACGGGTCTTCAAACAGGGGATCCCCAAAAAATGTCGCTTTTATTGTGTCCTTTAAGGTTCTTCCTTCAAAATGACCAACCAAAAGGTGGCCTCAACAAAAAGACAGGGTTGTCTTGAATGGGGCCCATTCAAAGGGCGGGCCCATTGAAATGGGGGCCTAAAATCTCATTAGACTTATTAACCACCGAAGCTTCCTCATGAGAAAAGCGTCTGACTATCTATCTAGCCCAATGATTACACTTAACAATGAAAATACGACGAGTGAAGTACCTCACAGCCCAATTCTACTTAGTTAGGCCCTGCGCATAGAGTCTATGGCATGGCATTGAAATTCAGATAGAGCACCAACAGCACAAGTATTCCCCAGACGCGAGGCTCGTTGACTCGGGTTAAAACTGAGGCAAGGTGTCAAATGCAGAAAGCACAACAAGAAGCTAGGATCTAGCTATTTAAGTCGTTAGATACACAAACACCAGGCATAAGGCCTCCAAGATCCTCCAAGCCATTGTTGACGTCGACTCCGTTGATGGAAAAATGCAGAGAAGGTTGCTGAAACAAGAGCTGTTTAAATGTGTATCGTTGGCCCAACGCTGTTGGAAACTCAGCTTGAAACGGCCTGAAGCAGCGGTGCTCAAAAGTCCCGATCGTCGCACGTTGGCAAACATGTTGCTTTTTGGCGCGGACGCCTTTTACTTGTACCAATTTTCGACCCTTGTGGTTTGGTCATCATGTTGAGGTGATGAAATGGGGGCAAGGCCTCAAAAACAACTTGTCCTTTTGGCTTCCCTTTTCACCGAAAGCGGTCAAAAGCTGGCCAGTGCCTGCATTTGGCTCGCTTGTTACAACCCATTGAGGGGTTGGGGTCGAAACGGCCCGCCTCAGCGCTGCAAGCTGCTGTTCTTCCAAGGGCGCTCGGAAGTGCGCGTCCCCCATCTCTCGCACCAGCCGTGTGCTCTCGCTACCTGCGGCGGCTTTGTTTTCCTGTTCTATCCACGCAAATGTCGAGTAGGTTTTTAGAGCCAGCGAGCCACTGGTCCCTGTTGACCCTGGATTAATCAACCTGGCGGAACCCCCCGTGGTTGTGATTGGTTGGTTGCCCTTCAAGCCTTTAGTTGTCGCCTGACCAACTCGCCACTTCAGCATAACAAAGAGTCACACCCATGTCAACCTAGCCATGCTCAAAGTGACTTGTTTCCCTAGAGGACATGGAAAAACATGTGTGTTCCCTGACCCCTGCGTTTTTTTGCGGGACATTTATTGAGACCCCATGGCCCTCCAAATTTTGGACCATATGACATTTTAAGCACCATGACCGAACCTCATGTCAGCCGCGGCCCCAAATGGACCATAGACCGGAAGGGACCGAACATGACCGAACATGACCGAACCTCAGCCGCATGTTTCTTCCCAAGTGCCTGCAGGCCAAGTAACCATGAGCTTGTATCCCTGCCACTGCTTGCCCACATTGCTCCATAGCACCTGGCGACAGGTCAGGCTTTGTTGGGTATACGTCTTATGGGGGCACACCTCCTAATGCTCGGTGTCATTTCGGCTGTCCTTTATAACGGCCCTAAGACTCGGACCCTCAAAAATACGTAACCATATACAACCATATTTGCCACTTGAACTTTGTAGCTGAGCTGGAATCCTAGACCCACCCCTTAAAATGGCGGCAGAACAAGATACACCATGCTTGATCCTTCCGAAACGGGATCATCCGGCTCCCTGCGGGAAGTCTGCAGGACTTTCGACTGTCAACTTGTGCGGCCTACGCCTGAAACGAACGCAGGTGCCCATCGGAAAAGGCACCATCGACTCTGCCATCCTTTTCGAGCTTGCGCAAATCACCACTGCAGTGCAAAATAGATGTTGCCCGGCAAAGAGACCTCTCGGACTCAGCTTCTGTGTTCAAGGTTGAACACCTTCTGGCAAAGGTTAAGTGAAAATAGTGACGACAAGCAACATGAACTAAGCATCCTTGAACAATACCCCCTGATCTCTGGGATAGTCCGGACCGACTGAAACCTATGGGTCTCGCAGAAAGTTGCCTCAAAGCTGAGGAACAAATCCGACACCCCCACACACAACCACACGCAGACATCGCCGCGGACAAATTTGGCGCCTGGTCAACATGCAGGCCCTTTCCACTGCCACGGCCCCCCACAAAGACCCCGTCGTCGTAGCCTGGGCTCGACTTGACGCAAACTTGGGAGCCCTTCCAGTTCGGCAGCAACGGCACCTTTTGGGAAAACAAACCTCTGCTTCGCCAACGGACGCGAAACGCGTCCGTATTTCCATAAGCCGGCCGGGTGGTAGCCGGGTATCCGAGCGGCAGTTCCAGTACATGGTCCACTTGGAGAGCTGCGCCAGCCAGTCTCGCGCATGGCGCAAGCAAAGGCTCTTCGTGCCCTCCTCACAGCCGTAGTCCAGCGCGAACTCGTTGGCCTCTCGCCTCAGATTCCCAGCCACCGCCACACGGCCACACGTACATGTATATACACGTACAAAGCAACAAAAAAGACAGCCGAACAAACGAACAAACAAACCAACAAACAAACAATCAAACAAACAAACAAACAAACAATCAAACTAACAAACAAACAAACAAACAAAGAGGCAACAAACATCGCCACATCCCAACTCTGTCACATGTTCCGGATATGTTCCAAGAAACTCCCGCAGCCGCCGCATCTCGCAGGCATAGAGATGCGACCTTACCAACTTGCCAACTGGACAAACTGCCAAAGGTGACCCGACAGGAGGATCATTGCGAAATACACCTTTACCTAGGTCCTCCAGTAGAGAGGTTAGAATAAGGGTACCCTTTTTTGTGTAGTCTATTTTAGTAGGGGAACCCTCCCCCAAAAAAGAGTAAAAGGGCACTACTGGGGGACCTAGCTACGCATGCTTCTCATGGCTTGCAGCGGCTTGTTTGCTTGAACAACTCTTGCTTTCAAACCAATTAAGTAATCTCATCAACATCCACGTGACAGCTGTCTTGCCTTTTGGCCATGTCACCAACGAATAGCTTCAACGCCTCCAAGCTTGACGTTGTGGGGCAAATGCTCTTGTCAACAAAGACCCTGTTGCCTGCCCCGTGACCGAGCGGTAGTAGAACGAACACCCTGTTTGGGATTGAGCAACCAAGGGTCAGTGGATCTCCCCTTCAAAAGCTGCAATTTATTGGTTTCCGAAACGATCGCCACTTTTCAAGGTTCCCGAAACGGACATTGAGGACACCTTGACAATTTTTGAGTGGCGAACCCAAAGAACAAGCTCATGCTGGTGCCACTGAACAGCGCAAACCCCGTGGCGAGACTCCACGTGGTCATCATTCTTGTCAACTGGTTTTGCTTCTGATGGACAAAATCCTGCACAAAATGGTAAGCGGTTTATCTCAATATTCAGAGGGTTTCATCCATCGCAGCTGGTGCAGGACTTCGTCCATCCACAGTACTCTTTGTTCAGCAGTACCATTACCACTATGTCTGTTCTGATTATTACCATTAACACTATTACTATTACCATTATCATTATGACCATATTACCATTATCATTATGACCACCGCCACCACCACCACCACCATCACCACCACCACGACCACCACCACCACCACCTCGTCATTTCCAAGTTAGATGAGGCTGAAATTCCCTAAACCACCCCAAATGTGGCTTCCAATGTGTGACCCCATTTTTTTTGGGGGGGGGGCTGGCAACCTGAATCCAGGGCGCTCTTCCAGCTCCCCCTTCCTCAGCAAGGCCTCCGCCGCCTGCACGCGCTGCCCCAAGTTCCGCCAGCTCTCCGGCATCGTCATCTGGGTGGCCACGTCCGCGTTCACCCGACCTGGCGCCACACGCCAGGGGGTTGCGGTGCCCGTTTGCGCCATTTGGGCGTGTTGTCGGCTGCTTTTCAAGGGAAACCAAAAGGACAAACCCCATTTGGTGAATCACCATGTGTCAAAATTGGGATTTGCGATCCCAAAATCGGTGGTTTCTCTATTGGTTTCCCTTTCAACTTTCAACCAACCTTAGAAAGGGCACCCTTAAAAAGCACGCAAACACACCCGCATCCTGTGGACCCTCCAATTTTGGGGCCCCACTCGAACGGATCGAACGGTACAAGTTGGGCATCCTAAACGGGCCAAAACGGTGCTTAAAACCGCAAAAGGGGATATAGCCATTTTACTGGCCCCATTTTTGCCAAAGTCACCGGATCCGTTTTGGATTTGTGCTTGCCTTTGCGCTTCAGAGGGGTTCAAATCCTACCACCCTTCCAAAACGCCAATTCCCAGCACCCCCCAATGGCTGGCCAATTGCCGGCACATCGATTTTGGACAAAACGATGTCACTTTATGTCTAAGTGACTGCAAAACCAATTTGCTAGCAAGTATCACTCATCTGCACTTAGTGCAATTTGTGCAATGATACAGGTGACCTTCCAGGGTCCTTTGGAAGGGGGTTGCAGGGGAAAGGGGAGAGCGGCAAATTCAAGGTTTGGAGGGCAAGTTGAGGTTGGGAGGGGTTCTTGAGGAGCGTGTCACGGCGTGTCACGGCGTGTCACGGCGTGTCGGGGGGTGGCCAATTGCCGGCACATGTACGTTGAACGGTCACTTTTTTGGGATGTGAGCGTGTCACTAGCGTGACGCCCCCCCCTCTCGCCCCCGCGCGTTGCATGTGCAATGATCATACATGTCAGCCCAACCCCTCAACCGGATCCCCTCTGGTATCCTGAAGTGACGTTTCAACAAAAGTGACTTTGCACTGCACTTTGATGATGGAAAAAAACAACTATGTGACTACAAAACCATTTTTAAGCAAGTGCTGGTCAATTGCCGGCACTTCACCCAGGACGCCAATTACCGGCCATCGGGGGGGCCTGATCAGGAACAGTCTATTGTCTTCCCCCCCGTATTGTCTTCCCCCCCGAGCAACAGATCGATCATCCTTTGCAGGTTTGATGAAACCCCCGTTGTGGCCAAAACGGTTTCCATTTTGAGATTTGGGTGGCAAGCTAAAGTTTAGTTGTTGTTTGCCAGTCGCCTCAGGAAGTGAGTTTGGGTTGGCAACCCAAAGAATGCCGATGGGGAGAGCTAGATTTTGAGAAACCAGATGGGTGTGTCTTCAAATAGGCTGTTCTGTCGTGGTTTCTCTTTGAAGCCCTTCCAAAAGGGCACAAAAAAACAAACTTAATGAATCGCAAGCAAAACACCCGACGGGCCAGCGAATCGGACAGAATACCCGCGGCCTTCGTCATCCCAAAGGCAGAAGGGATACGGCTTCGGAAGCGCCTCGCGCTGCACGCCTTTGTCATCCGGGAACTCCAAAGCTGCCTACGGCGTCTCCGTCACATCCAAAAAGCGGGTCTGAAAATGGATGGAGGGGTGGAGAAATTGGATCTGATTTTGCTACAATGGCCACCTCATCCACATCATGGATCTGCTTTTGATTCTATTCCAACTTGGCCAGAAATAGATGCCCTGCAAACAAATATGTTTAAAGGGAAAAGGAGGGAAACATAAATGATTACTGTCGTTGTTTTCCAAGTTGGGCGCATAAAGCGAGCCTCGGATTCATCGGCGCTTCTGAAACAATCTTTTCAAAATACGGAATCTCCATTCCCGGAGACTGGTTTGCAATTGATTGAAATGGATGGGGCCCACAATGGATATGCGTCAACATAGTGGAGCAAACATGTGGTGGGTTTTTGTTCGGTTTCCCGCTAACACAAAACTCCAAAGAGAGTGTAATTGCACTGGAAAAAAACCCACGCACCCGAAGTCGGCACCTCTTGGCCCAAATGGATGCAGCAACAAAAGAATCATATCATATGTTTTTCATATTCAGTCAGCCCCAAAATATGGCATCTTTTGGGTGGAGACTGCGTTTTCAGGTTGGTTTACAGGAACAAAACACCACCCAAATCCATTTGGGTCCCGGCATGTCGTCCAAATCCCCGGACGAGTACCTAAATGGGGACTCACCACCATTGTAGTTATTGTCCTTCCTTCCCTTCAAAGCAGCCCCCAAATCTCCCGGTATACCCTGAAACTAAAACACACACACACACACACACACCCTGACTGGGGCAACAGGTGTTCCCCGCTGCCTGGGCCTTCAACCCCCCCCCCCCCGGATCGATCCATCGCCTTGTGGGACTCCAGGTGGGGCCCCAGGCGCTTGAGGCAACGCAGCACCGAGCTTCCGGCGGATCCGACGGACGCGGCGTCGCAGAGCCACGCGGGGAGCGCCTCCCGGGGTGAGAGGCCCGTCCTGCGAGGCGGGAGTTCGGGCCAAAGGTTCGGAGGCCTTGGTAGAGTCTCCATGACCCCTAGGGATCAAAAACCCCTTGACTTTGAGTACCGACTTTCATTTTTCAAGGGTGGAGAGCCCAGGTAGGCCTCAAGGCCTCGGCCAGGGAGAACCTCCCAGAAGAGGCTCTGTTTGAAAAGAACGGGGCTCCCCATGTTTCCCTTTAAAACTATCCCATGAAGGGGTTGAACAGGTTGATAAGAATGACCATTCGCTTTCGCCGGACCGACCTTGTGCCCACACATCAGCCAGGCCCTTCACCGGGCGAAACGGTGAAACGTGGAACTTGAAAGAGGGTTGAGGAGCTTCCAAAACTCTCTGATCGAGTGGATTGGCCAAACAAGGAACCGAACTGCTTCTTTCCCAAATTGGTCTTCGCAAAACAGGCCAGGAATCCAGGGAGTGAGGAAAACAATCCTGGGATCCTAGAAATGGCTTTGCCAGGTTCCCCCCCTGGCCTTTTTTGTTTGGATCCCTGGGAACCCGAGAAGCCACGTAGACAGAGTAAAACCAAGGGTAGGGGAGAAACCCCGAATGGCCCCAACATCCAATATCCATGAAAACAACCTACCCTTCAGCATCCGGAAAAAGGCTTGTGTTTTTTCCTTGGTGCCCCTTGGAAATCTTTTGGGATGTATGTCCAGTTTTGAGGTCCCCTATCCAATGGCAAACACGGCACGGCGCCCAGGCAGTTCCGCGTTGATTTGATTTCAAGTCCGCCCAGATCCCGTCCTCCGAAGCCCATCCGGAAGAATCACAATGTCCTGGCGGATTTCAATCCGGATGCCTTGGGTCCCGATATGTCCATGTCCAACCGAACAGCACGCAAAAAAAACCGGGTGCCAGTCAAAGAATCCAAACACCTCTGCGATTTGGATCCAGTTCCGGCAAATGTTTTGGCGTTGCTTTGACTGGCCCCTGGTATTCTGAAGGGGCCCCGTGAGGCCCGGATCCGGGGCGTGCAAGTGGACCGCAATTTCCTTTTGGCTTCCTCCAACCGCTGCCGACCACTAAAGCATGGCAGCCAAAGTTGGCGCATGGTTTAATCTCAAGGGTACCGTCCAACAAGACAGCCTACTTGGAGGGTGTGGCGGTTTCAGTTGCCAGCCACTGGCCACTACTCAAACATGGGCCTGACCAACCAAGAAAGGGTGGTCTTGTGGAATCCCGAAATAGCCTCCCACAAAACTGCATGCAAGATCATGCAAGTGCAAAGGCTCCCCATTTGTGAGGGCCAGCTCGCTTCCATGTTTGTTGGCGAGTGGGCAGGCACGAATTACAACTTGGCCATGCAGGTCCGTCCTCGTCAAGGATCTCTGCTTATTCTGTTGAGCTCATTGATCAAGAACAAACGTGATCAATAAACAAACTCTTTGCGGGCCTTGACAGCAAGGAGTAAACTTACCAACAAAAGTGTTCAACAAATTGCCAACCAGTTTCTGACTTGAATAGACGACCTGCAATGTGGGCAAACCAAATTGTGTTACTTCAAAGGAAAAACACCAAGCATTTGGGTCCTGCTCCACTGAGACCATCTATGACCCCCGTCAATTGAACCAAAATCATGACCCCAGCTTCTTGGCTGCAAAAAAGCATGCTGGATTCCCCTGAATGCTTAGACCGACCATACCGAGCGTCCAAATTTGACCCACTCATTCCGTCCTCCAAGTGGTCCTCAAGCAGCAGGGCCTCTGCGAACTCTTGGGGGCTCTCCACGTAGCGCGGGGCCGTACGGTCACACAGGAGATCCTGCGACCAGCAGCCGTTGCTCATGCCCGAAGGTCGTGATCGACCTGTTGTAGTTTCATGGAAAAGGACATGAATCGACGGGCGATCCAGTCACGCCAAAGACCGAATCGCCGTGAAACTAAGGTCTCACAATGAAGTCTCAAAATGAGGAGGGCCTTTGGGGAAAGGGGTTATCTCAAAATAAGACTCAACATGAGACTCAAAATGATTGGTCCGACAAGAACTAAAAGGAACTTCCAAAAGATGCCAATGAATCCGCTGGACTGTTTACTAACATAGGACTCCCAGAAAGTGACTTAACTCGCTTTCTGCGAAAGTGTTGGAAAAAGGGGACACTGAAAAGAACGCTGTTGAGACACTTAACAAACAATGAACAACTTGTGAGTTGTTAAGCACCCATATTCACTTGGGTCATTACAGGTCTCACCAAATATTACACCATTCAGGGGGCCCATCCTCTCAGCCATGAAACTGCAATCTTCGGATCAAAAACAGAAAAGCACCTAGTAAATGGAATAAGATGAATCTAAACCAGTGTCATCTAATTCTAGCATTTCCGACTTAAGCAAGGATTCCCAAATACCCTCAAGAGGAATCCATTCAAGACGAACAAAGAACACCCTTGAACATGACATGGAAGCCACAACCCCCCCCCCCCAAAAAAAAAAAAAAAAACAAAAGAAAACAACAACGAGAAAAACCAAAAAAAACAACTCAACCAAAGGAGCCTCCCAACTGGGGGGACCTGCCTGGGTTTTTCCCTTCGCTTCGTGCAGGGATCCAGGGATCCGCTTCGCCTCCGGCCAGCCGGCGGCCTCGATGAGACGCTTCTCATCCGCACTTAAGCGCATGGGCGCTTAGCGCAGAAGGGCCTCCTCTCTGTAGTGTGTGTGTGTGTGTCTCTCTGTGTCTCTCTCTGTGTGTGTGTGTCTCTCTGTGTGTGCGCGTGTTTTTTCTCTTGTTGCCGTTTTGTGTGAAGGTTCCGTAATTGTTGGGTGTGGTGTTGCTTTGTGTTTTGTGAGGGTACTGTCATTGTTGGCTGGTTTTAACGCGACAAAGGAAGGCAACTGTCTACCCTAATTGTTGGGTGGTTTTGCAGGGAAGTAAATAATGGTGCAGTTTTTCTTGGCTCTGGTGTCGGGCTTTGCCCCCATTTTCTGACTTTGATAACCTCCAGAAGCGGTCAAAATCATGACCCAAGCGACATGATGGTCCTTTGGTGCAAGCGATCGGAAGGCTTTTAGCCCCCTGACAAATGACTCGATTTCCTTCCAACATCCGTAGTCCGGAGCAGACATCCGTGCAAAGTTGGCTTCATTGCAGCATCTATGGGAACCCACAGTACAGCTCATGTTAAGAAATTGTGTTCATTTGCCAATAGTCACAATAAACACCTGGTATTAACGCTGGCTACAAATCAAATCATGTAAGCAATTTCGAGGGCGGATATCCGCAGCTGTTTGTGGTTCTCATTGTCCCTTGACCTTCACTTGCCCGGGTTTCAATTGTCCCGTCTTGAGCGCATGGTGCACGATAAATATTCATAGGGGGCTATGGGATCCAAATTCAGCATGAGGCCTTAGGCTTATCCTTGACTCATCCTAGGCTTGTCCGGGTAGCCTTGTCTGGAGGTCCATGAAATACGGTGGCAGTAGCACTGGCACAAACACTGTCTATTCTCTAATCCCCAAAAGCAAGAGACCTTCATCTACGTTACTTTGCTCCCAGCTCCCGATAATCTGCCCAAATGTTAAATCCAGGTATGGAGGCAATCTGTTTGCTGAAGCCGCATGTTGTCCGTGCAAATCAATTGGCATTGATCTCGCCCGGAGGCCTCATAACGTCTGGGCTTGAGGCCGCGTAAGTGGAGAACACGAAAGGGACAGCGCCTTTGGCAGCTGAAATCCCTGTTCGGCGAGAGGTTCAAGGGTTTCCCCATTTAAAATGCATTGCCAAAGGCCTTTGCGGCAAGGCAACAATCCCACTACGAAAGAAGCCTCGCCGTGGAATCGGGCTAAGGCAGCCTCGGTCACTGCAAAAGCGTTATCAGCTGCCGAGGACCGCCAAAGAGAACAAAAAGCATCAGCAAAGAAGCCGGTTCACTGCCGGAGTTCCGGCAACCGTGTGGCGCGCTGCGGAAAGCAGGGTGCACCTGCAGCAAGCCAACAGAGATTCTCCAAATTTCCGAGATCTGCCCAACTTATTTGACGCTTGCGTCGCCTTGGGCTTGCAACAGTCGCCTCTGGCGGCCGCAGCAGGCACAGGCTTCAAGAGTGAAGAAACATGTACATACTGTATGCACGTATTATACATGCATATAAACATCCCCTTGGAACGGACTCAGCCGCCTCAAACCGCCGACTCAGCCGGCTCGCTCAGTTGCGGTTGCTCCATCTGCTTCGGCTCCTCAACCTGCTCCTCGACCTGCGCCCGTCGGAGCTCGCGCTCCTCTTGGCTCACCACCTTGTAGCAGCCCACGCGCCACCACCAGACCTGAGACAAACTAATCCGACCCTTGCAGAGTGCAACATGACTTCTAGTTGAGAGGACAAAAAATAACCAAGAACAAACCAGAAAGCAAACAAGGCGAGCTAAGTCTGTCAATGAGACCGCCAAGCCCGCAACCACGCCCAGAGCCAAGATTGTCACCACGATGCCCCCTGCGACGCTGGCCTGGTAGAGCAGGGAGATGGCCAATGTCACTCCTGGCACGACCAAAAACATCACCAAGATGTAAATCAGCGGCACGAAGCGCCAGTAGGAGGCATAGAACCCCAAGGTGCAGGCGGCGTGGATGATCACCCTCCTCATTGGGGGCGCAGGGAACCAAATGAGGATGCCGATAATGTTGAAGAGCAGATGGCAAAGCGCGATCTGGATGCTGTCCGCCTTCATAACAGCCAGAGCTGCGAACATGGAAGTAAATGTCGTCCCGATATTCGCGCCGAGGGTCCTGGGACAGACGAGTCGACCCCCTACAAAAAGTCAACTCTTTGCTCCCGCATCTTCATGTTCGGTAACATGGCCGGACTATGTCGGACCAAGAACCGGAGCTGGCCGAAAGGGAACATGAAAGAAACATAAAACAAAACAAAAAAGGATAAGCAAAGTTTGGCGATGGGTCATTGGCAACATCTTGGCGACGGGCAGGACTCCAATGCCAACCAAAGGCGTCAGCGCAGAGGTCGTCACAGAACTGGACTGCACGATCAAGGTCAGGGCAACACCCAGCAGCATGGCCAAATAGTCGTTCATCTGGGTACCCTTCCTGGGCGCTGGAATTTTTTAGAGCGGCCAAACGAATTGAGAAAAACTACCCATAGCTCCTTTCGGTTTCCTGGAAAATTGCCAAATCTTACGCTGTTTAGCACCCAGCTTCATGATCACCCTCTTTGCCTGGCCCATAACCAGGCTGTGCAGCAGCCTCACCATAACGTACAGCGCCACGCACATCACGATCAAAGCAATTGTCAGCCCAAGGATACCGCCCGCCACGTCACCGACATCCTTCAGGAAGCCCTTGCCAATGAGACGCGCACCTTCGATCTCAGTCGTGTAGTAGTTGCCGGCATCAAGGTAGCAAGCGTCAGAACCGCAATCGTTCGCGAAGGCCCCACAGGCCTGCAAAGCCTCATAGCCCTCCTCCGCCACCTTCTTCCAAGCTTTGCTCATACCCTCGGACACACAGTAGTAAGTGCCGCAGTCTGCGGAACCGCAGAAACTCGCCGGGATGGCATGCTCCAATGGCGCACCGAAGGAAAGAGCCTTCACGACGTTCTTGTCCTTGCTGAGGACAGCCTTGGTCAGGGGACTCACAATCGCCTTGGTGGGAGAGGGAAAGGTCAGGTCGGAGGCGTCGTTGCCCAGGATGGCGTCCGTCAAGCCCTTGGAAATCCAATAGAGGAGTCCGCCTTCGCCCGAAATCGCCGCGATGATGATCTCGATGGGCAGCAAGGTCAGGACACTCAGCATGTTGAACCTCAGTGCGTTGACCCCTTGCTGAAAGTTGAACTAACTTTAAGTGAGGGCGTGTCATAAATAGAACTCTAAGCAACTCTCAAGAATGAGAGACAGCACAATTATGTCATGAATCCATCTTCCATCTCAAGCAAATCAAACGTTTAAACTCTAAGGAGATCTCAGTGATATGTCATACGAATTATGGACATCATGTCTAATCGGCAAGGCACATGTCATGGACCGTGGCACCGGAGAACGCGCGCTCAAGCTCAAGCCGGTCGCCCACGTGGGCCATGGAGACGATGGTGTTGGTGACCGACGTGCCTAGGGTTGCTCTTGTTCGACCCAATGGATCGGCACATGGTCGACGGGTTTTCGCTTTTGGAAAAGGAGGCGTTGGTTTGGGGTTCGGAGCAACCATATAACACATGCTTTTGTAGGGGATTCTGCCTGGGACCCCGTGTCCAACAAAAATGGGAATTGCAGGGTAAGCCCGCGTTCGTCACTTATGT
>CAUJNA010001375.1:67109-79609 GCA_963377175.1 Effrenium voratum | reverse complement strand
AAAAGAGAATGGCCCCCTCTTCGACCCCTCCTTCCAAGGAGCCAGCATGAAATAATAAAGGCCACCGTGGGCATCTTGATTCTGACCCCCCCAACGCGCCCGGTTCTTGCCAACTCGACCCCCGCCTGCTTCAGGATGAGCGCGGTTCGAGTCTTCGACTGACAAAGCTAGACATGCATGCCTACCGGGCCTACCTGTTAACAGAACATGAAATCGTCGCGGCCTAGGTGTGACAACAGTAGCGCTCACTTGCGCAAGGCGCCTTCGGCAAGGCATCGATGGCCGCTCGAAATGCCACCTCAGGAAGAAATGACCGCAGATCAACCTGACGTTGTCTCACCTTGAGAGTATATGCAAACATGCCGCCGCGTTTCTCTGATGGTCAAAGGACTTCCACGACAACTCAGCACAGCACCTCAATAGTGGAGCTGTCGGCATTGGCTGGAAGCTTCCTTGCAAGTGGGCAACGGTTCACAAGCTCCTCAAGCGTGTGTTGCAACGAGACATTCAAGATCCAAGGAGTTCACCAGGAGCGAGGTGTTTCCTTCCATTGGCAACCTTTCAACGTGCAAGACCTGACAGCGTTTGCCGCCACACAATTCACATGCCAAGGCTCTCCACCAGCGCATCGAGCAGTTGCTCCATGGCACTCAATTGCTCAGTAGTCCCCAAGTCGATAGCATCGCTTCCTCGTCTCTTTCTGACCATTCTTGTCATGGCGTGCACGGGTTGCCTGGCAAAGCTTGGAACTTGTTTCACAAAGAAAGGCTTGGATCGGGCAGAAAGGTCTCGGCCAGTCACGGCGTGCGTGCACCTGCTCGTTTGTCTTGTGCGGCTCTGAGTGGAAAGCTGCGCGGTCGCAGCGCTTGACACCCTGCAAATGTTCCGTCCAAGGCGAAGCTGGAGGCGGGTTCCAACCAAACAAGAGATGATTGGATGTTGTTTCAACTGCACCAAATTTTTGGGGGCAAGTGACATGGTCAGGGCAACCCAAGGACTCCTCGTGTTCAATGTGGAGCACCTGAGGTGCAGGGAGCCCTGCTACGGCAGCTGGCTAGGGGTGAAGCAGTCAAACGAGGCTCCAAAATTGCCACGGCGCACCGGATGGCTTGAAGCACCTGCGTGCAAAGGGCAAAATTGGGGCCTCAGCGGGAAAGCGGGGCAATTGCTTGCCTGAAGAATTCAAACAGAACCAAGCATTTGAGAGGGGTCTGAGCTTCACGGCAGAAATCTCACTCCACAAAAACGCCATTGCCAATCGCCGCCACCACCTCCCAGAGAACACGGCAGAAACCAACCAAACACCTTTTAGGAAAACGTAAGCTGACGACAGGATGAGATACGGGATGCAATGGAATGGGATGAGATGGGCTGGGCTTGGAACGAGCGAATGATGTTTTTGTTTTTTTCAGTTTGGTGTTCTTGTGTCAACGTCCGTTGCTTGGTTTGCTCTGCGCCACACTTCATCATTTGTGATTGCCCTGATCCCTGTTTTGCGGTATCCATTCTCAAGATCTTCCTAAGGGCTCGCAGTTCGTGCGCGAGCCTGGACGCGAATCCCTGCCTCTGCCGGCTTTAGCAGGGGAGGCTTCTCGTTTGCCACTCCTGCAACGTCTCACACGAGGACAAACTGCCCTGGAAGTGCTGTGGGGCCAGCTAACTTTTGAGGAAGTGCATGAGCCCAACACACACCCCTACCTGGCGGTGAATCTGTCAATTGGAAACAAAGCAGCCACCCAAAAGACATCCCACTCTTTTGCATGGCCACGGGCGCTCCTTCGTCACTACAAGATGCTGGAGGGCAAGCCTGCACAAGTCGACAACGAGAAGGAGACAAAAGGCTCATCCCAACAGCTCCCTCAAACAGAGCACCTTCTATAACCACTCCAATTGTGGCTGACAAACATCCAAATGTATCACCCATTGTCAATGGACCAACGCCAAGCATGGGATCGCTCCGCGAATGCAGCGATCCAGCGCCAGTGCGATGAAGGGAGCAAAAGACGAGCCTTCATCATATCGGCCAGCTGCAGCAACTGCAGGCAGTCCGAGAAACCGGAAGAAAGCAGCGGGGTGGATGTGGATTCAACCCGCAGTGACCACACTTTGCTGCCAGAAATGAACAGGCTCCAGCCTGTTCTGTGGCTGCATCTAGTCTGGCTTCCATCGACCTAATCTCAGGTATCTGCAAAAGGCTCTGAAGACCAAGGTCACGCTTAAATCTCTCGCTCTCTCGCTCTCTCTCTTGCTATTGATGTGTGTATATATATATATACATATTGAAACTGCTCGAGAAGACGCCTCAAAAGAAAACCGTGCAGTTGAATAGACCAAAGGTCCAATCCATCCTGTCGCCATGCGGTCACCGGGCCCCTCGCCCTGAACTTGAGGCTGCACCACACGCCTCCGCCAACAGGTGGTCCAGAGCAGCCCCCGGTTGCCCCCATTGCCCCCACACTGCCATTGCCAGCCACATCAAATGTCATTTTAGCTGGCCCCGGTCACTTGTCAAATGCCAACAACTCCTCCACCAGCATCACAACCGCCATAGATTCTTCCAAAGCTTTGGATCCGCAACGTGCTTAAGGAAAGTGAGCACTTGAAATCAGGACAACCTGCTTCACAACCAAATGCCCTCACCCAAAACCAACCAAACAAAACACAAACACGGTGACTGCCAGCTGACAACAAGGCATGAAGCTAGACACGGGCAACACCTCGAACTCACATATATGTCACTAGCCATAGGAAAGGATCCATGCCTTGTGGCTTGCCAAGATCCCGAAAATCATCAACGACTTGTGTATGTGTGTTGCTGTTCTGGGATTCGATCCCTCACACATCACCCACTGCCAAACAGGGTCCACAAGGGGTCCCTGCCGGAGCCACTCAAGCCACTCGGGCTCCATGCTTTTGCAAAACTTGGCTAAATCGCGCGCCAACTTCCCCGCCTCGGCCGCAGGCAGCCCGGGGCCTGGGCGTGAGAATATGGCAAGGGCCACAGGGGCCAAAGGGGCAACCGGGGGGCTTTAAGGGTCAACCGGGTTCCAGCTCAACTGGCGGAACAACACCTAAACACAATAAACTCATTGACCCTGTCGTTTACACTTGCCAAGGCCAAGTGCCGAGTGCGGACGAGCGGCGAATCTCGCCTCTCAGAGATGCGGCGTTCAGGGACTGGAGCTGCCCGGCCAGCTGCTCGAAGTCAGAGGCGAGCCTAGCCGCGCGCTGAAGCACCCCCTGGGGGAACGGAGCAGCTGGCAGCTGGCAATGAAGCGTTCTTTGTGTCTTCCGGAAGGGAAAATGAAGATTTCATGGGGTTGCCCTCACCCAATTCAGTTTCTGAAGGGGTGGAGATGCCGCCCGGCTTCGAGTTCAATCACCCACCGAACTGAGGGGATGTCATTTGATGCGTGCAACAACGAGAAAGCGTGGGTGGCCAGCGGATACACTGGGATCCAGTGTGTGCGTGTGTGTGTGTGTGTGTGTGCGCGCACAAAAGCTGAAACTAGCAAGCAGCAAGAGGATGCAAAAGCTCAAAGAGTGTTGCTCCACGCCAACTAGCTTTTGTAACTCATACCGCAAGGAAAATGAAAGACAAACTTATGGTTCAAAAATGATTGTACAAGAATGAGAAAGGTCGACGTAGCACTTTGGCGTCCCGCATCCCCCGCCCCTGGGCCACACTTCCCTTGCTTTTCACTTCCAAAGTCCATCCGATGCGGCAAACCCAGCGCTCCCTCCCTTCGGACTGAGGGGCTCGTCTAGCCGATCCAGCTGGTCCTTCACCGAGCCCAGCTGGGCCTGCACCGAGCTGGCCCCACGCTCGCTTTGGTCACGTGCTCGGACGCCTAACCTAGGGAACCTACCTTGGACCATAGGGTTAAATCAGACATCCCTTCAAACAGTGCCAATTGAATAAAACACCCTCCTAGACAAAAGCGTGGACATGCTAGCAAAAGCTAGGAAAGCTAGGAAAAGCCCTAAGCTAAAAGCAAAAGCTAGCCTACCAAACTCTGTGGAACAATCTCTTCTTTGACCTTTCGCTGAGGCATGCCCCCATGCGTAGGGACCTGCTGCAAGCCTTGTCTGGAGTTTCGACCAGCCGGTACCGATTGGGCAAAGCTAAACACAAAGAGCGTCGGAACACCGATCCAAATGCTTCCAGGCCTCCGTGCTAAACTTGTCACCCCTGTCCCACGCAAAACCAACTGCACCCCCACAGAAAACCGGACTTCATGCAGCCCGACTGTTCTCGCACAAAAGAACAAGCCATAAAATACAGCAAGAAAACAGAACATACCAGCAAATACAAAACAAAAACAAACAGATTCTGGGAAAGCTTTTTGGGTGCAACTCTTCATCTGCACCAGACTCTGCCAACTGTTTTCCCCATACAAAATTTGAACACACGGTTTCCCTGAAGTTTCAATCTGATTTGTGTGGCATTTACGTAGCCTTGAACAGCTGTGAAAAGAAAGGGATACCTGTGTGGTTTCTGAGATTGGATGATGAAAGATGCGGTGAGATCTGCCCATAGCAAGCCTCTTCATCCATTGTCAAAAGCCGACAGGGAAATTGAGCTTCAACCACCCCTCACGCCGGATCCAACAACTGCCATAAGGCTGTCTAAGAAAACACAGCCATTTGCAGCCTGTTGGCCAGTCTCCGGGGGTCCAGAATGGGGTCACAAATTTGACCCCCACGTGCTGGCAGGCTCATGTTAAGCTGGTGGAAAGTCGGATGGCCGTGGCTCAAGAGGAGCCGAACCCACGTCAAAGCCAGTAGCTCCGGCCTCGCTGTGTTGCCCCTTCTTTGGAAGCACCACCTGATTCGCGCAACAATCTAGTGAGTTCGCCACAGGCCACAGGGCAAGGTCAAATGTGCGGAATCCAATGCTCCAGGCTGAGCCTTGCCTTTGTCTATGGCTCTTTCTGACCCCAACAAGCTGGGCTGGAAAGCTGTTGAATCTTAGGACCGGGTTACGACAAATCTCAGCCCCGGTTTCAGGTGAAATTATCCAACGCCCCATCGCACGAACCGCACCTCCAAGGTTTTGCCAGCTGAGCTTTCGTTGACTTGGACTCGCCCTTGGAGGAACTGCTCCTGGGCCACATGTTGAGCAAATCAAGACAGGGCGCGGTCTGGGCATTGGACAAATCTCCAAGCAACTCAGCACAAACCCAGAAGTAGCAAAGAAAGCCATTCTTGCACGCGGATGTTCTCTTGCAAATATCAACACATGGCTCCTCCAAGTCTGGTGCTCCTAGTATCGCCAACACCTGACTCAGGTCATGCCCCCGCCTTGCTCAAGCAAGAAATCAACTAGGCTGTGAAGCAGCCGCATCAACAGGCAGGACATCGGTGGTTTTGCTGAGGTTTGCCATTCCCACGTGCCGCAATAGTTCAATACTTTCAGCTAAATGAGTCACCGCGAAAGGCTCCTCTCTGTGGGACCTGGTCATTACCAAAACAGGAATCGTACTTATTTCTCTCAAAACCTTGATATTTTTGTGTGTAGTGCATTCTGATTGGCAAGGCATGCAGCGCATTGCCTCTGGAAACCAGTTGGCGAAGTTAGCAGCAGATTGGCCTTGTGCAGCAAGGCTCGGCATTCCCCAAGAGGCCGTGGCTGCGTGTCAAAATCAGAAACCCGGTAAACGGTGCACTCTGCTTCAGCCAAAAGGGGGTCTCCAACTTTGGCACATTGCCAGTGCCCCGGTACTGGCAATGTGCCAAAGTTTGCCTGATAAACCAACAATCAAAACAGGTCGCACCAGTCTCGCGGTCATATAGAATTGAGGCGCCAGCGCCAAGCGGGAGGAATACTAGAAAACTCCGACCTCAGTCTGGCTCAACTGTAGGGAAAACACCAATGCCCCCGCTTAGAAGGGGCCAAAAAAGATGGGACTGAAACTGAACATCTTGTCGGGAGTGAACTCAGAATGGTAGGTCCTTCCTCATCCACCACGACTAGGATAGGAAAAGTACGCTTTTCAGCCTTCGCCTTGCTCGCTTGCATGGTAAGGGTCGGACATGCGCGGCGATCTTCTGACCTTTTGAGCGCAAATAAGCATTGTGAAAGGGCTCCGTGCAATGCGCAGCAGCGACAAGTCACAGCTGTCACACTGCAAAAACATAAGTATCAAGCTTGATGCACATTTAGATTTGTGTTAAAATGAACGTTCCCTTCATGCGGGGAAAACAAAAGGCCAGCGTTTTTCCAACAAGAACTGTGCTTCGCGACTCACAGACATACCCTCATCCCTGGCAGAGCCACGGTTAGTTTGCACAGTGACAGCTGAAAGTATCGCGGCCTACGAGTCAGCGGAAGATGCGTACGCCATGGCGGGAATCACGATGGCGCCCTTGGGAAGTTGCTGAGGCTACCGCTCTGCGTCCGCTAGCTCTGCAATCGTCTGAATGCGTTTGACGTGTAGCTTGATCCCCCTCCCGTTCTTGGTGAATTGGTTCGCCTGCCCTCGTGACGTAAGTCTCGGCACGAAATGCAGCAGGCCAGCAGTTGCTCCATCCAGACTCTACAGTGCCGCACTGAGCGCAGAGAGGCTTTGGGTGGATTTTCGCGTCTGTACCCATTCCTGCGCAGGACGGTCACAGGCCCCAGATCCACATGGGCCCGTGACCAAGGAAGCCAGGGCCTGCATTCTGTGCTTCGCACTATGCAGATTTTGGCGCCAATTCAAGGCAGAGCTGGACACCCATGGCACCAAGCAAAATACAGTATAACATGGGCTTGATCATTCCCAAGTCATCGAGTAGCAACTTGTGTCAGGCCTTGATTTGCGCAGGCAAAAAGCTGCTTCAAGCTCCACGGGACCGATCTTGCTCTCTAAAGTTGCCGCAGTGGACTCTTGCCGGCCAACCTTTGGCTATGCCAGAGGCAGGACGGCAGGACAGCACCCGTCAGCCGCCAGAGGCGCTGTGTCCTGCAGCGTGACTGTCGCTTGGATCCCCGCTTTGTGGGGCAAACCCGAGCTGCGGCAAGCATTGGGGCTAAGGAGGGTTGCACGACCCCTGGTTCTAAGCACACAACTCCATGCCGATCTACACGGCAGTGAAAGCCACAAACTCTGCAGCTGCTTTGGCTTGGGGGCGATGAGACCGAAGCCGCCAAGCTCAGAGTCTTGGAACCAGGGAGCTTGGGCAGCCATCTCTTTTGGGTCTGTTCGGGGGGCTATGGAAGCTCCGAAACCGCTTGCACGTCTCCTCTCACTGCTTGTCTCTACTTGGTCCCTCTCTGCACTTCCTCCCAACCCCTCGCGTCCAGCTGCAGGGAAAAGAGAAGGCCTCAAGAGCTGCACTGACAACTTGCTCAAGCCTGACGTTGGGTTAGAGTGGACAGATAGTCTTGTGAGAATATCTGGGGAGGCTTCCCAAAATATGACAACTATGATTTGGTGTACCAAAACTTTCAGCATGGTGAGCTCACTGGCCTCGGCTTCTCACGGCATCATATGGCCTCGGCCAGTTGCATAGTCTGTCGTCACACCCCGGACACAAGGCTCGCTCGCACTCAAGAAACTTGTTGGCGTGCCTCGAGGCGGGACTTTGCTCTCTCAAACCTGGACCCTCAGAACTTTGCTCGTTTAGGGCAACCTGCTTCAAAAACCCGGAAAAAAAAGGAGAAAAAAGGAAGAAGAAAAAAGAGCAGCCGCTTCAGCAGCCGCTCAACACTTGGGCCTCCCGGCGCGGATGGGCTGCCCACTGCTGGTGGAGCTCCTGCGAGGGGTCGTGCCCGCGGCGGGCGGCGGCGTCGTGGACCGCATCCGCATGGCGGCCTTAACTGCCCATTCGCCGCGCAAACGCGCACGAGGTGCACGCGGGTCTTTCTCAAAGAATGGTCTGATAGATGGTTTCTGCACGCGTAGAAAAGCTGAGACCAAAAGGTTTGATGGTTTTAACTGTTGATGGTGTGAAGGGAAAACCGAAAGAACCAACCGCTTGTAGAGGGGTCTCTAATTGGAGAGAATTGCAATGATAGGGTTGGAATCTAGCGACGAAAAAGCTGGGAAGGATATGTTCCAAGTGGCGATTGTGTGACACTTCAAGGAACTTGGGCTGCTGGCAGCAGCACGAGCAAGTCCATTCATGGCTCCCCTCACCTAAGCACGCACCATGCATCTGTGCATACCACAGCAACAGGTTCAAAGGCTTGGGCAGGAGTGATGGATCGCGTGGATGATCGCGTTGGGGTTGCCTCAAGCGCCATCGCTGTCACTCTAAGCCTTATGAAATCGCTGCGTAGTCCCTCACTTTCGCCCAATCGATGCTGAACACCCGACTCCTTGCAGGACTTAGGCGAGGACATCTCTCCTCGAGTGCCTGAATCCAAGTGTCGGTAATCCCCCTTTCCCGGTAGGGGCACTGTTGCGGGATCCTGCTCGACCATTGTGTCCCAAAACATGTGCCAGCCAAGCCCGACATGTTTTGATCAAGGCGCTTGAAGCTGCTGGGTTCCGAACACGACAGGTCTGAATTCCAAGAGCCACATTGGTGGATTCACAAGATTGGTGCTGAGTTTGCGATGCATGGCAGTGCGCTCAGAGGTTGGTTCTCAGTGTTGGTTCATGAGCTTAGGCTTAGGTAGAATGCTCCTTTGGGCCATTGGGAGAATGTCTGGCTTTCAAGGCTGGCATTCAGGCAACTGAGATTATTCAAAATGAGATAAAACAAGGCCTTGGTTGAATTTGCTGGGGCAGGATGGTTGAGGATGCATGTGCCAACAAGAGGAACCAGAATGCAAAGAACACACAAGCCAATGGATGGACAAATCAAAACCAAGTTTGTCGCTCTGCTGACTGAATTCAGGAGCAACGAGCTGCAAGAAGGGGGAGAAAGCAATTTGAGAAAATGGGGTCAGCAACAACGACGACATGAAGATGCAATGCAGGCTTTGATTGCAAAAACTGGTTGCACGCTTGCATGTCCGCTTGCCCTGTAAGGCCATGGAAAACTCTTTTATTGAAATGCAGGAAGCACGCCTGGCGTTAACGGTGTTTCCTGTACTTTCCCTGCAAACCTCACCCGCCGAAGAGGAAACTCACTTCAACCTGGTCCAAAAGGGCATGTAACCCACGGAACTGGAACGTTGCGAGACACCCGGATTCTAGTCATTGGACAGGTGCTTCGCGCTTCCTGGCTTCCGCGCCTGGGCGACACATCCTGCCGAGCCTGCGGAAAGATTCCAAACGGACACGGAACCCAATGGGTACTGATACCTCGGCAGGGTGCTCCAAAGAAAAACGAATGCGAACATATCCATTGGAAGGGGTGCAAGTAATCTTAACACACGCCGAATTGGGCTATCTGCTTCATCCTTTCGTGGGTCTCTGAAAGAGATCGAGGCAAAACAAAAACTGAAGTTTGTGCGATTTGGCCACCAGCTGCTATCTGTGCGTGTTTGTGAGTATCCGCGCTTTCTGCAAATGTGTCTTTGCGTGCTGGATGGTTGCCAAACGGCCGAACGCACGCAGAGCCTGCCAAGGTTCAAGTGGGCATGAACATTCCTTCAGCCTTAGAGCTTAGTGGCTCTGATAAACCCTGGACGGCTTATCAAGTCTAGTCCTGCTAACCAAGCCCCGGATTTAGTGTTTGGACTAGGGAGAACAAAAAGCAGCTTAGGGTGCAAGGGAAACACTCCGTTCGCGCTTTTCAAGGCCCTGCCTGCGGGGCAGCGGCGTAGCCTAGGGAGAGAAATGGCCGACCAATCTGGAAATGTGAACGTGAACGTGAATGTGAACGCGTGCGTGGCTGGGCGTGCGTTTGGGCGCTCGCGCGCGCGCGCGCGCGTGCGTGCGTGCGTGCGTGCGTGCGTGCGTGCGTGCGTGCGTGCGTGCGTGCGTGCGTGGGTGGGTGGGTGGGTGCGTGGGTGGGCGGGTGGGCGGGTGGGCGGGGGGGTGGGTGGGTGGGTGGGTGGGTGGGTGCGTGCGTGCGTGCGTGCGTGTGTGTGTGTGTGTGTGTGCGGGCGTGTGGGCGTGTGAGCGTGTGGGCGTGTGGGGGCGTGTGGGGGCGTGTGTGGGCGTGTGGGGGCGTGTGTGGGCGCGTGTGGGCGCGTGTGGGCGCGTGTGGGCGCGTGTGGGCGCGTGTGGGCGCGTGTGGGCGCGTGTGGGCGCGTGTGGGCGCGTGTGGGCGTGTGTGGGCGCGTGTGGGCGCGTGTGGGCGCGTGTGGGCGCGTGTGGGCGCATGTGGGCGCGTGTGGGCGCGTGTGGGCGCGTGTGGGCTTGTGTGGGCTTGTGTGGGCGCGTGTGGGCGCGTGTGGGCGCGTGGGTGCGCGTGTGGGCGCGTGTGGGCGCGTGTGGGCGCGTGTGGGCGCGTGTGGGCGCGTGTGGGCGCGTGTGGGCGCATGTGGGCGCGTGTGGGCGCGTGTGGGCGCGTTTGGGCTTGTGTGGGCTTGTGTGGGCGCGTGAGCGCGCGTGTGGGCGTGTGTGGGCGTGTGTTGGCGTGTGTGGGCATGTGTGGGCGTGTGTGGGCGTGTGTGGGCGTGTGTGGGCGGGTGCGGGCGGGTGCGGGGGTGTGTGGGGGTGTGTGGGGGTGTGTGGGGGTGTGTGGGGGTGTGTGGGGGTGTGTGGGGGTGTGTGGGGGTGTGTGGGCGTGTGTGGGCGTGTGTGGGTGTGTGTGGGCGTGTGTGGGCGTGTGTGGGGGTGTGTGGGGGTGTGTGGGGGTGTGTGGGGGTGTGTGGGGAGTGTGGGGGTGTGTGGGGGTGTGTGGGGGTGTGTGGGGGTGTGTGGGGGTGTGTGGGGGTGTGTGGGGGTGTGTGGGGGTGTGTGGGTGTGTGTGGGGGGGTGTTGTGTGCATGTGCGTGTGTGCATGTGTGCGTGTGTGCGTGTGTGCGTGCGTGTGCGTGTGTGCGTGCGTGCGTGCGCGCGCGCGCGCGCGAGCGCGGGCGGCGGGCGGGCGGGCGGGGCGTGCGGCGCGGCGCGGGGCGGGCGGGCGGGCGGGCGCGGGCGTGCGTGCGTGCGTGCGTTTTTGCGTTTTTGCGTGCGTGTGGGTGGGTGGGTGGGTGGGTGGGTGGGTGGGTGGGTGGGTGGGTGGGTGGGTGGGTGGCTGCGGGGGTGGGTGGGTGTGTGTGTGTGTGCGTGTCTGTGTGTGTGTGTGTCTGTGTGTCTGTGTGTCTGTCTGTGTGTCTGTGTGTCTGTGTGTCTATGTGTCTGTGTGTCTGTGTGTCTGTGTGTCTGTGCGTCTGTGTGTCTGTGTGTCTGTGTGTCTGTGTGTCCGTGTGTCTGTGTGTTTGTGTGTCTGTGTGTCTGTGCGTCTGTGTGTCTGTGTGTCTGTGTGTCTGTGTGTCTGTGTGTGTGTGTGGGTGTGGGTGCGTGCGCGCATGCGCGCGTGTGCTTGTGTGCGGGCGCGCGTGTGTGCATGTGTGTGTGTGTGTGCATGTGCGTGCATGTGCATGTGTGTGCCCGTGCCCGTGCAAGTGCGCGTGCGCGTGCGGCTGCGCGTGCGCCTGCGCCTGCGCGTGCGCGCACACGTGCGCGTGCGCGTGCACGTGCGTGTGTCCGTGTGCGTGAGAGTGTGCGTGTGCGTGTTCGTGCGCGTGCGCGTACGCGTGCGCGTGCGCGTGCGCGTGCGCGTGCGGGTGCGGGTGCGCCTGTGGGGGTGTGGGGGTGGGTGTGGGGGTGGGGGTGGGGGTGTGTGTGTAAGTGTGTGCGTGTGTGTATGTGTGTGTGTGTAAATGTGCGTGTGTGTGTAAGTGTGTGTGTGTGTGTGTAAGTGTGTAAGTGTGTAAGTGTGTAGGTGTGTGAGTGTGTAAGTGTGTAAGTGTGTAAGTGTGTAAGTGTCTAAGTGTGTAAGTGTCTATGTGCGTGCGTGCGTGCGTGCGTGGGTGGGTGGGTGGGTGTGTGTGTGTGTGTGGGTGCGTGTGTGTGTGTGTGTGTGTACGTGTGTACGTGTGTGTACCTGTGTGTACGTGTGTGTGAGTGTGTGTGTGTGTGTGCGTGTGTGTGTGTGTGCGTGTGTGTGCGTGTGTGTGTGTGCGTGTGTGTGCGTGTGTGTGCGTGTGTGTGCGTGTGTGCGTGTGTGCGTGTGTGTGTGTGTGCGTGTGTGCGTGTGTGCGTGTGTGCGTGTGTGCGTGTTTGCGTGTGTGCGTGTGTGCGTGTGTGCGTGTGTGCGTGTGTGCGTGTGTGCGTGTGTGCGTGTGTGCGTGTGTGCGTGTGTGCGTGTGTGCGTGTGTGCGTGTGTGCGTGGGTGCGTGTGTGCGTGTGTGCGTGTGTGCGTGTGTGCGTGTGTGCGTGTGTGCGTGTGTGCGTGTGTGCGTGTGTGCGTGTGTGCGTGTGTGCGTGTGTGCGAGTGTGCGTGTGTGCGTGTGTGCGTGTGTGCGTGTGTGCGTGTGTGCGTGTGTGCTTGTGTGCGTGTGTGCGTGTGTGCGTGTGTGCGTGTGTGCGTGTGTGCGTGTGTGCGTGTGTGCGTGTGTGCGTGTGTGCGTGTGTGCGTGTGTGCGTGTGTGCGTGTGTGCGTGTGTGCGTGTGTGCGTGTGTGCGCGT
>CAUJNA010001375.1:0-65000 GCA_963377175.1 Effrenium voratum | reverse complement strand
AGTGCACACAGCCCCACTGCTCTACCCGCGCATTGTTCCAGCGCACACAAGCGGGCCGCAAGGGATTTGTAAATCATCTCTTTTCCAAGGAAACCTCATCTT
Source organism: Effrenium voratum (assembly GCA_963377175.1). Taxonomy (NCBI): domain Eukaryota; class Dinophyceae; order Suessiales; family Symbiodiniaceae; genus Effrenium; species Effrenium voratum. The sequence continues at coordinate 64,898 of CAUJNA010001375.1, read as the reverse complement.
GGAAAGAGGGAACTGCTCTCGCCCCGGTTGTTCGACTGTCAGACGCTCATAGTGAAAAACACACTGCGGTTTAAACACCACGCCGGCATACAATGGGCTCTCTCCTCCCACAAGTTGCATATAACCGCCACAAAAAGGGGGCCCAGTTGCTAATGCTTCCCTTGAAGGCTATTACCAACACCCGCTGGATTTGACCGGCACGCATCAGGATGCACAGCTGATGGCTTTCGGAAGTGTCAGAGCTGGCAATCTGGCCAACTTGGAACTTGGAATGGAGGGGTTCTGTAGTTCGTAGGCGGAAAATTCGGAAAAACCCACTGCAAAGTATCCCCCATCTCAAGTGCGAGCAACCTTGCCTCTTCATTGGCCTCTAAGCGGAACAAAACTCAGCTCGTGAAAGCTAAAACTGACATGGCTGGAGGGGTCCCCTGTCCAGGCAGGCGGCTCCTCGTAGAGCTTCACCTGGCAGTGTCCGGGCTGTTGGTGGGCTTGGCACTCTCTCTCCCCCTCTCCCCCCTCTTCCCTTTCTTCTTCGGGTTCTGGCCGTCTCTTCCTCTGCGAAATCCCTGGCAAATCGTACTATGCAATGGCTAACATTGGAACAAAGGGACAGGCTAATGAGTACCTGATGCTGCGGGTGTATACTGAGGGGGGGTGCAAGCAACCGCTCAAGGTGACGGCTCAACTAATCGCAGCTCGGCCTGGACATTCTTCGCTGTGGCTTTGAAACCATCAAATGTCCTGCCGTTGAATGCAAGGCCAGCTCACTCAAGCATCCCATCTGCGGTGGCAAACCTCATGCCGCGTTCGCCTCTCGGAGCACTTTTCTGACTCAATGCCTGTGAAAATTCCCTGCAAGGGGCAGCGCCTGCCGGAGGTAATTAAGGGTATTGACCATGGCACATTTGTGCCCTGTGAGATTTGTGCCTGGAACAACTCGGCAACATCATCCCGGTCCAGTCAAAGGGCTCTGGCGGGGTAGGTGGCTCGCGAGGATAGTAATGCTTCACGTACCTTGCTGACGGCTTCTGAGACCTATGAATCAATCTGGGGAAGGATGTGGTGGATAACCCAAATAGTGCAAGCGGGGGGACAAGGGAAATGCTGCGATTTCCGCCATGGTTTTGTCCATTTTGTGGAGTGCTGTTGACAACAGCCGTGTCAAATTCCAGCGGAAGCATGGATATCGCAGCTGAAAACGCACAGCATGTCATGATTGAATCCGGTGTTGACTCAAGGTCTGTGGGCCTGGACGGCAGCACGTACATGCAAAACCCAATAGAATTCCAACATGTTCTAACACTTCGCTGAAGCCAACCTCTGGCGGAAGTCGCCCAAAACACACAAAACATGAGGACCTTCTGTGAGCCCTTTCCTAGCTCCGACACTTGTGAGAGCTTCCGGAATAAACTGGTTCCACCGAGACTTGGAGGGTACTGTTTCTCCTCTCTGAAAAGATATGAAACCACACGGACTTCTATGAGCCGGATACCATGTAGCTGGGTCACTTGCAATACTTGGAGAATCCACTGTACCACAAGTGCTGCCGTCGAAGCTCCTGGGGTCATTGTCAAACCTCCGATAGGGTTCCTGCCGACGGCAGTCCAACCTCCCCATCAAGGGGATTGATGACCGTCCCAGAACCCCCCAGAAACCAGGTCTTCAAGAAGCCCCCGCCCACCACAGCCCGGAGTCACTCGTGCTTCTGCGCTTGCGCAGCCGTCAATCGTTCGCGCGGATCCCAACCTCACAGTTTCCCAGTCGATGCTTCATAGGTTCTGCCAACGCGTTCCTCCACGTGACACTCAGCGGAAGCTCTGGGGATCTGGCACAACAAGGCTTTCAGCAAACTCAGGCACGCTGGCGAGGCATTCGGGTACGTCGAGGCTGGCGTCGTGCCAGGTTGCGCACGAGGCATACGGGCATGTTCCAAATTTGGGCTGGAAGCCCAATAATGAGGGCCCTCGATTGAAACAACCCAAAGAAGACAAAGCCACACTCTCTGGAACCTTGTAGATCTGGGCATGGATAACTCCAGCAAGCACTCAGCCCGTGTGTCATGTCGTCGGGTCAGCCACCCCTCCGGAGTTGGACTTGGGAAATATTCATCCTTCGTAAACAGGCAGTCCCAAACTCGATGAAATTCCGCCGCTATTCGTATCAGCCACAGGGATTAGTCCTATCCCTGAGCCAAGCAATCACAGGCGGCGCGCCCAGGTTCACGCCGGATCCTTGAGGACATACCTGGCGATGGGTAAGTGGGGCCTCAACGACGCACTCTGGCACGGGCAGCCTCGATCCAGTCGCTGCTCAAATTCGGGTGACCCCAAAATCCTGGAAGCATGGCCACACCCTGTCACCTAGCAGACTCCACCGGTGCAGAATCCCTTGGATTGGGTTACAAACCAAATCGAGACAGCACCCACGAATTAGCCAGCCTTCCGCAGAAATCGATATGCGTCCGTCTCCTGCAAGAGCAATCAAATGAGGGGGGGGACATTGGATCAAATTAGTTTGTGTTTCCAGTTGCACCTCTGCCTGTCAAAAGAAGTCTGCAAAGTGGGGATGCCTTCCGTGATTCTTGGATCCCTTGCAATAACTGTTTGCTGGTTGGCAGGAAAATCTGTTTGGGTGAGTAGGTCTGGCAATGGATTTGAGTTGCTGTGGATCTATCAACAGTTGAGCACGCGACTCAAATGTTCGTTTAAGTCGTTAAGCACGCGACTCGATATGTAACAAGGAGGGCTTGCTTGGGAGGGTCAAAGGTCACAATATAGCAACACGTCGCATATCAGCGACTGGGGACCTGTTTGGCGGTGCCCCTCGAGTATTTCCTTTTTTGAGCCTCTTACCAGAGCCTTTTCACTGCAGGAACCTGGGAGAGGGGAGAGTCATTGGCACTGACCCCCCGCCTTGGGCAGCCATCCAAGTTGCTCATCGCTGGGGTTGCCCACGAACTTTGCCACCATTGTCACCTCTGCAATTTGTCACCCAAATCCGAGCATCACAGTCTGCCCCGTCTGCAAGTTCAATCTGACATGGCAGTCCCTTCCCATGGTGTTGAAGAGGAAACAATCCCCCCCCTCCTCCTCCGGGAATGAGTGTCAACTCTTCCATTCCATCGCTCTCTTAAAACCTGGTGTGCAAATGAGCGCAAATGAGCGCTGAAAAGCCAACGTCGGCTTCTAAGATGTAGGCCCTCATGAGAATCCACGTTTAACAAGGTGATAGAACCTCCATAAAACCTCAAATGAGTAGCGCGCTAAACCTAGAACCCGGGTTTTGGGCACTGCTATCGATTGGGAAGGCATGCCAGAGCCATGCACCATGTCGATGTGGTTCTTGCCCGGGAACATTGCCTGCGCGCAAAGCGGAGCCCGAAATTGGCCAAAGACCCAGGGATGGCTCCCTGATGATTCATCGATTCAAACCGGTTACCTAGCACCAATGCTCAGCCAATATCAAGGTCACCCCGACATAAGTTTCCGGTTGCACAATTCCCAGAGCAAACTGCCGCCGGTTCTGCCAAGATGAACCAGGCTGACTTCGGATACACTGATAACAACAAACGAGGATCAGCTGTGCGACGCTCAGTTTCTCATCCCTGTTTCAGCCAAGAAAGTGGCCTTCCTCCCAAGAATCTCTCCAAGAATGCAGCCGACCTAAGCCGGCACACACAGCACCCTCAATATGCCTTTTGGTGCTGTAAGATATGATGAAACAACTGCAAGCACCAGAAACCAGGATGCTGCTCCAAGTATGTCGACAGTCCGCATCAACTGCATAGCATGGTAGTTCAAGTGTTCTCGGCTGCTTCGCTCTCAGCTTGCCGCAGACCAAATGTCTACAGCCGTGGAGTACTGCTTTGGCAGAAGCATCACCTTGTGGCCCGTGTTTCAGAACACCGAACATCGATTGACCTGTGGCATCATGTCCTTGATAGTGACAGCCTTTTGGCCAGAAAAGTATTTGAAGGTTCTCATCAGTTGTCAATGTCATCATCCCTGGTCACTGCCTCACTCCGCCACCTCATGCTGGCAGTGAGGTATTGCGTTCAATTTGAGCCTTTTGAACAATGTAAGAATGTGTTGGGCATCTTCGATGTTGCTGGCGATTATCATGAACATCTCATGCAATTCATGGTGTCCGGAACCCCCAACAAAACAAGTGTCTTGCTCCCCTTTCTTGTATAAAAAAAGGAGAAAAAAAAAAGAGAAAAAAAAAGGAAAAAACAGAAAAAAAACGCCGGACACTCCCCGAACTCGCACATCCCGAACTCGCACATGGCACCACGGGAAAGAAAAGAAAAACGAAAAGAAGCACCGTGGAATACCCCGAGTTCACCAGTTTGTAAATATCCAGCGCTTCTCCTGCCTCCGGCGCGCGGTACCAGCGAGTCACCACATACTCCGTCAAAGTCCCACAGGCCTGACTGCCAATTGAATTCAACAGCAGTCGCACTGGAAACTGAGTAGGGCCCATGTTCCCCCACAAACGCGTACAGAAGCAACAAAACATGGGTGTGGGGGGCGCCAAGGGGTTTGCCTTTCGTTTTGGGGACCTCGCAGTTCACTTCGGGCGCCTCCTCCGGCTCGTCCCCGTCCAGCCCAAGGCCGCCCCGCGCTAGGCCAAAGTCGCAGACCTGGCGACATGCGCCGTTCCCGGAGCAAACGGAGTCCACTGGGAAATCTAGTGAGTCCCCTTTTTATTGTGGGATTTGTCTTGTTCAGTCCACACGTAGGAGATTTAATGAGCTCCCCAATGTGCCTCCCAAGGGACTACTGCAAATTCTGATCAAACATCACCACTCTTGGGACCATTTGACCCTTTGGTGAACATCGTATGTTTGCGAATGTATGTCCACCAACCATTTTTCAGCGTGTTCCAGCCAATGAGATTCAGAGACGTTTGAAAGAGATACTGGAAACCCAATACCTTAACAGCTGCCCATGTTGCCGGATGGCTCGGCGAAGAGGGGACTGCAACCCCAGACTGCAGGATCATGAGCCAAACACTGATTCACCTGAGGTTCGCATTATGCTCCACGAACACATGGAAGAAGCAGCAAGTGCTGCTAGCAAGCATCCAGCACGTCAACCCTGGCCTATCAGCAATGGAGTTCCCCGATGCCCAGATCCCATAAAAGCCGAGATTTGGTGCATCAAATAATAGATCCCTAGCAACGACAACAGCCAATGCTCTTCCAAAGACTCTGTGGCTCCTGCTTGCAGGGAGAGAACCAAACCATGGGTCATTCCGTTCTGCGGACATGGCAGCAATGCAGCACGTACCTTTTCGACTCCCTGACTTCCAACCTGGACGTGCCAGGAGTGGGCAATTCAGGAACCTGTCTACCCTTGGTGTCCTTTTCAAAACAAACAAATGCCACTGGCAAACAATTAAGAACTAAACTGAAACCCACGTGACATCTATGTTCCTCACGGGAGCCTTGAGCTTGCAGTCGGAGGACAGCAAAATGTTGGCCGGCTTGAGGTCACGATGCGCCACCTTGGAGGTGCAACCCACCACAGAAAAGGCGCCGAAAACCGTGCTGTGTATTCGGCACATGCCCCCGCGCGTACAAACATATGTCATGCCTTGATCAGTGTGTTCGCAGAATGCGCATGTACATAGTTCTGTATGGCCTGACTCACCATTGGCTGTGCTTGAATGCATCCATATGCAGTTGGTGGCCCGTAAGCCCTCCACTCCAGATGCATGGAGGTACTCCATGGCGCGCAAGATCTGCACCGTGCGTCCCGAGCGAAGTTGAAAGATCCCACGGCAGAAGACACTTCTGGGATTCTGGTCAGGCTTCCATCTTGCGTCCCCAAACCAAAAAGGACACAAGCCCACGAACCCTGGGTTGAAGTCCTTCCAGGGATGGCCGAAACATGTTTTCTTTGCTGGTAGGGTTGGAATTGTGAAAAGGGGCCAAACCAACTCACCTGGGCAAGCTTAAAAATCAGGAGAGCCCTTCCAATGAGGTGCTTTCTGCGTTGTTTTCTGCTCAAAAACCAACCACTAAAAGAGCTCGCGCACGTTCCCACTCGCGGGATCCCCAATAACTGGCCACCGGCCTGCACCAGGATGACCTGCACATGTTTCTCGCTCAAGGCCTCAGCAAGTCAGAGGCTCATCCGAGCTGAGCAGCCGAATCCACCGAGCGACCTTCTGAACAGAAAGCAATCACACAAACAACCAAGCAACCGAGTCACCGAGTCACCGAGTAAGCAAGCAAGCAGCCAATAGACGAACCGCCCGATGCTAGACATGTTGAAAATAGCAAGATGCAAGGCTAGAGAAAGAGAGAAAGAGAGAAGCAGAGAGAAGCAGAGAGAGAGAGAGAGAGAAAAAAAAAAGGAAGAAGAAAAAAAGGCGGTGCCATGGTGAAAACCTCATGGGAGCCTCATCATGGTCCAAGTCGTGGAAGCTACAGTTGCAATTGTTCGCAAAACCTCCGTTAAAGAAGAGGCGGCCATCTCTGGCTCGATCTTTGGCCCCCAGCAAACTGCTGAACATGTTTCCAGTTGGTGGTGGAAGCAGTGCACTACAGGTTAAAGAGCAACGAAATCTCCAGGGGTACATGGCATGTGTCACGTACCCTCCCACCCTTTTCACACGGAATCTGACGTTTGGGGTCCCTTTAAAAGGACAATGGCCCAAATCAGGAACCCCCGAAACGTCAGGTTCCATGTGAATAGGGGAGGATAGACTTCCGGATGCTTCGCCGCGATCCGCCTGCTGCGACTGGATGATCTTGTGGAGGTCTGCCGCCAAATACCTCGAGGGAGATCGAAGTGATGGTAAACGCTATCCTGCTCACATGGGTCAAAATTGAACCACCAGGGCGCCGCAGGTTTTAGTCCTTTGTTCCATTCGCCAGGGACTTTTGTTGGTACCTAGTTTTGACCGAAAGAAGGCAAGGCTTTCTTTGAACTCTGGACTCTGGATTCAGCTGCACTGGGACTTGCACAAAGTGACCACTTGGGACACGCTGCTTGACTCGGTTTAGCCCAAGGCAAGCCCTTGAAGCCACCCGCCCAGCTGGAACAAGCCTAAACCTCCCACATGAATTCTACAACCCAAAACCAATCTAGACCCACACTCCACTAACCCTCTCCCAGTCAAGAACCACCCTAAATCGACCCGATCCTCCCCTGAATGATTGCAAAACCTATCCACACAAGCCAGTTGGTCTCCAAATTAGGGGACCCCCAAAATATAAAATAGTGTTTTCCCTCTGGTTGCCTTAATATTAAGAAACGGAACCCTTAAAGCTTTGGAGTTTCTCAAAATAGGGCTCCCCTACTATGGTTGGTCTCCTTTTGGCTTCCTTTCAAAAAAAAATACAAAAACAAAAAACGGGGTACACAATTTTGAGTCCCACTTGGCCACTACGGGGCTCCGGTTACTTGGCCACACAGTCGGCGCACGGCAGCACAAGGTAGATGTCATCATAGTCCGGCGAAGAGACCTCAGTGGTTCTTGGTTTCACTGGCTGCAGAAGGAACACGGCGCCCCATGTGGCCCTTTTTGAGTCACAACCTCAGTCACAACCAAAGCCTATCAAAGGAGCCTGCCAGTACCCAGAACTGGACTTTGGTTCAACTCTGGGACCCGCGCAGCAGGGAAGTCCAAAAGATACAGCAGGTTCTCGTGGCGCAGCCGTGCCAACAGCCGGATCTGACACCGAGGCATGCAGTCAAGCATGACGCTTGAGCCATGGTTGCTTGTTTCTCCACTTTGAACTTTGACCAATCCGCGCACAAACTCAGGACCGTCACGATCTCACTGCCAACAGGTGTTGAGAAACTCTGCTGGAGCTTCAACGAACGCATCTTGCAAAGCGATCCAAACAAATGCCATTCGCCAGGGGCATCCAAGCATCTTCCCACGACCAGGTGGATCCGTTTCGCTTGAGATCCCATGGCAAGGGGTTGCGCCTCGCGGAGCATGCTCTTTCCGTGCCGCGCCGCTTGCTTCACATGCTTCACGGCCACCTGCCATTTGATTTGCGTGTCAGAGCCTCCGTGTCGCATGACAAATCATCTCGAAGCGCACTTTGACTTTGTTACAGAAGAGAAGTGGCTTTGGAGAGAGAAAAAAAGACTTCTGGATGGGATGTGATACATTGCCAATAGCCTGCTCGCCCGACTTCTTGTCCTCGCAAAGGTACACGGTTCCGTACGCACCACGTCCAAGCCTCGCGTTACAGCTTGCAAGCATGCCTCCCAGAACATTCGCAGCTAATCCAACAAATCTGAATGCAGGTTTCGGCATGACCAGCTACCACGTTGCACAGAAATGCCTTGAGCTCTGAGCGCTTGGCTGCTTCACAATCTTTAAATAGCTTGGCAGCTCAGCTCCTCCTGCTCGCTCTTTGCCCGACATGGCTCCCTTTCTGCGTGCGCGATTCTAGGGGCGGCAAGGGCCCTTACATCTCCCAAGATGAGAAGCGAACGGCGCCATCTTGAATCTTAGCCGTCAAATTGGTTGCTCTTGTCAGCTCAGCCGGCAACTCTTGACCTGACATTGCATTCGATAATAGAGAGCCTTCACATGCTGCAGGTGTCCAAGCGTGCAAGCTCCAGAACCGAGGGCTCTTAGGGTGCAAGCTATTACAGGCACGGTGCACAACGCAAACAGTGCAATGGCATGAACCGCTGTCCCTAGCTTTTTTGCTGGCACGCGCCAGTTTCACTAGCTGCTCATGCGGCAGGCGGTTGCCAAGCGCAAGTGAGCTTGGAGACTCCACAATTCATGCACTGCGGGGTTGTCTTTGACACCTTCTTTGAGATGATGAAACGTGACCTGAGACACTCAGATCACTTGATGACAGCTCTTTGGCTTGGCCACAGCTGCATTCTGTGCGTAGGTTTGGTGGGAAGGGAATGGCAAGTCCAGCATCTGAGGCTATTCGGGTTGAAGCGTGTCATCAAGCCCCGGCTCCCACCTCAGGACGTTTCTATTTGAAGCCTGCCCCAAAAACCACTCATCCTCGAATCGACCACCATGGCTTTGCACTGCCAAGGCGCTCCTCTTGTGTGAACCTCGTTGTAAGCAATGGCTACAAACTAACATTCAGGTCATGGTCATAGGAGCAACAGGCCAAAGAGCTGATTCCAGTAATAGAGCCTTCCAGACGGAGATCTGACTTCTAGCCAGCCTGTGTCCTTGCCGAGTCAGGCAACGTCCACGGAATTGGGGGGCGTCAAAACTAGCCGGGACCCCCTCAAAGGTTGGCTTCACGGCGGTGTCCTTTTGAGAGATACAACAAACGGGGATGGCACAAATGGCCTGCACATGCTGAACCAGGAAACACGCCCTGTCAACTTGTTCGAGTGGCGCAAGGCTTCAAAACCACTCCCTCTTGCAATGGCACCTTGCACTGCCAGAAACTGTTTGTTAGTACGTCTTGAATGCTCAAGGCTGAAATGATCCTGCGTGCTTCGCCTGAACCTCAAATGTTGTGCGAGTCAAATGACTCATTGATACGGCAGAGACGTGCATGGAAGACATTGGAATGTCCAATGTCCAGAAGCAGCTAGCTGTGCAAAATCTGCTTATCAACTTCAAGCGGTTCAACCCCTCCTCCGCGTACGAGGATTGCTGCCAGTCGGCGTAAGTGGACGCCTGCAAATATGCGCAATGGGAAACTGACAATGCCAAGACAAGCATCAGGGCCGCAGAGCAACATCTCGTCAAACTCTGAAGCCGAGTCCTCGTAGAAGGACTGTTGCAGTTCTGGGACGTAGCTGGAAGCCTGCAACATCGAGACAGCAGCCATTGCACGCATGGGAGGCCGTCCTAAGCGCTTAGGCTTAATTAGGTCCCGGAGCCTGGGCTGCTGTGTCCGCAAGCGCCCCGCCATAGGTCTGCCTTGATCGAACCTAAGGCCACCGCGCATGCGATGGGTTTCAATGGGAAACCAAAGGGAATGGATCCCTTGTGACACATGCCCGGTCAATGCACGAGCTCCATGGAGGAACCTGTCGATTTCCGTTTCAAGACTTGCACGAACTCTTCCGTTAGTTCCGCAGGTAAGTGCTGCACGAGCCCGCCGGAGCTGGCGCGGTCAAAGACCTCGGGTTTTCTACTTTGCCTGCGCAAAGGCAACAGCTTCTCATGACAAAATCACTTATTGTGGATGTTCGATAGAACCCCCACGCATGCCGAAAGCTTTGTAGCTAAAGGAAACAAAGTTCTTGTATCTCCATTGCTCCTGCAAACCAAACCCTCCAGCGGCCTCCTTTCTGCCCCCGCTCCAAGGATGGCACGTTTCCCACCTCATCCAGCTCGGCAATCTGGTCTCCTGATGCAGAATCCCGGACATGCAAAACGCAAAATCTCACTGATGGACTTTACAAACGCGGCCATGTCGTGAAAACGTTCACCACCTGCGCCTGAAAAAGTCTGTCACACATGCCCTCCAGACTCCAAAAGCAATGTCGCCTGAGCCGCGTTCCAAAGGGGGGGCAGGAACCCCAATACTGGAGGGTAGGGGAGGGGGGGGGGGTTTGGGGGGGGCTTGAACCTGGAACATATTTGCCCAAGTTGGCCAAGGACATAGGCCATGGCCAATCTTCGATGGTTGGCTCCCCTGAGAGAATGACTCGCCCGCATTCTAACGTCCCTTTGGAACAAAAAAGAAGAAAAAATAGTCTCCTTCCGGCTGGTCAGCCACCTTTCTCAACTTCTGATCGCCATGCTGTTTCCACTTCTGCATCAAGTCGTCGTGCTGCTTCTGCCCCTCATCCAGCAGGTGGTCCATACCAGTCTCCTCCTCCTCTGGTGCAGCTATGATCTCCGCCTGAGAGGCATGAAACCTGGTCACTCATTGTGACTTGTCGTACCAAGATTGTTCCAAATGCTACCTCTTTAGAACCCTTGAATGCGTGCGGCGGGCCAACGGCTCTCAGGGAACCCTTAGCAACCCTTTTCCACCCTTGGAACTCTAGGGCTCGCCCGCCTCGGCTTTTTGCGCTGGTTCCTGGCCCGCCGTGAGCGCGATCCACTCCACCTGGGAAGGGATTGTTCGGTGATTGAAAGGACAAAGAATGAACCCCTCGCTTTATGCGCAGTGGGTTGGGTCGCCTGTCAGTTACTTCCATTCCTGAGCCCGTTCTGGATCTCGTTCATGTGGAACCCTGTGTTCCGCGGACCAGCCCTCAAAACGGGCCGCTGTGTAACCCTCCAATTCGCTCCAGGCCTGCCAGGCATAGAACGCTTCCGACTTTTCCAGCACTCGCGGAGGACTCTCCTGTATCTTCCGGAAAAGGAAAGAGGAGTCAACAGACATTCACTGAATTAATTGAGACTGAAACCCCCTTGATCCCTCTATCGCCATCCCTCTAGAATCCGCCAACCTAAAATGAGTTGCATAGTGCGCCGCCTCTAAAGGTGCCCGGGACCAAAAGGACCTCCCACCTTCGCTCCTACAAGGAGGAAAGTGAGTTTGGAAGGGTGCTGAGGTGGCAACTCTTCTTGGCCAGCGTTTGTCTAAGTAGGACACCTACCGTTGACCGAAGAGCAAACTCATGGCTTGCATGGAATTTGCTTTCAAAGGGCCTTCTCTCAATCGTTGTTTTCTTCATGAGACGTGAGATCAAGTTCGAGGCCCACAAAAGGTCCAAGGTCGATTCGCTACGCGCAACTCATCAAAACCTCCCCTTGAGCCGTGTGTGTGTGTTGCCATCCGAGTCAACCTCACCTGCAGGTTGATGGTCAGTGGGAAGTTCACGCGGTGCAGCGTCTCAATATCTTTCGTCTGCAGGATTTCCCGAACGGTATTCACCACATAGTAGAGCCGGCCTCCCCGCGTCTCACCCCTTCTAAAATGGAAGAGAAAAGGCAACCGCAGCTGAGCCATGGTCCATGAGAAATGCGGTTTGCCAAACATGGCCGGTGTCCTAATGCGTACTTTCATAACTAGCAAGTACTATTGTTCCACTCATCCACTGATAAAATCAGAGCAACTGTGCTGTGGTGTCCAACTCCGGCCTACACTCTGACACGAAACTCCTGCAGTACGAGAAACCGGCCTTCCCCTTCCCTGGGAATCTCACGCGACTTCAGCATCTTGTCCACTTCTTCCCTCCAATCGTCGCTGTACTCCAGCACCACCTCAGGAATTGGAACCAGACCTGGAACTGTCGAAAACACCAGGCTTGTCATGACTATGACAAGTGCAGCTCCACCTCAGGCATTTGGAAACGTCACTAATTGGGAACCAGTTGGGGGTTGAATTCCCCCAATACTGCAACTGAATCAACCGCATCCTGCCACGATCCCGATGTTGCTCGGCGAGCCCCTCAGGCCCCAGCGGTCTCAGTGAAGGCAGATACCTCTCATAGATCAGCGGCACTTTCAATTCTCGCTGAATCACCGAAGCAAAAGACGGTGGGTTCCTTTGGGACTCCCAAACAACCTCGTTAAAAGGCGTTGCAAGTTTTGCTGATCCAATTACTCCTGGTTTCCCTTATGCAAGCCAAGGAGCTTTTGTGGCTGCTGCCTGGGAATGCCGGCCATTGATCTAGGGCTCACATAAAATTCAACTCCTCTGTAGCTGCGCTAGTAGCGACAGCCAGTGCCGAAGACTACTCGCATCTGAGCGGCATCCGTCAAAGACTCTTGGGACGCTGATGCCAGACTCTTCTCCGCCTGCTGGGCATTTTCACTTTCAGGGTGCTGCTTGCTTGCTTGTGGAGTCGCTGTGCCCGTCCCCATGAGGCGATGCAAGTGAGAGCAAGATGTTGCCTCTAAGATGTCCGACAGTTTATGATTGGCTTATTTGTACTCATGCTGATCCTAATTTCATTCTGGCAGAGTTATAGGATGCTACGCCGCTCTTGCCATGCGATGCAAGCTCGGCCAGATTGATATAGTCCGCTCAGGGGCATCTAAACAAAGGAAACCCATAAGAGTCGGCCGCCTTGCTTTGACATGGCTCAAGAAAAGGCCAGCTTGAGACTTCGCACAGGTTGTTGAATGCAAAAGCCCAGTGCGTTCTTACCAAACCAAGTACCATGCCGAGGTGTAGCAAGTTGAAGTGCGTCGGATGCAATCAGAACCTCACTCTCGACACTTCTCGTTGTGCCTTTGTGCTGGGATCAGTGCAAACCTACCGAGTATCGCAACCTGAGATATATCCCTTGTCAAACAAGAGTCAAAAGGGACTACATGAGCCGTGGCTTGACGTCCTTCCAAGATTGCCACGAGCCCTGCCAATGAACGTGCGGTTGGCTCTTTGCTCGTGCTGCGGGTTCAAAAACTGAGCCATGTGCCGCCCGTTTTTGCTTGGCTGCCTTAGTCCACTGCACCGGGACTGACTGTCTGAAACCCGTCCAGTGTTGTCAAACGCTTCCCCATTCTTCCGCCAAACTAACACAGTGTGCTCCCAAAGGCCAAAGAAACTCTGGGCACCTGCGGTCGAAGTCCCCCACCATGAAAAATAAATCCCGGCAAAAACAGAGGCCCATTTTGGGGGCACCCGCCCTCAGGTTTTGGGTCGCTTCAAAGCTCCTCGCCTTGGCTTCCAGCACAGCCGAGGACACCGCCGGGCTGGCCGCCCAGCTTCGTGCCCAGGCCACGAAGGCCGGATCCACCTCACGGGTCAACGGGGAAAAGATCTCTGTGGACGGACGAAATCCGCTCGCACCTAAGAAACCATGGGATTGAAACCATGGTTTCTTGGTATTTACGGGGGGAAACCATCATTCTAGGGTTTCTTGGTGCAGGATTTCGTCCACCCAAAGTAGGTGCGATCCCCCGCCCCATGTCAACTTGATTGCCTGCACGACTTAGTTCGGTTCCTCACGACTTTAGGTGGACTTCTTTACACTTGGCGGTTGTTGAATTTGCAAAGACTCTGATTTGAGCTCGTAAGTTGCTTTTACAGACAGTGTCACAAGACTGGACCACTGACAAAAAAATGTGGTTATCTGCTTTCAACCAAAAACAGAAATATCAGTTTCGCTTCTCTTGTTGAGACGAGGGAAACTGCTGTGCTCAAATAATCAGCCCCAAGCTGGCACCTGATCCTCCTCCGCCTGCTCCAAGGGCGCAATTCTCGCCCGCGAGGTAGGCTTAGGCCGCTCGTACATGACGAACTTGTATACGCCGTAGGCAAAGAGCGCGAGTATTGCAGCACTGCAGGTGAACATCAGGATCCACAGAAAGATAAGCACCATACCCAAGACAACATCCTCCGAAGGCACCTTCACAGTTACATCCAGCGTGGTGGTGAAGAAATCCGGGCAGATGTTTGTCACGAACCACTCCAAGGAATCGGAGCCTTTCAAGCAGGTCATGCTGGTCATCATATCCGGGTAGCCTTTGCAAGCAGATCGGCACTCCTGGCCCTCTCCAGGTTTCGTGCAGTTCCAGCCCTGGCCAGGGTCTGGTGGCAGCAAAGACTCATTGCAGGAGACAATATACACCGGCGGCAAAGGCGGCACCTCGAAGGTCGTGTAAGTGGGATGCGTCCACTGCTCTGTGGTCGTGGAGGTTGTAACCTCTACGGGGATGTACAATGCCTGACTCACCCACTGTAGAGCAGAATCGACTATCCAACTGGAGCGGCAAGAGCTAACTAAATGAAAAACCAAAGGGCCCCTTCAAAACGAGGGGAGGGTTGCGTGCCCTGTGTTGGCAGTTTGATCTAGATCGACTTGCAAAGGGGTCGGGGGCCACCGGACAGCCAGGCTGCCGTGTACGCTGCAGCTCCAACGTAAGCGATGCAGGTGACGTCCACTGCATCCCAGTACACGGGTCGCTCCACTTCCACGCCCGTCATGAGCCAGGCTTGGTCCGCGACGGACCACCTGGGGAAAGGCAAGGGTTCAGCATGATGAACCAGCGTCACCACAAACGGTCCCCACAAACCTGTAGGCAAAGAGCTTGTTTGCCCATGCCCCAGGATTCATCCAGTTTGCAAGCGATGGCAGTGCTGGGTTCTCAGTTTCAGTGCCTATCCCCGGCCTAGCGCATGCCACTTCCATTCGGAAGCCAGGCGGGGGAGGCGGCTGCGGAGGCAACCAGACGGTCCTGACGGGACATCACCTGAATCATGAACTCCCATTTTGGATGGCCTTAAATATTAAAGCAAGCCAGGAACAAACCTTGCTAGGTCCCCAGTTTTGAAACACGCATTAAAACGTCCTCAGAAAGTGCTCAAGATTCCAACGCATACTTTACGCATCCAGCCAGAAATCATGGTCATGGTCAATTTCAAAACATCCTTGTTCGCTCGCAACTTGTGCGGGGGTTCCAAACAATTTGCCTGCCTCACGCGCATGGCCCTTTCAGGCTCCGTCTCATTGAAGAAGAACGGAGACCCACAGAGGCTGAGCTCCATATCTGCTACTGTCCCGTTGGCAAAGACATACTGGTTGACGCCCTTCATGGGGTCTGCCCAGGTGTACGGGTTGCTTCTGTGCCAGTAAGTTGCCTTTGCAACCAAGCTTGTGCAAGTCATGTCCTGCAAGCGACGCCCAAACTCATTTTGGAAGAGACTTGCGGGCAGCAGGAGGTCCCCATAGTCAAAGCCTGTGGCCGGCACCGTCAAGGGATTCCTCCAGGAGACCTGCAAAGACAGCCCGCTGCCTTCAAAAACGCCGCTGAGGCTCAGGGACTCGCCAAGGTGCAGCCTGGAGAGGAGGCCCTGTGCAACGACATCCGCGAGCGCCTCCACTCGACCTGTGAAGTTCACGGCTTCACTCGTATCCCCCGTGGTGTTGTCGCCCAGACGGTTCCCGTCGTTCACGCCCGACAGGGCCTCAGCTGGACTCTAACAACATTTGGGGCAAGCCCTGTTTGACTCACGACATGTAATTAGATGGACAAAACTGTTGGGCATCAAAAAGAGGTGGTGGTCCGTCATTCGGACGTGTGCCTTGTTTTGGTATCTCTCAAGCAAATGGGGGGGGGAGAGCGGCGGCGGCACCAAGAGGAAACATCATTTTGGGTGGGGCTGAGCCATTCAGGTGGGACTTGTTGTTTTCCACAACTTGCTGTTTCAGGTGGGACCGGCACCTGCCTCCAACACGGACACCGCCACCGCATCGCTCAGCCCGGCAGGTTGCACCGCCGCAAGGCCCACGCAGCTCTGTAGGAGGTCCGCCGCACGCGACAGCTGCGACTTGTTCACCACCTGAATTCGAATGCACCAAGTGTCCGGCCCGTCTCGGCCGTTCTTCACGCGTGTTTCCGGCTGGCTTCTCTTTCTGCGTTTGGTGTCTTATCCTAGCCCCCGCATCGCCAAACCCCACACCTGAGGCGCGCCGGACCGGGCGCCGCCAGAGCCACCCACCAGGGACGCCACCACCTGCCCCATCTTCTCCAAGCCATCCGCGCTGGGCTCCATGATGCCCAGGGCGACCTGCGGATGTACGCTGTCTCGCAGACAATGCCACGTTTTGGACCAAGACGTACACCTGAAATCCGCCCGCCACTCAATTTCCACCACTGATGCTCACAGCCTCTCAACAAAGGGGGTAGACTTTGGAAAAGAACTCTCAGAGCAACATCCACAACTCCGATGTTGTGCAAACTGGTGAAGAGGTGCATTCCCATACTCCTCACTGATTATTGACAAAACTGGGGCAGGCGTTCCAATTTGTCCATGTCCATTGAGGCGACGGGACTTCTCCCTGAAACCATCCCCAGTTTTGACGCGCCACCTGGCTTTCTCTCTCCGCGGGGTCGCAGGTTCCTTGGGGCCTTGGGCTCCGATCGAAACCTTTCTGACGGACGCGCGCCTCCAAGGCACCCAGCAGAGGCTCTGTGAACAGCGCAGAACCTCTGGACGAGAGCAGAACAGCGTCCACCGTGTTCAGAATACGATCGGCATCCCTGGAGGTGAAGCTTGCCTGCGCCGCCGGCATCCGCAACCCACAAAAATCACACCTCCGAAAGCAGCCAAATCCAACGCGCCACCCTCACAGTCTTAAATGAGCATTGCAAAACTAACATCAGGCTCTTCTCACCATTACCGGCAATGTTGTTGATCCCGGCTCAAGCCTGTTCGAAAGGGCTCGATTTGTGGCACTGGAGTGTGTGTTTGTGTGTGCTCCCTTTTGCTTTTTCAAATTGCTGAACTCAGGGGGTTCTCAAACCTAGCAAATTTAGTGCAGGGGGTGTGCAAAAATGCACTGCGCACATTCCCCATTTGCCGCGGCCTCCAAAGCATCCGCGACCTCCTGCAGCGCCACATCCTCCGAGGCCACCACGGGGCCCAGGACGGCTGCGCTCGCCTGGTGCTCTGAGTCGTTCTGCCGAACCCCCACTCTCCCCCAAAAAAACAACCTGAAAACCAGCCTAGGTTCCGTAGATGTCCAACCCAAATGCACCTCCCCAAAGAGAAAACCAATTCAAACTGGCCCGCAAGGATCAGGTCCAAAGCCAGAGAGTGCAGATTTAAGAGCGTCCTAATTTGGACCCCACCGGGATTGACCGCACCCGACAATCCCATGAGCACCCATTTATTGCAGGTGAGCACCTTCTCGTTTTTGCTAAATCCCAAGATCCTTCTTTTGCACACTTCCTTGCTGCGGAATCCTATGGAATCCACAGTCAATGCGATGGAACAATTGATCTATACACAACCCCTGTAGCGCTTTCTGTCGCTGGGACGAACACACACCAGGAGTCGGTGCAAAAGCATCAAAGGGTGAGCATCAGAACTCTGTTCCTCGACCCTTTGGTGCAAGTCAGTGAACTTCGAGCGTCGAAACGCCCGAAGCGTGCTACTCAATTAGGCGCTGTCGCGCAGCATGCCCTCTGTCCACCTCGCCAAGACTTGAGCCACCTTCCCTCCCACGGCTGCCACCTTCTTGCTCTTCACAAAGTACTCGTTCACGAGGTGGCTGAGCCCAAGGCAAATGGCAAGATAGACGGGGAAGAAACCCGTTGGCATCGGCGCGCCCCAAATCTTCCTGGCCAGCACCTTCTTGTAGAAGATCTGCCCGATGGGGCCGTGCACGATGAACATGGGGAACGCGATGGAGCCGAGCGTGGCCATCGGCTTGCACCCGAAGAAGCGCGTGATCGAGGATGGGCTCGGCGACAAGGCGTCCCTGTGCATGGCCGTGAGGAACTTGGTGAAGAGAGGGACGAAGAGCACTCCCCGGATGATGGCATCGTTGAAGTCGAACTTCGTGAGGCGTAGTCCCAGTGAGGCATATGCTGCCAGGAATAGCCACAGTGGATTCGCCGGCTTTTTCTTCTTATCCTCCTCCGTGTCCAGCATCACATCACGGCAGGCGACGATGCCCATGGTCATCTCCATCAATGCCCAGAATGGATGGAATCGGGTGAGGTTCCACATCAGTGGCATCATGACCTTGCCATCAACTGGGTGCTCCTTGCTACTGTGGAATCGGGCGGTTTCCGAGTACGACACCTTCTGCAGCAGCGAGATGCCAGTCAGGGCTGCAAACAGCTTGCGCAAGCCAGTCTTGGACAGCGCCGCAACTTGTGGCAGCACAAAGGTTGGCATGGTGACATTCGAGAAGGTAAGCGCCGACAAGAACCAAGTCGGCTGGTTCCAAATCTCGGCCTCCTTTGGGAACCAGGCCTGCAGCATGCTGAAGTTCAAGAAGGCCCGAAAGGCAATCATTCTCCAAGTTGCGTTGAATTGCCTCTCAGCCCAAATGAACATGGGTGCGAAGATGGCAGAGCTGACGAAATGCAAGGGATAGTAGGCCATGACTCTCTGCCAAAAGAAGAGCTCAGGGTTGGCCACTTTCTTCTCCTCAACTCCTTTGGCTCCGAGCTTGGTGGAGGTATATGCTGAGACATATCCAGAGATGACAAAGAAGCCTCCGACCAACACGTTCTCCTGGGTCAGCAGCTTCAGCATGGTGAGGTTCTTGGTGCCAAACCTGGCGAAGTGCGCCACCACGATGGGGAAGACCAGCGCAAAGCGGCACCCATCGATGCAATCCAGGCGGGGCTTGGAGACCTTCACCGGCTTCACATCCGCGGGCCTGGGGGCTGCCTTGGCATCCGCGTCCATGGCTAGGCGGCTAGGCACGAGACAGAAACTACCAGCGCTGAAGCTGCGGCGGGCTCTCGTTTTCTTCCTCAAATTTGTCTCTGCCCCCAAAGGCAAAAGTGGTCAAAAAAGGGACCGCTTGTGGACCAGGTTCGCGGCTGGTTACGCAGTGCCGATGGCGAACGAAATGGCAACTGTGACAAGTGTTTGGCCGAGCCCGCCTCACCCCCCAACCGATCTCGGACTCGAACCACGATGAAAAAGGTGCCAGGTGCCATGACCACGTCAGCCAGCACACTGCTGGAGTCCTGGAAAGCACTTCACAGAATGTAAGGGGCAAGCGAATGGGGACCTCCTTTTTGCTTCATCTTTGAGGGGAAGCAAAGACAGGCCAGCCATCTGTGGGGTGCCTGGATTCAATTGACCACCCCCGGCCTTTATCACCCTCCTTCCTTCTTGCCCCCCGACAGCACACACACACACACACACCAATCTGACCAAGCCCGGGACCCAGTGCTGAAGCGTCAAGCCGCCCAGCTTCCGGAAATACCTGGAATGCTCTCTCAAAATTTAGGACATGGGCCCCAAAATGATTGGGTTTCTGCTCTGCTTCTGGCTCCCAACAGAAATTGGGGTTCCCAAAAACCAAAAAAGAAAAACGCCGGACCCCGCCTCTCGCTGGAGGAGTTCTTCCAGTCCATCTTCGGCGCTACCCAAGTGTCATCCGCCCACGCATCTCCCGTGTCCGCCGGGAAGCGGACAAAGGAGTAGCTGAGACTGGCCTCTTCCTGTTGCATACAACAAGGTTCACGGAAACTAAAAAAGTAAAACGCCCCATTTGCTTGTTGCCGAATCTGAAGAACCTGCCAGGTCACCCACCGATGTAAGGATACGTTGTCGCGGTCTGTCAACCCTGACAAAGGAAATGAATGGGCATCCATCCCTGTACAAACAAAATGGGCTCGTGTGCACCAATGAACAACAGGGAATGAGAAGGGGCGGTTGAGACATGGCGTAACATGAGGAAGGCGGACGCATTCATTGCCCAACAGCTTCTGAGACCTCCCAGCAGACAACACACGATCCCCACCTCATCGTGCCACCCATAGGTCTGCATGGAAAACCGGCCCAGAGCTGGCCCTGACCTGCGCCATTTGCAGTACTTGCATTGGACAAGTTCATGGGACACGCTGCGCCTATCCTTTGCTCTGGTCAAGCCAAAGAAACATGTGATACCTCAAGCCCCCTTTGGTCTCTCTTTCACAAAAAGAACAAGCAGTCCAGCCCAAATTTGGGTGTTTTCTCAAAATTGTGTCCCGAAAGGCTTGGTTTCCTCCATTTGGTTGAAATCTTCCTTTTGAGGGTGCTCCTTTTGGAAGGGAACAACCGTCCCCAAAACTCGCGCCTGGGCGCCAGCTCCAGGATCCCTTCGCTGGGCACCCCGTCTGCCAGGAAGGGCACGGAGGTCGCCGCCACCGCCGACCCGGACATCGCCTCCAGCGCCGCGAGGTACCACCCGGGCGCAAAGCGCTTGGCGGTGTCGTTCGACAGGCCCACCAGCGCATACCTGAAGAAACCAAGAGAAAATACAGAAGAAATCATGAGGGAAATCAGAATGGCCTCTGACAAAACCTCTAATTATTCGGGCCTCATGGACGCTCGAGCTGGTGACTGCTTTGTTCTTACCGCTATTCCCGGCCTTTGCCCCTGCCCTTGGCAACACAGCAGCAGCAGCAGCAGCAGCAGCAGCAGCAGCAGCAGCAGCAGCAGCAGCAGCAGCAGCAGCAGCAGCAGCAGCAGCAGCAGCAGCAGCAGCAGCAGCAGCAGCAGCAGCAGCAGCAGCAGCAGCAGCAGCAGCAGCAGCAGCAAGCACAGCACAACCGCAACGAGAACGTCAAAGCGGCAGCGCGGCAGCAACAACAGCCAAGACAGCCTCAACAACACCGACAGCAACACGGACAGCAACAGGGAGCTGGACATAAAAAGGACTGCTACCATCACCACCGCTATCATGATCACCTCTGCCACGCTACTTACTGTTGCTGCTTGATACGGTGGCTATTGCCGGTATTGTTAGCTGCGTTGTTCGAATTGTTGCCATTGCGGCTCCCATTGCCACGATTGGCACCACAATGGCTACTGCCACCAAGGATGTCAATGTCACCAATCCGCTATGCGGCAATAGAACTGGTAGTTGTGCTGTGGCCACAGTGGTGTGGTTGTAGCTGGGCCAGGCCGGGGCTCCAAACTGAGTTTGTGCCTGCTTCGTGGTGCGACTTTGTTGCGGGCGGCACCACTTCATCCTCCAGACTTCTACCACGTGCCTTTTGGAACCGGAGCGCTGGGAGTGAGCACCCCAGCAGCTGGCCGGCCCACATGATGGTGAACTAGGCACCAAAGCCGCAGCAAGACACGGCGATGCCCTGGAGCAACAATAGAGGTGTGTGTTTAAGAGAGATTGGTTTCTACAAGCATCTGACTCAATCATAGCTGGCAAACACACAACACACGCGCTGCTAGCTTGAGTTAGCTGTGCCAGATCAAATTGTGTTGACCCCCGCTTTTGAAAATCGCCAGGATGAGGGGGCCTCCCCTTGTGAAAGATTCTCAGTGCCTGACGATGTGATCAATTGACTGCTCAAGGTAATTACAGAAACTTAGCCGAGATACTCGTAGGACCAGCCTGGCACCAGCAAATCGCCTCGAAACTCAGAAGTCACAACTTCCTGGCCAGCAGAAAGAGGTTGCCTTGGCTGCAGAGCAATCCATTCCTTCAACTGAGGCTACAATCGTGGACCCTCACGGCCTCACATGCCACCCCCGCCAAGCTGGACATGACCTCTGTTGGCCAAGGTGCTCCAACACCGAAGTATTCAGCAATGCCAGCACGACATCGTTTCTGGTGAGAACCCACTGCCAATTCCAGTTTGGAATCAGACAAGAGTCACTTACGAGAGCCCGGACCAGACCAGAATGCCTTGCAACTGAAACAGGCCCACCAAAGGTCCATGGCACCTTCAGCACTACCAAAGGCTGAGGGTGGCTACTCACATGGACTACGTGCATCGCTTCGCTGACAGCCTCCTCACCTCGCCGGCGCACCTGAAGCGTGAACGTGTGGCTGCCCTCAGCCAGGAAACCGGATTCCAAGTGAAGCTCTGGGGAGTCGCTCCAATCTTCGGTCATGTTGTCGCACGACATGCCCATGTCAGTGGCGTTCTCAAAGAAGTCACCCTCCACACAGGACCAGAAATACTCCAGCTCCGTTGAAGGTTGCACACGAGCTGAGGCCTCAAAGCAAGGCACGGAATGACAGCCTGGCTCTCCATGGCTCTGTTGCCAAATAGCAAGCCAAGGCGCATCGTATGAATCAGCAGCGCTGAGGTTGAACCCACAGACTGCAGACACTCGAGTTGGACCAGAAATCACCGCCGTAGGCCTGGGAATCTAGCAAGGTGCTCCAAGGACCGATGTGCATGCCAACACCTGGCATGCTACCTCCAAGCTTCGGAAGTAGATGGTTTCACGCTCCAAGAGCCCCCCATGTCTTTCAACGGCCCAGTTTGAATGACAGTGTCTGCGAGGGCCCCAACAGGGTCACCCAAGCCCTTTGCAAAAGTCCAGCTTCTGAGACTAAGTGGGCCCGCCTTGTCCGAGGCAAAACGTTGACGGTGAAAACGACCGTGGGCTTTTCGCCGACATAGCCCTGCCGAGTTACAGGCACCGCAAAGACGCGTCAGCTTAGCTGAGGCTCTCATCAAAGACAAACGCCAAACCTCGCCTTTGGTAGTTATGTTAACATCAAGAACCAATGCATTTGGAGCTGAGACGCAACATCACCAATACTCTCAAGCTGCAAGGGGCCTGGGGCCTAGCTTTTCCATGGTGGTACTTCGGCATGGCATTAAAAACCTTCACCACCTAACTAGCACTCTGCCCACATGGGCTCCACTCCGCTTCTGGGCCCCCAACCAGAACCACCTGAAGCACCTCAACCATAGCCCCTGCAGCCCGGACCATCGCTTCGCCTGCAGCCCGGCGCTGGCCCGGAACTGGTGCCGCGTCTCCGGCTGGAAGCTGAAGGCTCCAAAGTGCAGCTTCCCTGGGCGCGGGCTTTTGTCCACCAGCCCCGTCCGGTTGAAGCCTCGCCACAGCTGCGCCAGGCACGGGGACACCGGCACGAGCCAAGAGGCATTGGAGCTGTTGGAACTGTTGGAGCTGTTGTCCCAGGTCTCGTTGGTCTCATTCGAGTCGTTGGAGCTGTTGGATCCGTTGGTGTCGGAGATGTTTTCTATCACATCAGGTGCATCGCAGGCGCGGTCGTCTATCCTTCTGTACTCCCATTGGATGTCGATCTCTCCGCTTGGATCGTCTGTGGCATTTACGATGCAGCGAGATATGCTGACGGCTGGCGCAAAATCCACTGCAATCTCCAGCTCTTCATAGCTGAAGACATCAACTTCTTTCCGCGTGGCTGGCATTATCTGCGGAAGCTGTGTATCCACATTCAGCACCTAGAATGCAGTCAAAACAAATGGCCAAACCTCCCCGGTAAAAAAATGGGATCTTTATCGGCTCAGGGTGCATACATATCGCACCCTATGCGTACAAAAGTTGACTGTCCTTGTGGCCATGAAACATTGACCACTGCACTCAGCTCCTCGGACTGTCCAAGCCAATTGCTGATAGTGCTCACCACTACGACGTCAAGGTCCACTTCCTTCTCCGTTTCGTTGCTGACATCATCCTGAACAAGTGAAGCTGACTAGTCATGAGGCGCCCGCCTTCAGAGTGCACCGACATCGGTCCAATGGTTCGGGACAGAACTCTTCAAGGATCGAGACGACAAACAACCAGACCGCTGGCCTGTGGTGTGCTCGCCGAGACTGCTTCGTAGAAGATGTCCGGCGGGATCTCGAGCACTTGCTTCACCTGGCTAGTGGCTTCGTCCAACGTGGGTTGCAGGATCGCTGCCAGCGCGGGATCCGTGCCATTCCCCAACTGCCACTCGATCACGGGCGTTCCTGGACCACGCAAAACTCAAACCTGCCTGCGAAAGGCGAAAAGCGTCAAGGGGCAAACTGAACCAAAGCTCGCATCCAAGGCGCTCCCGGCGAAGCCCGTGGATGCCCCCAGAGAGAACCGAACCGTCGAGCACGGCTGCACCGCATCCGGGGCTGCAAGATCGCCGCGTAAAGGCACCTGAGCAGGGGGGGATCAATTTCGAACACAAGCTGTGGCTCATTTTCGAACGCATGCGCTGGATTCATTTTCGAACGCTTGCCAGGGGCTCATTTTCGAGCAGACAGCCTAGGGTTGTGTATTCCGGGTCAGCGTGCACGGGGATGCTTCGCCAGCCACACTGGCACCCACCACGCACCAACACGGGTCAGGCACACAGGAGCACTGGAACACGGGAACCAACACGGGCACGCGAACACCCAGGCACACGGGCACACGGGCACGCACCAGCTAGGGTCAACATGGTTTTAGGATTTCGGCTTTGGTTTAGAGTTTCGGGGCGCCATGGTTTAGGGTTTAGGTTCTTGTTTGGGGGTTAGAATTAAGGTTCGGGGTCACCTCGGCGTGGGGTTCAGCATTTGGATCTCGGCTCGGGGGTCAGGGTTTTTAGGGCTTAGATTGTGGTTTAGGGTTTGGGGTCTAGCGCTTAGGGTCCTCACGGTTTAGGGTCTGCATTGTGGCTCAGGCTTTGGGGTCAAAACCGTATTGAGGGCTTAGGTTTCGATGCAATTTTTAGGGTCAACACGGTTGGGGGCTTAGGGTTTAGGTTCAGGGCGAGCACATTTTCGGGCTTAGGTTTGAGGGTTTTGGTTTAGGTTTTGGATACGGGTTTGTTTCAGGGTCAGACAGCTTCAGGTTTTGGTTCCGCATCAACACGGTTGGGTTGGGGCTTCCGGTTTAGGCCAAACACAGGTTTAGGGCCCTCGTGTTGTCTTCGGGCAAACATGGCTTAGTGTTTCATCATGTGAGCAAAAGCGTGTTCAAATAAGGGAACGTCCGCCGAATTCAAACTTGAAGTTAGAACATCTGCAGCTTCAAAAGAGGTGGGGCAAATCAAAAAGAAGTAAGACGAGGCAACAACGAGTAACAAAAGCAACAAATACCAACAAGAGCAAGAAGAAGAACAAGAAGACGAAGATAAAGAAGAAGAAAAAGCAGCAAATGAAGGAAAGGAGTAATAAGACGAAGTAGCAAAAGCGAAGTCAAAAAATGAAAAGAAAAAGAAAACATGTACATGGTCGCCATCTGGGTCAACATCACTCATTCATGTTTTGATGTAGGCGCTTCCCTTATCATCTCCTTGTTCTTATTGTGGCGGTGTGCCCAAGTCGCATCCCTGCCTGAGGCGTGGTGGTTGTGATCACCGCAGAGAGCTCCGTGGGCTCGAAGACGATCACGTCCGGCAGCAGAACGCCGAACTTCATGACAGCCAGGTGGCCCACTTGCACCCGCGGCCACTGGCCCAAGGTCACCTCAAGGCCAGGTGTTTTTGCCGACAAAAACATGAAACCACACCAGGAACTCTGCGCAACCCTGTCTTGGCGGTTGTCGTGGGCAGAAAACAACTGGACTTTAGGGCGTTCCGCATCGAGCTAGCTCGTTACACCCTCCGGCCTGCAGAAGCAGTTTATCGTCTGAAGGCAAGCAGGTTGCTCCGATGCCAAAACTTTCAGCCTCGGGTCTCACCATGTGCTGCTTGCTCGCCCAACTCAAAGGAGCCATAGCCATGTTTGATGCTCCCGCTGGTGCATGCCAACGTTGCCGGCATGAGTTTTCCCAAATGGCCTTCGTATAATTGGGAGTGAGGTATGTCTCAGAACTGCTTGATGTTCCCTTCCAAGGCGATCTAAAAAAGGTCCGATATTTTGAGACACGCATGCAATACAAGGGTGAGGTGCCCAAGTTGTCTCCATGTGCCCTGGAGGTGCTACCGCACAATGGTGAGGTTACCTCTTTACAAACCTCAAACCAATTCAAGGATCCGTCTCCTCTTCCCAGAGATCAGGACAGCTCCAGGTAGTGTTCTCAGGCTCCGCTATCCTGCCACAAAAATGTTTTCCCTGGGCAATTCCTTGCCTGTGCCCCAGCATTGGTTTTCCGACAAGACTGAAAGGAGAAAAGCAGCAGCCGCATTGCTGGCATTTCACCAACCATCGCCTGGCTGGGTAGTTGAATACAACTACCAGCTCCGAAGGGGAAAGCACTGCCGCCTCAATGGTCAGGAGGAAGATCTGACATGCGACGCGACACAGACGAAACTCATCCTGCCCTTGGGGCGACAAACTGAGTCCGCCAGAGATTCTGGGGGTCATTATCCACCTCATTTGAGGGATTCATGACCATCCCTACCATCTATCTTGCTCGCATGATTAACTGCCTCCGTGCTTGTTGTGGATGTAGTCGTGGTTGAATTGGTAGTGGTTGTCATGGTGGTTGTGGAAGTGCCCCTCATTTGGAATCAGGTGCACAATCATACCAAGCCCTTGATGGAAAACAGCCTGACCCAGTACAAGGTCGGCTATGCAAGATTCTGCACTGGCTAACTACTGTGGAGAAAGAATATAAAAGGAGAAAAAAAACTAGAGCCGGGTGGCGTTGTTGTATTGGACATGGACGTTGTTGAAGTGGTCGTTTGGCTCGTGTTGGTGCCAGTGGTAGTGGTCTCCGTCCCTGATGTGAAGTTGCCAGAAGTGGTTGTGAAGGTTGAACTCGTTGTAGTAGTGATGGATGTGGAAGTCGTCCAGGTACGGCTGCTACTGCTGCTGCTGCTGGTTGACGTGAAGGTCGAAGAAGAAGTGTTGGTGACAAAGGTGGTGCTGGAGGTGGTTGAGGTCGCCGTAGATGAGTTGGTTGTCAACGCATCCTTGGCCATGCGCACTGCAGCCGCACATTTCCCAAACACATGGCTCTCCCATTGTCGCCACATCTGAATGTCCTGACGAGACGCTGCACTCAGCGCGCACATGGCTGCGACCTGAGAGACAAAAGCGCTGGAAAGCGCTGGGTCCCTGGAAATCTGATCGCGGCTCATGAAACTGCTCGTTTTAGCTCGGGAAAATCGGAGAAAAAGAAGGACCCCTGCATGTCGTATTTGAGCATCCCCTACCCCATCACCAAGCACGAATCCAGCTTCGGGTTCGCTGGGGGCCGTGCAAACAACCGCCACATCGCCGGCGAGTCTGCCCATGGCGGCTGAAACTGCAAAACGCTCCTCCCACAGAAATGGAAGAAATACTCTGCGAGACTCAGCTTCGATTGGAAGGGCTTTCGGCTTCGCACACCAAACGGTAGAAAGTGAAGAGTGTAAGGCTTCGAATTTGCAAGAGGTTGTTCATGTGTCAGAGCTGCTTGCAACGAGAAATGCCCTTGTCATGTACATCCATGATCTATAGAACTGAGCAAGGAAGCAGCCACATACGCATCAATTCAGCCAAACAATCAAATGTATCATTTCAGAAAATCGGTGAACTGGCAACGGATAAATGCTCTGAAGAACAGGGACCCTTTGACAACCGCACACACACACACACCCACACGCACACACACACACACCCACACACACACACACCCACACACATACACACAAGCTTGGACAGTCACTGCTTACCCGAGCCCTCACCCCGTCGCTCAACATGCCGCTCATGGCCACAGGTCGCTCCCTTTGGCCTTGATCTTTGCAGGTTGCCGCGCGCCTCATCTGAAGGCGCGGTGTCTCGTCCGATATGTTCTATGTACATCTCTGCTTTCGCAGGATCTTGAGGGCGCGCCCATCAACGCGCCCCCGAGCTTGCATTCCGATATGCCAGAGACACGGCCAGGTCGCGAACAGGAGCGCAAGCACAAATCCAAGCCGA
Source organism: Effrenium voratum (assembly GCA_963377175.1). NCBI lineage: Eukaryota > Dinophyceae > Suessiales > Symbiodiniaceae > Effrenium > Effrenium voratum. The sequence continues at coordinate 37,025 of CAUJNA010001375.1, read as the reverse complement.
CGACGCGACCTCGCGGCGAAATGCTCGCCAGGCCCGGAAGGGAGCCCATGCCAAAGTGCTGCATATAATAAATGTGTAAATGTAAAACATGTACACCCTCAAAACCCGTCTCCCCTTGGTTTCTTTTAAAAGAACGAATAGAACAGGTCAGGGTTTGCAAGCCACAGCTGAGTCTGGCACGCCCGACACGGCCATGGCCAGCATGCCCCAAACGAAGGCCTCTGGGACAAGTTCCTTGCTTCCCCACTTGACAGAAGATTGGGGATCCCAACAATCTGCCCGAATCAACTATAGACTCACTGCAACAATGTCAGTTGTGGATTAGAAGGTTAGTCACGGCACTCCCCTGGTGCAATGCCTCACTGCTTCACATGCATTTGTCGGCAAAAAACACTTCTTGCAGAGTCAGTTCAACTTCGTGCTGAACCCTGGACATGTGCGCCAAACTTGGAGAGGAAGCTTGTCAAATGGTATCTTTGAGCAACCCTGATGTAAACGACGGAAAATGTACAGTAACTGATCTCCCTTGAAACTCGCAAATATCAAATTGCAATTTGGGTAGTTCGTGCGGCTCGTAGGCAAACTAGACACCATACCCCCCCAAAAGGGTTGGTCTAGTAGAACTGTCTACAAATCAGGAATTGAACTAGTTGGCTCCAGGTTAGTGCTTTGACAAAACCATTACAAAAATGGTAACTCCGCTCGTGTTTGGAGGGGGACCACGAAGCAAATTGTGAATGCAACAATAGTTGCAAGGCGTCACTGATTTTGAACAAGGCTTTGCAATGCTATTCTTGGGGGACCAACCAATTTGGGGCCACCAATTTGGATGCCGGGCATTTCGCCTTCATGTAGGGTGCGAACTGTGTGAAACCATGTTTATTTTGAGGCTCCTGCATATTCACGCACCCCAACAAGTAGTCAATCGAACGTACATCAAGAATCAAAAGTCACCAGTCCTCTCTTTGATGGCATTGAAATGAACCTCAAAAAAACTCTCTCACAAAAAGATGTCCTGAACCTGGCTTCATGGTACCAAATCAAGAAGGAAACACACATGAGAGCGAACAAGTGGATGACAGTACTTCAGCTCAACTTGTCAATTGAAAACCCAACTGACTCCAACTACCATCATCGCAGTGCTTGCATTGAGGCACCCACATTGGCCTTTCTGGTCTCCCAAATGTGGCCTCCTCTTAGCATTTCCTTTAAATACCAACCCAAAGTACCATTCTGAGAAACTCCCATATGTTCTGTTTCAAAATTGATGAACCAACAGAAAGGGTGGTTTCCGAGTGGTTTCCTTTTTGCTTCCTTTGGGTTTCCTTTTGGTTTCCTGTTACCCCACAAAGGTACCCTCAAGGAAACCCACCCATCGCCTCCGGCTCCGTGACCAGGCACGCTGCCCCCAGGGCGTGCGCCGCCGCGCCCGTGGCGATGCCCCGGGCCACCTGGAGTACGACAAACCAACCAGCCAATTCGTTTGGGGAAACAGGAACCAACCAACCAACCATTGGGCTACCGTCCCCAATTCCATTGCCAGAGAAACCAGGCCGTCTTAGGAAACCTCCGGACACTGCAGGAAAACAGCTGCTTTGTTGACAAAAAACGATGGTCGAAAAGAATGGGGGATCACCCCGTAGCACCATGGGGTTTCCCCTATGTTTGTTAGGCAAACCCGGTGTGCGTCAAAAACCCTATGGTTGCAGGACAAGCCCCAAATACCCCCCAATTACCATGGCGAGAGCTTACTGGGGTATGTGTCAAAAGTAGGAGGAAGCAAAAGAACATGCAGTTGTCGGAGGCGTTCGGGGCCTGTTGTTGGGCTCAACATCCAGAAATGCAAACTCCGCGTGTTCTTGCTCTCGAGAATTTGTTGCCTAGGCCTCAATGGGGTTACCGCGGCTTGCATGACCCCCGCACATTGCGGTCTCTAGACATTAAAAAAGGAAATGCTTTCTGAGCACTAGCAAGGCTCGCATGCTTGTTGGAAAGAGGGTTGAATTACAGCATGTTCAAATGTCCATACCGGTGCCTCTTGCGGACAAGGCTCTGGATTGGCATGTGCTTGACATACTGCTGACGAGAGCAGCCTCTGAGAAAACCCGAACCTGAGTAGCTCAATGCATTGCACAGATTGGCAAGGGCTAAATCCGATTATTTTGTTTTAGACAGTATGAGCAAAATTATGACTGCTCGAAATCAACGTTCCCTTCCGTATGTCTGTGCGTCCATGCTCGCATGCTAAGCTGGTGTGAGTAGCTCCGGTGTAGCTGACATGCTGACGTTGCCTGCCTGAATTCCCTTTCAGGCAAATAGAATGCTCACTAGGTTTCATCACGGAGGATACTCCGGACCAAGGCGATAATGCAAAGAGGGTCAAGTCCGAGTCAAGACTTGCTGTAATCTCTTAGTGCAGCTGAAGGGTTTGAGTGCCAGAACACAAGCCCCTAATCAATCTCGTGTGTGGCTTCAACATAGCCAACTATTGTAGACGACTTCCTATTATCACCAACCTCACCTTAGCGCAAAACCAAAGCATACGCAAATCCACACCTCGCGAACAAAACATGACAACCAATCCCAATCCCGTCTGCCAGAACACGTCAGGTCATCCCATCAAGTAATCCTCAGGGCCCAGCCCAATAAAGCCGGAGACTCCTGCGCGCTGTTTCAAGAAATCAGCTGAGTTGCCTGCATCTGTGTTTTGTTCAGAATTCATTGGCTTTGAATGGGCTCCTGCACATAGAGCCACCAGGGCCACGTTGTTCTCAGCCCCACTGGCTTCACAAAGCCGCGAGAAGGTTGGCAGAGCCATCGGGATGGTCACGCACCTGACAAAGTTCCTGACTTGTGACGCAATGTTGACCTGGCACGTCCTCTCTGAGCGTCCCTTTTCAGAGCGAGCCCAAAAAACAGATCCTTGGGGGACTGTTTCTTGATGCGCCATGGCCACGGACACTTCCCGCTTTTGGCCTCGCCTCATGGTCGCTGCCAAGGTCACCTCAGGGGACACGCCCAGCGCCGGCCCCGCCGCCACGGTGCCCAAGATGTTGCCCAAGGACACCTGGCCGCCATGGCGCCGGAAACGAGCGCGCAAAACGAGGGGCAAAACGCTTGGGACTTGGGGCCCAAGCCTGGGTCCCATTAAACCACAAGAGCACCTGGCTATCCTGGCTGATACATTAACGCCCGTTTCCGCAAGAGGCCGGGCTCTTCTGCACCCTCAGCCAAATCAAGCACCTTGGTTTCCACTATCTCTATGACGATGTTACGACCTCCCAAGCACACCTAAATGGAGGACCCCAAACCAATTGTCCAATTGTCTTCAAGCCTGCGAGTCTATTGCCTGAGACCCGGGCTACCGCGCAGGTGACGAACAGCACCCTGCTCAGCGCAACGATGCGAGCACCTCAGCGCGTGGCATTCACCATAAAGGGAAACCCCACGATGCGAAGGGGCTGCAGATTCAGACAAGGATTGCTGATGCGTCTGCCATCAACTTATCCATGCTTTTCACGGAAACGGCCTTTATGAAAGTAGGCACTTTCAGCTGTTTCAATTGGGGCATGAGCAAGAAACTGGGGACCCTTTCATGGACATCATTTCCACAGTTTGCTTTTTGATCTTCGCCCTTCAATTTCCCAGGCAAAATCTGTCCAAGGCTGGCGCGGTACTGAAACATCTGTACCCCGGTCGCCACCAGAGCCGGACCCAGGCCTCACGGCTAGCTCGATGGCTGGGAACCCAATGGGGCCAATGGGCCAACTGGGAGAGTCTGCATGGCTCTCGGCAAATTCTGACCTCCCGGCTTGCTGGATTCGGGAGCCTTGCACTTGAGGTTCATGTCGGTTGGTCCCTGCATGTTATGAAGGTGTTGAACTAACGGTTCGCAATGAGACATGCAAATCAAGTGCCAACTGGTCAAACGACTTGACCAATTGGAAAAGCAACAGCTCCTTCTGACACAGCATATCAAAGTGTTTGAGCCTTGTAGCCCATAACCCTAAAATCTAGGCGTCTGATATGGCTTACGCCACTTATGCCTTCCTTCGCGCAGTGCATCCGAAGATGGAGGACATGTGTACTTTAACGCGGCAGCAGCAACAGCATGCAAATCATGTACGGCTCCTACAAAAGCTCATGTGTTGCTACTTGCTTGCAGTGAGAATCTCGCCTGCTCTTGACAATTGAATAGTTGCGCCGCCCCGGGAGTGGAAGCCTCCCATTGAGGCCCCGACACCAAAGCAGCATATCTCCGGAGCCTGGAGGCCCAGAGGATCCCACCAGGTAGTCTCCTGAGGCTGGACATGGGCTGGACACGGCCTGGACATGGGCCAAATGGCACAAAGGGTCAGAATCTACCGGATGGCAATGCAAGTGCCATAGCCAAAGGCAAACCATTTCGAACACTCTGAGCCGGGGCGCGCTTCACCACCTGGCTGTAGCTCTCCCCGCGGTAGGAGGCCATGGCAAAGGCCCCGCAAATGGTGGCGAACCCGTTCGCCAGGAAGCAAAGGTGCCTGGAAGCTGTTGCGACATGTTTTAACATGGATCCTTTCAAGTCCTTTGCTAGGTTTTCCTGGGACAGATTAACAACAATGGCTCCTTGCTTACTTGAACCTTGCAAGGTGCAGTGTCAAAACCGGCTGTGGCCAAACGGCCCGTGACCGAGGCGCCCCGGCAGACCCCGGCGCACGGCCAGGGCGAAGCTTCCCACGCCCAGGGCCGCCAGCCCCAGGCCCCGCAGCTGGCGATCCAAGTCCGGCACGGCCGGCTGCGGGGGTAGTAGGACCTACACAAGCGCAAGCACAAAAGTGGGAGTTTACGTGAGAAATAAAGACTTACTGAAGTTCCAATCGAAGACTGATCAACTGCGAGGTCTTCGACTCTATAGCAACGAACTAGCTACAACCAGAATGGTCCGGGCCTCCACCCCGATCGCTGCTGCGGCAAGTGTCAGCCAGGCCGCCGGCAAAGCCAGGCCCTGCGCCTTGGCCGCGGACGCGGCCGCCGCCGGCGCCGCCGCGGTGGAGGCCGCGCTGGCGGCGAGGCGCGCCGCCAAGCGGGCGCCGCCCGCCACCGCGGCCAGCCACCCTGCACCCAACAGCACGCCGAGGCCCGCGGCCTCGACGAGCCCGCCTCGGGGAACAACGTAGGCAGGGGAGCCTTCTGAGATGCGCCCGGCCCCATAAAGACCTTGCCAAAAGGACTCCAACCCAAACCAACATGAGGTCTAAATCCTGGACTTCTGGGCCTGGAAAGCTGATCGTCGGCAGCATGACTTGCACGGGCACCAGAAACACTGGTAGCCATCGTCCCACCCAGGCAACTGCCGGCAGCAACATCTGGTGGAGCTGGCCAGCGGCACTTGGAGCCACCGCCTGCGCCAGGGAGAGCCCGCCAAAGGCGCTGAGCATACTGCAAATCTGCTGCGGCAACATGTGCATGCCAGACGCGTCCAGCAGCCATCGCACTGAGGCGTCAAAGCCCAGGAATCCCACCAAGCCAGCGGCCGTCTTGAAGGCGACCAAACTTGGGGCCGCTGATGCTGAACTGCCGGTCGACAACCGCCGGGAAAATGCCAGCGTCTCACTCGGCCTGTGGATGTGGCACAAGGACCAAGATCTCGATGAGTGCGGACAGGCCCTGCATCAGGGTTACACTTTACCACAGCCACCCCCCCCCCACACATCAACTAATATGTCCGCGAGTGCTGACCTTGCTTACTGTGTTTTACCTGGTCTTGACAATTTCAGCGTCCAAATAAGATGTGACTCTTGTGCTAAACCGGCCTGCTTCTCAAAGCGCCGTGCCAGGCTACATGAGGCAGGAGGCGCGGGGACAACATCATATCCGTGATTAACCTATTGAGGTTTATCCCCAGCTTCAAATGCTCCGTCATGGCTGCAGCGTGATACGTTTTGGCTAAGCACTTATTCTTCTGTCCTGATATACAGCACTGCCGAGCAGGCAGCGTGTCCTGCATCATCATCCACAAGGTAAAAAAACCACAATCGCAACAACTTGAGTAACTGCCCAACACTCAGCCCGACTACCATTGCCGCTGCTGACAGCGACGGCGACGATGACCGCCGCCGCCGCTGCCACAGCAACCACCACAACCACAACAACCGACAACAACCACAAGCACCACCACCACCACCACATCCACCACCACCACCACCACTAAAACCACCACCACCACTAGAACCACCACCACCACTAAAACCACCACCACTGCTAGAACCACCACCACCATCACCACCACCACCACCACCACCACCACCACCACTAGAACCACAACCACCACCACCACAACAACAACAACCACCACCACCACCACCACGACCACAACCACCACCACCACCACCACCACCACCACCACCACCACGACGACGACGAAGCGACGACGAAGACGACGACGACGACGACCACCACCACCACCACAACAACCACCACCACCACCACCACCACGACGACGACGAAGCGACGACGAAGACGACGACGGCGGCGGCGGCGGCGCCGCCACCGCCACCGCCACCGCCACCGCCACCGCCACCGCCACCGCCAACAACAACAACAACAACAACAACAACAACAACAACAACAACAACAACAACAACAGCAACAGCAGCAACAGCAACAGCAACAGCAACAGCAGCAACAGCAACAGCAGCAGCAACAGCAACAGCAACAGCAACAGCAACAGCAACAGCAACAGCAACAGCAGCAGCAGCAGCAGCAAAATCAATCAACAAGCACGCAAACAGACAAACAACAAACAAACAAACAAACAAACAAACAAACGAACAAACAAACAAGCAAGCAAGCAAGCAAACAAACGAACCGAACGCGCAAACCATACAAGCCAACAAACAAAACAAGCCAAACAAACAAAGCAAACCAAACAAACGAAGCCAACCAAACAAACAAATCAAACCAAACCAACTAAACCAATCCCAAACCAACCAAACCAACCAAACCAACCAAACCAATCCCAAACCAACCAAACCAATCCCAAACCAACCAAACCAACCCCAAACCAACAAAACCCGCCAAACTAAAATTAGAATCGAACCAAACAAACCAAACAAAACCACACATAACAAAACAACAAAAACGGAACAAAACAAACATCCAAACAGACAAACAAACAAACAAACAAACAAAAGGACCACAACCGCGATTTCTACCCCAACCACAACCACAACAACTACAACAACCACAGCCACAGCCACAGCCACAACGATGAGAACAAGAATAAACAAGGCCGAGGGCGCGACAACGACAACGAAAAGCCAAAACGAAAAGTAACTTGTGTGTGTGAGTTTTGTCTCACCTTGCTATGAACTTTCAAGCTTGCCACGCGGCAATGTGAAAACGGCCAAGCTCGGCCCCGCCCATTCTGTTCTGGTGGCAGTGTGAAGCCAAAAAACAGCCCAGGAAACAGCCCCCCACTGAAACAAAGGCGTGGGCTTGGCGGCCGTTCTCATCCGATCCGCTTTAAGCGGCAGACCAGCTCACAACTTCATGACCTTCCGCTCCCTGAAAGCCCACCTGGCTGGGGGGTCTCCTGTATGTTCTCCGCAAAAGGAGATTCAGCCGGCAACAGTCTGACCATCCACAGCCGGAACCCAAACAATCCCAGAATCAGCGGCGGAGTTGCTGAAAGGGCATGACGCTCTTGTGCTCTCCACTGGAGCTTGACCTCACCAAAGCATTTCTCTGCGAAGGACACATTGTTCGAGCAAATTGCAGGTTGATGAGCTGAGAAAAGACCTTAAAAGTGGCTCCTTGTTCTCATTCTGGATTGGAAACCATGCGCTGAAGCAGGACGATCTCATGCTGTGGATGACAGCAAAAGGATCTGGGCATTTAACATCTGACAAGCCGGTGCGTTTCGACACGCCAGCTTGCGTGGCAGCCTTTGAGACAGCTTGTGACAGGAGTCAACAGCTTGCAAGTGTGCCCAACTACATGCTTCAGTGCCCCTTTCCTTATATGAGTCCTATAGATGCGGGCCCCGCTCAAAGCTGAAGGAAGCCAGTCAATGAGAATGAGGCAGCGACCAATGGCCGCAGCAGCCACTGATGGCACTGTTGCAACAGCAGCCTCGGTGCTTTCGGCGCCTGAAGCGCGCACGGCACGAGCGGCACGCGTGGCACTCATCTGTTGCCTTCCTTGTCATAACTATTGGAATTCTTGGAGTTTCTCATAGTCTTCCACAAGTTTCTCAAAGGCCAACAGTCCATCCAATGTACGTCCTCTCTCAAACGAAGGAAAATTCAAAATTGCCTGCGCAAGCGCAACTGATCTCTGCCTGCTTGAGGGTTGGAATTCTCGGCATAACGATTGCCATGCTTGATATCCATCTCCTGTGCCCATACTCCGAACTATGCGAAGTGGCCGGTTCTTGAGGTACGAAGTCAAAACTGCAAATAGCCGGCTTGACCTCGCCACTTTCTCCTTGACGGGTCGATGGAAACTCTTGAAAAGAAATGCCCATTCGGGCCAACTCGCGAGCTCCTCCTCGAGGTTATCTGGTTTCTGCAAAACCTTTGCTCCCTCAAGAAAGATGCTTCCACTGCTTCTTTCTGCTGATGCAACCTGATTCTGCTGCAAAGCCACTACTGCCTGCGAATATTGCTGAGCATAAGTATGCACCTCCAGCCCCCCCACCACACCCCCCCCACCACACACACCCCACCACACCCCCCCCCCACCACACCCCCCCCACCACACCCCCCCCCCCACCCCCCCCCACACACACCCCCCACCCCCACCCACCCCCACCCCCCCACCCACCCCACCCCACCCACCCCACACACCCCCCACCCACACCACCCCAACCCCCACCACCCCACCCCACCACCCCACCCCCACCCACACCACCCCCACCCACCCCACCCCCACCCCACCCCACCCCCACCCACCCCACCCCCACCCACCCCACCCACCCCACCCACCCCACCCCCCACCCACCCCACCCACCCCACCCCCACCCACCCCACCCCCACCCACCCCACCCCCACCCCCCCACCCCACCCCCACCCCACCCACCCCACCCCCACCCACCCCACCCCCACCCACCCCACCCCCACCAAACCCACCCCCACCAAACCCACCCCCACCCACCCCACCCCCACCCACCCCACCCCCACCCACCCCACCCCCACCAAACCCACCCCCACAAACCCACCCCCACAAACCCACCCCCACACCCAACACTTTCTCACGGCTTAGCTACTGTTTGGCTGGATCTTTGGACTTTAACTTGTTGGGCGATGATGATTGTCCCATTTGCTACAAGTGCAACGCCGGACAAGGTGCAACAAGTTAACACTTTTCGCAGGGTTGAGCCATCGAGCTGCGAACTGCTAGACCGAGGTCTGGTTCCATCAATCCGGTGCAGAGAAATAAATTAATTAAAAAAAATAATATGTTTAATAGTATAATATATATATATATATATATATAAATAGTAAAAACAATAATTCCATCAATGATAATACCAATCAAAATAATAATAATAATAATAAAGAGAGAAAAAGAAAACAAAACAGAAATAAAAAGGAAAAACAAATCAAAAAAAAAAAAGAGAAATGGAAAAAAATAATAAAGAAAAACAAAGAGAAAAAACAAACAAAAACGGGGAAAAAAAAGAGAAAAAGAGAGAGAGAAAGAGAAAAAGAGAGAGAAAAAGAAAGAGAGAGAGAGAAAAAAAGAAAAAAAACAGAGAAAAAAAGAGAGGAAGAAAAAAAGAAAAGAGAAATAGAGAAAGAGAGAATAAAAAAGGAGGAATCAGAAAAAGAGAAAAAGAAAAAGAGAGATTCGTAACAAGAGGAGTTATTGCTAACGAAGATGCCCGAAGTAGAGGCAATGGCTCCCCAAAATGCCTCCGGCCCCGGGAGAGACCAGTCGATGCCCCAACAAGACCTAAGCAAGCTGTTTCTCACTCATCCTATAAGCGATAAAGTGCCACCAAAGGGGGGGAAAAAAAAGAAGAAAGAAAGAGGCAAACCAAGCAAAAACAATAAAAATAATAACCAAAAACAAAAAAAGAAGACAGAATGAAAGGAAGCAAACGGAGCTTAGATACACAACGCGGAAATGCGTTATCTTTGTGAACCAACCCGTAAAAACAAACACAAATAAATAAATATAAAAAAAAAAGTAAAAACAAATATAAATAGACATTACCAAATAAACAAACACGACCACGCGGAAATACACAAAAAGACACAAAAAAAAAAACACAACGAAATAAAGACGAACATCAAACACGGACACATACAAATAAACAAAGACAAACCAAGACAACCCGAGAAACAGAGAAACACAAATAAACAAATAAAGAGAGAGAAGCACAAACACCAAAAAGAAACAAATTGGGATATACAAAGATACACAAAAATAAATACAGAGATTACGAAACAGATAAAAACGAACACTAAGAGACACAAAGAGAGGCAAGAATACGGAGACGAGCGGCACGAAATTTTCAAGAAATTTCGACTCAAACGAATCCCCAAATTTCCTCGAAATTTGGCCCGGTATTTTTGTTCGACTAGTCACCAAATTCTAAAGAAATTTGCGGGTGCAACGTCCGGAATCCTAAAAGCCATATCGCCGGAAACGACCCAAAATTCGAGAAAACTTGGACGCATTACGCCGCGTAAATTCTAAGCAAAGCTATAGAAAAACCCCTCGAAATTTCGGCAAATTTTCGGAGCCTTCCGGGCCGCGCGAAGAAACGGAAATTTGTGCCGCGGAGAAAAAAACGGGACAAGCATAACCGTTCGCCGCAAGCATTACGATTAGGTCGAAATACCGCTACAACAGTTTTCCAATGCACGAGAAATACGACCTCGCGGCCGCATCGTAGGAGAATATCAAAATTAAATAATACCCTATCTTTCAAAAAACAAAATATTTTTGAATAATTCCTATAAATATCAATTATAATCTAAAATCTTAAATCTAATTTATCAGAATTATCATAATTTGTATAATTATTAATTTCAATCAAGAAAATGGTTTTTAATGTTTCAAAATTAAAAATGGTTTCGAATTTGGGGAATGTGCATAATGCGGGGATCCTTTCATCATGTATGCGGGCCTTAAGTGAAGTTCGAAATGAAGCGATTGGATTGTTGCCCAATTGTGGAGCGCTGTCCGCCATTATTTTGCTTGAGAGGAGGGTGAACGAAAGCTAGGCCCGCTCACCAACAACATTTTCGGCCCAGTGGTTGCCAAGATGGTAACAGCAACCTTAAATGGACACCAGGAATCCATGAAGTCCTTGGAGGTCCTAAGCTAATCAAATCGATTCAGCCGCAAGCATGGCGAGATTGTGGGAATGTGCTGGTGGGGCAGGGCCGGGGAGGCGGGGACCAGGGCATGCGGAAATCCGAAGTAGTCGAGAATGTCCTGGGATTCAAATCAAATCAGTAGCCTTCTCCCAGCCCCCTAAGCTTGTACACCAAGGAGAACTCAATGCTAGCGTAGCTTTCGTGATTTGTCAGAAGAAACACGACAATCTGCGGTTCCCTTGCGGGTGGCCCGTCAAAGGAGGACATACAATTGAATCCAAGACTTATGGTTTTATTAGATTGCATGCCAAGCGCACCTGGTATTGATTGTGTAGACACGAGCGCGTGCGCGCCCGGCGACATGTGTGTTTTTCCTTTTCTTCGAAAAGCGCATCAAATTCTCATCAAGGACACGAATAGAAGTGCCTCGACACAGCTCTGGAATGAGCAATATCTTGCACGGGATAGGTCCAAAACCCTGCAAATGGCTGGTCACTCAACTGCCAACTTGGGATGAGGTCACCGCATTTAGACAGACCTGCAAGCATCATTCACTATCTGAGGCACCAACCCCAACGCCGACCACTTCGTGGTGGGCGTTGCGCGCCTGACATGAGTAGCGCAGTTCATTCCCAGGGTCGCATGCTTCAACAGAATATCATGTGTGGGTTCTGGAAACCTGCAGGTACTATATAATAACGTGGTTGAAGTGCAGGCCATGAGAGTTGCTGTTCGTTGAACACCTTCAGTTGCTGACAATCAGCAAATGCTGCAGGCTTCAATTGCTTTGCGGGATGATCAACGAGAATCACGCGGTGTGATGGCTGTCCGCCATGTTGGTCAGTCTATAAGAACTCATCCAAATTGAGGAACATCCTGTGATAAACAACTTCATACCCTTCAAGTAGCCTGATTACACCGAAGGTGAGACTGGCTATTCTCTGTGGAGCATCACTGAGGTTCTGGCGGCAGATGTGGTGGCCTGGTTGAATGGACTGGCATCAGCCTGGCGTTGCTCATTCTCGGCGCTCACAAGGCTTACATGAGCTCGTCCAGCGAAACACACCTTGGAGATGGACGAATCAACTCATTCAAGGGTCGCTAAGACAAACACAGCCACTGAATTGGAGACCGCTCCATCCCATCAGCTGGTTCTTAAACACGCCAGGGTCGCCACAGGCGCCTTAGCTGCCAGTCACACCAAATTTGACCACTGGCATTGCGGCGTCTAGCCGACATGCCGAGTCCTGGTTTGGCATTGCCCTTCTACGATAGAACAAATGAAACTGAGCCACGACGTTGCCAACCAATAGCAACAAGCAAACGATGTGGCTTTGCCTCGCACTTGCCAGAGCTGTGACAGTGGCACTCCGTGATGGATTGTGTGCTACAAGTTTTACAGCAGCGTGCCAAATTGACAGCCGCCCCTGAAACCCTGATGATGCTGTTCATAACAGCCGTAGCCCACGGAAGAATGTGTTGCCACCTTCTACACCTTGAATTTTGGCCAGGGCTCTGTTTTTCAAATACTGGCTCCCCGTTTGTCTCTTAATCAGGCCCCGTCCGTGGCAATGACTTCATTGTTGCCTTCCAAACAGCCACAAATCTCAGATGACACTTGCCAATCTGGAGGGCTTTGCGGTAGCATGAATTGTAGTCATGCCCAAATTGGTCAAGCGAACATCTCGGGGAGGGCGGCTGGCTGGCTCCTGTTCCAAGGGAATCCCTCCCCCAAACTCTCTGAAGCCAAATTCTGGGCACCGCACTGAGATTCGGCCCACTGCCAAGGGGCCGAGGCCTGGATGGGCTGCACCCCGCCCTACATTGAATTCGTACACGCTTGAAATGTGAGACCTTTCGATTCAGTTAGAAAGGTCACGACCTTGGGACCAAAATGAAACAAATTCTGAAGGGAAAAACTGCATGTATTTATTCTGGCGGGCTTCCCCTGAAGAAAATGAGCACAAGCCCCAACGTGTCCATACTGTCCATTATTCTCCTCACAAAATCCGAAATGAGGAAACAACTGCACATTTGGCTTGCCCAGGTTGTCTCTTTGGGCCCTTGTTTTGCCCCAATTGTTCAATTCAAATAACTTCAATTGATCACACCACTGCAACGCCCGGAAGCAAGAATAGTAAAACTCCAGCATCCAAGCTTGTGCCAAGAACTCCCCACATAGTTCAAGCAGGAAGTATGATGTGGTGTTCCCCTTTCTTTGCATGTCTACCCATACTTTAAGATTGGTTGACTCTCCCCTACATTTTACCACTGCCCGCCGCCACATCGCCCCGGTGGCAAAACCACCCTCCATGGCCTGTCAGGATCGGCGCCACCTCAAACCGCACCTCGCGTGGCAGTCGCTGACGTTTGCCAAGTTAGAAATCCAACGAAAAAACTTGAAGGTGCAAAAACTTGATCAAAACTGTTCAACCAAAGCGCCTCTGCGACCCCGGGTGGCAGCTTGACCGTCACCCGGGCAGAGTAAGCAGCAGCCTCTCGCACACGACAGGCACTACAGGCTGGCGTGACACAGGGTCAGTGATCATGCAGCGTTGCACTTCTGCATTTCTTGCCGGATGTATGTTGTCTTTAACAACTCCCATATTCACGCTGGTTTTCCTGCCCAAAATCTCTGATTGCCTGTCGCACGAAAAAAACACAGAGCGTGATTCATTTGCTCCATCACACAAAGGCCGCCGCATCTCATGCTGTCGCGACATGAGCTATGGTCAAAACTCCCGGGCATTTGCATGGCACAAGCATGCCGACCCAGCCAATCCAGCAGAGCCGACTGCTGTGGCTGCCACCAATGATTAGCGACGATTGATTAATCCTTTTTCGCGTCAGTTTCATTTTGCTGTTCGTTCTGGCTGGGTGCTACTTGACTTGGTTCAAGTCCAATCGACCCTGGCTCCCCGAGCCGATCATCCAGCCGGGTCGCCTCGCAACAGCCGCCCTTCGCCAAACTGGAGCCGTACAATTTGGCCACTGTAGACACCTCACCAGGCGCTCGAAGTACACCATGGCTGTGGCTCTCCCCTCGCCCCAGCAATCAAAGCATGGAGTGCAGGAGTGCTGCAATTTCCATCCGTTGTCGGTGTTGCAGCCCCCCATCAAACATCACCAACATTTAACCGGTTAGAGGACTGGGCCATCCGTTGCCAAGATCTGGCTGACACTAGAGACCATTGTGTTCCTATGCAGCTGTCGCGGTCATATGAGGATATGGGGAAGGCGGTCACGATTCTTCAAACAGAAAAAAGACCTGATCTATCCAGAATTGTCACTGGCCAGAGGAACCTTCAAACATGGGTGTTCTCTCTTTGGTGTTCCTTTAAAATGACCCCAAACAAGGTACCCTCCAAAACCGATATCGCATCTGATTCCACTGCCAAAAGCCGAGCTCAAGGCTGGGCTCTCCGAAATCCGATCCCCGGCCAGGTCGGTCATGAAGATAGCCTAGCCGAGGGTCTCAAGTGAAAGAGTTGACATCTGAAGCCAGTCCCTGGTAACTTGTGTACACGTATATTCATTCGGGAACCAACCCTTCCAACTTCGATGCGAACGGGGATCTTCAGACATCCAAGAATGCTAGCAAGTTTGACTCGCAATTGATTCCTCCACAATGGAAATGAAGCAAACTATATTATTTCTGTTGCTATTGCTAATATGTCCACTAGCGGATGGCCATTGATTTGGAATAAGCATGAAAAGCAATGCCGAAGTCCTCAAGACTCCCACCCCTGGTACCTGCCGTCGCACATCTGAGCCACGAACATCCTAACTGCCTGTTCCAGCAGTTTTGATGACTAGAATATCAAGTGTGGCTGGGAAATTGCATGGCGCGTTCTCCTCACGCCTTAGCCTTCCACCCACCTTCCATGCTGAGAGCGCTGTTGCGTGTTCCTGCCATTTGGTATGTCAGTGAGTGGAAAACTGCCTCGAGTGGCATAGCCCCTGATAAACGTCTGCAAGGCTTGATGGTGGCTCTGCTCCTACCATGGCCAGTTGCTCGGCCCGGCAGCCCCAGATTAGATGCTTTGCCGCCTTCCCTTCCATTGCTGTCATGTTGGCCATTGCTGGCCAATCGAATGGGCAGCTATTGCAACACAAAGAGCAAACACAGGCAACATTTCAATGGACTTAATGGTAGAGTCCGGAATCTAGCGAAGCATGTTTTTGGGTCAGAAGCCGCCAGTGGGCCTGAGTTCCCTTCGGGGCAAAGCTGGAACTGAGTCAAGCACATAGCCGTCTATGCTGTTCTCATCGAGTGTGTTGCCCAGCATGTTGGGACCTCGTCGTCAAATTATGCATGTGATTCTGTGCATGAGCAAATGGGCATAGTAGATGATGCGTTTGGATGGGTCAGCGCCGTTGACAACAGCCAGCTTGCAAATGTGTCATGCCCAAACTGCCTGCTCCGGAAGGAGACTATGAGACATGTCAGTGCACTACCGCTGCTTCACAATGTTCCCGACATCTCCCGACTTGTATGTAAATAGGCCTCAGAACCCAGAACGTAGATTCGGGAGGTTCTGCGGCTCTTCGTATGTCGAGAACAAACTTACTGAACAAGAATCACGTCATATCGTACCATGGGACAAGCAATCAAAGGGTGTAAGACTTGGTCTGAAGATGCTTGAAGTATCACACTATGCAACAATTTTCATCAACTACTGATGGTTCCAAGCAGCAACCGCCCCATGTGGAATCTTCTTACATAGAGCTCGCACGGTGCTTGAAGAGTGATCCCTCCACTCCATAAAGCAAAATGAGGCGCCGGCCAAACTTGAGATCGACCAGCAAGTACCCAGTTCTGAGATCCACCTGGGCTTGGGGCAAGCCAGTCGGCAAGAATTCGGGTGCGTGTTCAAGCAGGGGCCCCCAAACTGCATTGGGTTCCCTCTAAACCACACTGAGAGAGGGCACCCTCAAAAACACACACACACACACACACACACACACCCACCCACCCACCCACCCACCCACCCCCCCCCCCCGCACGCACGCACGCATGCATGCACGCACGCACCCACACACACACACAAACAAACAAACAAACAAACACACAAACACACAAACACACAAACACACAAACACACAAACACACAAACTCACAAACACACAAACACACAAACACACAAACACACAAACACACAAACACACACAAACACACAAACACACAAACACCCAAACACGCAAACACGCAAACACGCAAACACGCAAACACGTACATATATAAATACCCAAACACCCAAACACACAAACACACAAACACACAAACACACAAACACACAAACACACACACACAGACACGCAGACACACAGACACACAGACACACAGACACACAGACACACAGACGCACAGACGCACAGACGCACAGACGCACAGACGCACAGACACACAGACACACAGACACACAGACACACAGACACACAGACACACAGACACACAGACACACAGACACACAGACACACAGACACACAGACACACAGACACACAGACACACAGACACACAGACACACAGACACACAGACACACAGACAACAGACACACACACACAGACACACAGACACACAGACACACACACACACACACACACACACACACACACACACACACACACACACACACACACACACACACACACACACACACACAACACACACACACCCACCACACACACACACACACACACACCCACCCAACCCGCACGCACCACGCACGCAATGCACGCACGCACCCACACACACACACACACAAACAAAACAAACACACAAACACACAAACACACAAACACACAAACACACAAACACACAAACACACAAACTCACAAACACACAAACACACAAACACACAAACACACAAACACACAAACACACACACACACAAACACACAACACACAAACACCCAAACACGCAAACACGCAAACACGCAAACACGCAAACACGTACATATATAAATACCCAAACACCCAAACACACAAACACACAAACACACAAACACACAAACACACAAACACACACACACAGACACGCAGACACACAGACACACAGACACACAGACACACAGACACACAGACGCACAGACGCACAGACACACAGACACACAGACACACAGACACACAGACACACAGACACACAGACACACAGACACACAGACACACAGACACACAGACACACAGACACACAGACACACAGACAGACACACAGACACACACACAGACACACAGACACACAGACAGACACACAGACAGACACACAGACACACAGACACACAGACACACAGACACAGACACAGACACAGACACAGACACAGACACAGACACAAACACACACACACACACATCCTTGCAGCAATCTGCAAACCTCGGCATGTTGCCTCCTCCCTGGGCCAGCGTGTCTTTGCCAGGCTGCGTCCGGCAGCATGCCGTCTTGGAGTGACGAATCGTCAAAGCTGCAAATCCAGCACTTGACTCCATAGTGTCCTAACGGATCAAATGGTGCTTCTGCCAAAAGCACTCTCAGCCAAACTGCTTCTCTAAGGAAGCAGCATCACAATCCTCAAGCTTTCTCATTCCACTCGTGGCCTTTGACAGGGACACTTGACAACTGCTAGGGATAGTTTGAATCAAGGCACAACCAGCACAACTCTCTCCTGTCTGCAGATCTTGATACCGCTTGGGATCCTCGGGATCACTAGGCGAAGTCAACGAGAGGCCCAGAAAGGTGGCAGCGGCTATCGAAATCTCTACCATCTAACCCACTTGAAGAAAGAACTACAGGGGCGCGGGCCCGGCAGGGCGCGGGGCGCGGGCGGGGAGCGGGCGGGGCGCGAGCGGGGCGCGGGCGGGGCGCAGGCGGGGCGCCGGGCGGGCGCGCGGGGCGGGGCGCGGGCTGGGCCGCGGGGCGGGGCGGCGGGCGGGGCGCGGGCGAGGCGCGGCCCGCGGGCTCCCAGCGGCGAGGGGCGGGCGCGGGAGGGCGCGGGGCGGGAGGGCGCGGGGGAGGGGCGCGGGCGTGGCGCGGGCGCGGGGCGCGGGCGCAGGGACGGGGCGTGGGCGTGTGGGGAGTGGGTCGTGGGCGTGGGCGTGTGCGCGTGCGTGCGCGCGTGCGTGCGCGCGTGCGCGGGCGTGTGCGCGTGCGCGTGCGCGTGCGCGTGCGCGTGCGCGGGTGCGTGTGCGGGTGCGTGTGCGGGTGCGGGTGCGGGTGCGTGTGCGGGTGCGGGTGCGGGTGTGTGTGTGTGTGGGTGCGGGTGTGGGTGCGGGTGTGGGTGCGTGTGTGGGTGTGTGTGGGTGTGTGTGGGTGTGTGTGTGTGTGGGTGTGTGTGTGTGTGTGGGTGTGTGTGTGTGGGTGTGTGTGGGTGTGTGTGGGTGTGTGTGGGTGTGTGTGGGTGTGTGTGGGTGTGTGTGGGTGTGTGTGGGTGTGTGTGTGTGTGTGGGTGTGTGTGGGTGTGGGTGTGTGTGGGTGTGGGTGTGGGTGTGTGTGTGTGTTGTGTGTGTGCGGAGTGGCAGAATACCCTGCCACCATACAACTGCAGGGGGCAGGAGCACCATGGCAAGTCTCCTGCCAACGAAGACACTTGCCATCGGTGGTGATACTGGGACTGATCATCCCAGCGTACCTGCGCAACTCGTGTGATTCAAAGTCCTTTTGGCCCGCTGTTTCTCTCGCGGTGTGTGCTTCATGTTGAATTTGTAACCTTTTCGCTGCTAGACGGAAACCAAGTGACTGCAAGCCGAACCTACACCCACTCGAGACTCATCAGTTGTACTCGAGACTCATCAGTTGTACTCGCGACTCATCAGTTGTACTCGAAAGATTAGCACCCTCCATCTGGAGTTTAAGTGTGTACACCCCATTCGTGGGGAATCCTCGGGTGTACCCATTGTGTGACCCCGGGCCGGCTCTGTCGGAAAATTTGACCTCAACGTGCTTATCATAGATCAGCGGAATTTCACATTTAACCAGGAACGAGGTTTCACTAAAGGGAAGACAGCCACCTCTTCATAGCTACGTTTCACCCTTCGCTCTTTTTTCTCGCCTTCGTCTTCCGCGTGCCCGTCTTCTGGTTCTTCGTCGCCCGCCTAGGGATGGCTTCTCGTTCTCTTCCTGCTGCCTTTCGTGACCCGCGCGTTCGCCCTCCTCCTGTTCGCCCGCGTAGGGATGGCCTGGTTGTCCTCGCGTTGTTCACCTTTTTCCTCGTCGTCGTCTTCGTGTCTGTCTTCCTGTTCCTACTCCTCTTCTTCCTCACGTAGTTTGGCTTGACGTCTTCTTCCCCTTCCGTTGCTATTTCGTGTTCGTCCTCTTGGCCCCTGTGTGGGATTCGTCGTCTTCCTCCTCGAGCTTTGGTCTTTATCCTCTCTTCCTGTCTGGGCGGGATGCGTCGCCCTAAAAACGCATACTACTTCCCTTTCCCTCTTCCTTTTCCTTTTCTCCTTTCTCCTCTCCTCGGGCGGGCTGCGGCGCCCTAAATACGCGTCTCGCTCCCTTTGTCTTCCTCTTTTCTCTCCTTCTTCTTCTTCTCTCCCCCTTGCGTTTCTTTCTCCTTTCCCCGGGCGGGCTGCGGCGCCCTAAATACGCATCTCGGCCCTTCTCCTCCTTTCTCTCTTTCTCGCTCTCTCCTTCTTTTCTTCTTCCCCTTTCACTACTACTTCCGGTTGTTCCTCTTCGCCCGTTTAGGGATGGCGTGTTCGTGGTGTCGTTCTTCAACTTCGCGGTGCTCTTTCTCTACAAGGTTTAGGAGGGTTTCTGGACTGTTTGGGGTTCTTTGCCCTCGGCGGTGACCCTAAACTCGGTTTCCCGTTTTTCGTGTTTCTTGGTTGGGGTTTTGCCCGCGGAGACCCAACGTGGGGCCTTTCTGTTCCTTTTGGGTTCTTGCTCCGTTTGTTTTCTGTTGGGGTCTTCGTCCGTCTTTCGGGCGCTTCTTCTTCCCCCCGAAAAAAGGGACTTTTCGCCCCTCACTGAGGGGCGTGTGTGTGCGGAGTGGCAGAATACCCTGCCACCATACAACTGCAGGGGGCAGGAGCACAATGGCAAGTCTCCTGCCAACGAAGACACTTGCCATCGGTGGTGATACTGGGACTGATCATCCCAGCGTACCTGCGCAACTCGTGTGATTCAAAGTCCTTTTGGCCCGCTGTTTCTCTCGCGGTGTGTGCTTCATGTTGAATTTGTAACGTTTTCGCTGCTAGACGGAAACCAAGTGACTGCAAGCCGAACCTACACCCACTCGAGACTCATCAGTTGTACTCGAGACTCATCAGTTGTACTCGAGACTCATCAGTTGTACTCGAAAGATTAGCACCCTCCATCTGGAGTTTAAGTGTGTACACCCCATTCGTGGGGAATCCTCGGGTGTACCCATTGTGTGACCCCGGGCCGGCTCTGTCGGAAAATTTGACCTCAACGTGCTTATCATAGATCAGCGGAATTTCACATTTAACCAGGAACGAGGTTTCACTAAAGGGAAGACAGCCACCTCTTCATAGCTACGTTTCACCCTTCGCTCTTTTTTCTCGCCTTCGTCTTCCGCGTGCCCGTCTTCTGGTTCTTCGCCCGCCTAGGGATGGCTTCTCCTTCCTCCCGTTCTCTTCCTGCTGCCTTTCGTGACCCGCGCGTTCGCCCTCCTCCTGTTCGCCCGCGTAGGGATGGCCTGGTTGTCCTCGCGTTGTTCACCTTTTTCCTCGTCGTCGTCTTCGTGTCTGTCTTCCTGTTCCTACTCCTCTTCTTCCTCACGTAGTTTGGCTTGACGTCTTCTTCCCCTTCCGTTGCTATTTGATGTTCGTCCTCTTCGTCTTCCTCCTCGAGCTTTGGTCTTCATCCTCTCTTCCTGTCTGGGCGGGATGCGTCGCCCTAAAAACGCATACTACTTCCCTTTCCCTCTTCCTTTTCCTTTTCTCCTTTCTCCTCTCCTCGGGCGGGCTGCGGCGCCCTAAATACGCATCTCGCTCCCTTTGTCTTCCTTTTTTCTCTCCTTCTTCTTCTTCTCTCCCCCTTGCGTTTCTTTCTCCTTTCCCCGGGCGGGCTGCGGCGCCCTAAATACGCATCTCGGCCCTTCTCCTCCTTTCTCTCTTTCTCGCTCTCTCCTTCTTTTCTTCTTCCCCTTTCACTACTACTTCCGGTTGTTCCTCTTCGCCCGTTTAGGGATGGCGTGTTCGTGGTGTCGTTCTTCAACTTCGCGGTGCTCTTTCTCTACAAGGTTTAGGAGGGTTTCTGGACTGTTTGGGGTTCTTTGCCCTCGGCGGTGACCCTAAACTCGGTTTCCCGTTTTTCGTGTTTCTTGGTTGGGGTTTTGCCCGCGGAGACCCAACGTGGGGCCTTTCTGTTCCTTTTGGGTTCTTGCTCCGTTTGTTTTCTGTTGGGGTCTTCGTCCGTCTTTCGGGCGCTTCTTCTTCCCCCACTTTTCGCCCCTCACTGAGGGGCGTGTGTGTGCGGTGGCAGAATACCCTGCCACCACACAACTGCAGGGGGCAGGAGCACCATGGCAAGTCTCCTGCCAACGAAGACACTTGCCATCGGTGGTGATACTGGGACTGATCATCCCAGCGTACCTGCGCAACTCGCGTGATTCAAAGTCCTTTTGGCCCGCTGTTTCTCTCGCTGTGTGTGCTTCATGTTGAATTTGTAACGTTTTCGCTGCTAGACGGAAACCAAGTGACTGCAAGCCGAACCTACACCCACTCGAGACTCATCAGTTGTACTCGAGACTCATCAGTTGTACTCGAGACTCATCAGTTGTACTCGAAAGATTAGCACCCTCCATCTGGAGTTTAAGTGTGTGTCTCACACGTGCTTTCGTTCACTGAGCCCATCGCGCGGTTGGTGCCTGGACAGGCGAAGACCAGGTTGCTGGTCTCAAAGCATGGAGAATCTCAGCGCGGCAGGCAGCGCAAGCGAAGTGGGACCCTTCATCTGGCAATGCTCAACGTGACAGGGGCTCTCCACCTCAGTGGCGGCCCTGACCCTCAGCATTTCTACATACATCCGGCGAATGTTAACTGAACATGGCAAGCAGAGGGCCCTTTTATCCGGCGGCCAGAACATCACACCCCAACGAGTCACGATGGCATGCTACAGCAAGCCAGGTACCTTCTGGACTTCAATATGTAACCACCAGTCTCATCGCCCTCGAGGGCGCAACCAACAGACTTGTTTGTCCAAGAAATGCCCCGCTCACAGCGGTGAATTCAATTGCCTGTGCAGTTTGCCTGTGAACAAGGCACCGACCCAGCAGTGTCGTCTCGCAAATCCTGAGACCGCAGAAAACAGCAAGACTTGCTCCTGAAAAGGCTGGCCACAAATTGCTTTTTGGATATCTACACAAAGTAAACGAGGATTTACACAACCTGTTTTGACCCATGACTTTGTCTACATGATCTATAGCTGAAACCTATCATTCACAGCGCAATGCCCCTGGCGACACGAGGCTGCAATCTTGAACTTTTTTGGCAAAGCTGTTTATCTCTCAAGCCCTCACACTGGCATGCCAAATCTGCGAGTAGAGAGCGGTCAGGCGCAGAGAGGAGCAGAGCGGGGAGGGGGGGGAGGGGGAGAAGAGGGGAGGGGAGAGGAGGGGAGGGGAGGGGGAGGGAGGGGAGGGAAGGGAGGGGAGGGGAGGGAGGGGAGGGGAGAAGAGGGGAGGGGAGAAGAGGGGAGGGGAGAGGAGGGGAGGGGAGGGGGAGGGAGGGGAGGGAAGGGAGGGGAGGGGAGGGAGGGGAGATGGGGAGGGGGAGAGTGCGGGTGCAGGGGGAGGGGGAAGGGGAGGGGGAAGGGGAGGAGGGGGAGGTGTTGGAGGGACTGGGAGGGGGGGAAAATTAGGGTGGATGGGGGAGGGGGTGGGTGAGGGGGAGGGGGAGGGGGGGGAGGTGGGAGGGGAGGGGAGGGAGGGGAGGGAGGGGAGGGGAGGGGAGGGGAGGGGAGGGGAGGAGGGGAGTAGGAGGGAGGAGGGGAGAGGGGGGGAGAGGGGAGGGGAGACAAAGAGGGAGAGAGATAGGGGGGTCCCACCCAGCTTCACACATCCCGGACATCACTTTACTCATGTTCAAACCTCAGCCTCTGACTCATCTGACATCAGCTCGCCCCGGCATGCTGTCGGTGTTAGTCTCGGGCACAGCCTCACGTCTCAGTTCGGCTTCACTCAAAACTTGCGCCCAAGAGTCATCTCGGACCACAACCTTGACAAGACATAGCATGATAAATAAGGTGAAGAAAACACACGCTTTCTCACAAGCTTCAAGCTAGCTTGTCGTGCATCAGAGGTCAAAAGCAAGTTGTTTCCCCAATTGAAGCTTGTCCAGAAGAAATCATGTCTCTGAAGCCTGTTACTTGTGCCTACAGTCTTATCCCAGAAGTAGCTGGACTTGTTGGATCCGACCTTCTTGCCATCCATGGGGCTCTGGGCGCACGGGTTTGGCAGGCATACAGTCACGGATCTTTGAGAATTTCACATGGCGTAGGTGGGGGCCAATGCTTATAGTTGTCAAGTCTCCCTGAAAGAAGAAGACCAGCATTTGTGCCATGGCCCCATGGGCGAGTTCCATGAGGGATGTTCATGACTCTTTTGGAAAGCCTGGAGTGAAGGTCTGAAACACAGTATGTCATGCTTGTTACCAATAGCAATCGTTTGACCCCTCCTCGGTTCATCAAATGTGCACTGTAAAGTCCAACCGGGTGCAGCACCATCAGTCTGAGGTAACTTTCCGGCCAAATACAACAGTCTGTGTGATGCAGGACGATTTCCAATCGGTGAGCGAAATGCTACCTTACGTGCAATTGTACGGAGGGATACCGCATTTGACATCAATCTTAAGAATACCTCGAGTCCACTTGGGCTGCCGGCGGCAAGCAGGGTACAGGAGGGTCTGGAAGGAAACTCGTCGTACTCGACTTCGTCGATGACGTCCTCGACTGCATGGAAAGAGATGACGGCCCGTGCCTGTTTCAATCTCACCAAGGGTACCTAGAAAGGTGGAGAGAGGCAGCCTCCGTCTTTTGGGCAGCTCACCAATCATGAGTTCGGACAAGTAAACACTTGCCAATACTACGGGCATGGACGACCCAACGTCGCAAGCAGCGCAGATTCACTAAGTTGAGGTCGTGGACAGTGTCGTTGTGGTGGTAGCTGTGGAGGTCGTGTTTGTCGAGGTGGTGAACCTCAGCTGTGATGGGCCAAGGCGCTATGACAATGACAGGGGGCTCCAATTTCCAATGAGAAATGCTTGGTTGATGTCATTCTCTTGTGTGCTTGTTCAAACCAGAGGCTACCACTGGACCACATTGCGACAATACACCTCCTGTCCCCTGCTCGCGAAAAAGACTCTGAATTATCGAGGAAAACCATCCTGACCCTTTCTGGCCATCCGCTCGTTTCGTCCGAAAGGCGTCATTGTGGTGACGGAGGAAGAGGTGGAAGAGCTGGTGGTGCTGGTCGTTGCCAGCGTGGTGTTGCTGTAGCTGGTGCTGGAACTGGAGGTGCTGGTGGAGGTCCGCGGCCAAGGCGCGGTGCTGGTGGTGCGAGAGGTACTGGTACCTTACCACATGAGAGCTGAAGAATGGAAATCAACCACACATCCCCCAAAAAAGAACAACTTTGGGGGGGGCATTCCAAAAAAAGCCGTCCGCCAGACTTCTGACTCAGCTACCAGTGGAGCTGGTGCTGCTGGTCTGCGTCACGGAGGTGGAGGTGACCGAGGTGATGGTGGTGGTGGAGAAGTACGACATGTTCCACCACCAAGGCATACTTTGTGTGCCTTGATGCAATTGCGCACGTGCAAAACAATAAAGGTAAACAAAAATCATCAACGAAAGGAATCAAACAAAGAATAAAAGGGAAAAAAGAATGAAAGAAAGAAAGAAAGAAAGAAAGAAAGAAGGAAAGAAAGAAAGAAAATAAATATGTAGAGAAAAGAAAGAAAGGAAAGGAAAAGGAAAGGAAGAAAGGAAGAAAGAGAGAATTAAAGGAAGGAAGGAATGAATGCAAAAACAAAGAACAACATAACAAGCACACGCAGTACGCGAACGAAAGAAAACACACCAAATGAAAAGGACAAGAGCAGTGCAATCAAACAAACGAGCAAACCAGCAAGCAAGAAGATGGCAAATAGAAAAGCAAGCAAATAACAATCATATAATACAAATACACACACGCGCACACAAAGCCAATACACAGCCACACACACACGCAAAACACACACGGAGACACTTACACGCACACGCAAACACACTCATACAAAACAATACCGTATTGGTACTGCATCCCAGATGCTGGTTGAGGTGTACGATGTCGTGCTGATCGTTGTTGCCTCAGCTTTCGTTACCCAGTCTCTCTTTCTGGACTGCGGGCAGCTTGCGTTGCAAACTGTCATAAGGCACTTGGGTCACAGCACTGGTAGATGAGGTTGTGGTGCTGGAACTTCTGGTTTCTGTAGTTGTCAGCGTGGTTGTTTCCCACACCTCCAAAGCGGCTAGTGCAGCTCTCACGCTGCGCAATAACACAAACCCGCTGAAAAAACCTCACGGAATTCGGGGCCCGACATGATGCTCCACAACCTGCTTCAACACCACTGACCAAATGGGGAGTTATCAGGCAAACATCTGGCCCGAAATCACAGGTCAAGCCCTTGCGACAGTCAAGAACCCCGCGTAGTCGTAGGGCGGAGCTGTGGTGTACTTGGGAATCGCTGTGCTGACCGGCGGCAAGGTGGTGCAGCATGTGGCCTCGAGGCGCGGACGTGTTTTCGGCTTTGATTTGAGACGCAAAGCCCGCGGCCGGAATTTCCTGCTGGAAGCCAGGAATCGTGGTGAGAACGGTTCTGGTCCTTAGCCGTTCCCTGGTCCATGCCGCCAAAGGGCGCTTCAAGCAACATCATCGAATCAAACTGGCTTGCTAGACCTCATCCCAAGTAATTCATCGCTTAGCAACATGTAGGTGTTCAACATATCGTAGATGGGGGGTTGGACGCCTCCAAGATCAACTTCCCTTGTTGGCATGAGCCGCACATAATACATCCTGCTCCCCCTCACCGGGAAAAAAAACATGGAGCAAGCTAGGAGTTTCACTTCCTCTGACATACCAATAGTAGCCATGAATGCAGCCATGCTGGGGAGCCAGCGTCGTCGACGTCACAGGAGGGGGCGTCGGCCCTGCAGTGGCCCCAGTCAATCAGCCACAGCCAGCTTGAAGCCAGTTGGCAACCCCCTGTGAAAAAGGATGAAAACCGTCCAATCGTCTGATTTTGGGAGCAAATCAACAAACACGAGTTCACCTTGTCTTAGGCGACCCAGGACCAGGTAGACTGCGTGCAACAGCACCCCAGGTCGAAATCCATCTTGACACTCTGTCCAATCGGTGTTGCTGCTCCACCGTGACCGTCATGGCACAAACACTTCTCCAATCCGTCTGCTACAAAAAAGGCATGCTCTTGAAGGGCCACAATACTTCCCTCATCGGGGTGATACTCAAACTGCCACATACACCACCTGAGAGCCCGCTGACGACTCCCGGACAATCAGACCTCTGACAATAGGGCTGTCCTTTTCAAGAGTGTCCATGGCCGTTGCCGCCCCTCCCGCCCGCTGGGAGCGGAGCTAGCCGGCAGCTCCGGCCCATCTATGGTGCCTCAGGGTGGAAGTTGACAGCGAAACTTGGAGGGCTACCCTTGCTCGTTTGACATGCCCCTGTCCACATTCAGAAGTCTTGGAAGCACGGCAACCGCGAAGCGGCGTGCCAATTGCTATTGCAGCTGCTTAAGTAGCGGCATGCAACTTCAACGTGTGGTTAAACATAGCATAATATTCTAATGACATGCAAAGCTCACAAAGAAGCCTCCCGTAGCACCTGACAGCATGTGTAGATGGAGGCGGCGTATTTCCAGGACAAAGGTCATAAGTCCAACACGACTAACCCTTTTAACGTATGAACGTAAGACAACCAACAGCACATGGCGGGCGTCTGCATGCATCTGAAAACCTCACGTACTACCACCCCCCGCAATTGCCCGTGGTGTGGATGTTTGCTCTCAGGTTGCGAGGAGGTGCCTTCATCTTGGTGGCAAATCTGACAGTATCATTCTGCTCACTCATCGGGGTCGAATCATGCTGCATGCTGACAGCCTGATGAAGGGAGAATGGTCGGAAGCTGTGTATTCGAGCAAGGAGTTTCAAAACTGGGTCCACACCTGAAACAATCGAGCCTACTGCACTTGGAACAAGCAAGTAGCGTCTCTCCAGTCTTGGCGCCCGCATGGATTTGGGCTTTGGCTATGTAGAAACCTGTGGACGGGGTCATTGCCTAATTCTTGTTCCAGGGATGTTAAAAGGAGTCAATTACCTCTTAAAAGGTACTAAAAGGATCCTCAGACTTGCAATCATTTTCTAGTCCGGCCCGATCCACCTCTCTCCCCCGCCTTTGCCGCATCTTGCCACTCCAGCTGCATAAGGTACCCTGAAGTACCAAAGCCTCAGCAAGCTGGGCCAGCCTCCGTGAAACTCTGTCATAAAACCTGAAGCACCCCGGATGGAGGGGTGCGATGCATGGCCGGAAGGCAAAAGAGGCCGCTCTTGAGCCATCCAAACAGTCGCGCTCTTTGTTCTGCCTTGCATAGGCCTCAAATATTGCGAGTGAAGCCATCACAGGCTTTGACAACCCGAACATCTAAACTCTGCACATACTGACAATGCAATGTGCCAACAGCAAACCCCACTGATGCTAAGCTGGTTGACGAATTACTCATGGCAAATGCAAAAAGAATTCACACCGGTTACTCCCTCCGGACGTGTGCACAGCTCCCGGGTTTCAGAGCTGGCGAAGAAACTGGGGCTGCCCGGCTGCAAGGCGTTTGGGCAGAAGGGGCCTGACGACTTCGCGCGAATTTCAGGCTGCCTCCGACTGGTAAGGGAGCCATGAGGATCCAAGTGCTGTCTGAGGGTTTGAGGGTCACTTAATTTAGAGGGCAAAGCACCTAAATAGCAGCTATACAGCTCCTCTGGAGGGTCAACCGAAAGTTGTTTCAGGCCTCCGACCGACCTGTAGAGTGGCAAGCACGTATACATAGTCCGCTTTGTGCAAAAAATGCAAACGGCACCCTCTCCCGCATCGACTCAATCACTCGACCCTTTGGATCTGCTCACTGCTGATTGAGCCAGCTGCCAGCCAATTAAAAAATCCTTCTCACACATTTTTCTTCCTGCCATGTTTGGGCTCATGGGACAAGCTTGCCATTCGCCAAAGATATTTTTATCTTTTGAATCTGTCAAGCCAAGCCGGTCAAGCCAACACGCAAGACTCTAGGCTCCCTTTTTGTGACAACCCGGCATGACTCCCTGGCTGTGCCTGTGGTTCTCAAATAGTCGTACCTGAGCACCAATCTCACAAGCAACGTAGACCTCCTATTGAATTTATGGACAACACAACACTGCGATAGGGACTCTTTGACCATGGCACAAGTTTACGAGCCACACACTGTGACTGCTGGGAATGAAGTCATTTTTTGCATATTGAGTTGCAGCCACGGTGCTCAGCGAAGTTGCCGGCAGCGCCCACAATGAGCAAAACCCAAATGCACTCCCTCAAGCCAGGCTGATCGTTCACCTGCACACACAAACCATGCAGAGTGGACTCCAAAGGGAATAAGGCAAAATGAGGCACTGGCCTTGACAAAGGGCATCGCCCTCACATTCCCAGCTCATGACCAACACCCATGAATGTTCCGGAATATGAAATATACCGTGAATCATGAATATTTGTCTGTGGTTGCTGTAACTCATCACTGCCGTCAGCACATGCTGGCCGCATGTTTGGGAAACTGCTTCACTTACTTGACAAGCTGGGGAGATTTGGGGTGGGCTGAGGTTAGGTTTGCAACCGAACATAGCTTGGCCTGGCATCATAATGCCACCTGTTTGCTTGGGCCGAAAGTCCAAATATAGAGATCCATCCACCCGTTTTGTCCAACAAGCGCAAATGTTGCAAACTTACACAACAAGTTCAGTCTATTTGAAGCAAGCAATGTTCCGTTTTCTTCTCGCATTGCGAGAGAGGCGCAATACAGCATGGATTGTGCGACTCATCGACATACAGGACCAAGCGATTGCTAGCACTTGCATTTGAAGGTCTGCAGTTGCTGACAAAGCCCGGCAGATCCGGCCCGATTGGCTCCGGCGGCGGGCGGCGCAAGTCTAAACATCATCTGACTGGCTTTGCGGCTGCGGGGCAAACGCTGTGGGGGGCCCGGCTGCAGCTTTTCGGGGTGGTAGCCGCCAAGCGCAGAACTTGGCGTTTGGGGTAGAGCAAGCTGCCATCTACACCAGGGATGATGCTGATGAGCGGCATGTGAACCCCTAAGTGGCCAAATTGTTGGCAGCCCAACGTCGAGGTGTCAGTAGCGCTGCTCTTGTGGCATTTAGCGCCTTATTGCAATCGCATGTCATCATGTTCAAATCGTGCAACGCAAGCGGATGTGACTGAACTCAAATGAAATCTCCACATGCTGCCTTCAAATTTGCTGTGTTTGATGCATCTACTCAGGACCTTCGCACTCTTATAGTTTGGGTTTTCACGCGTGTGAAGGCATGACCCACTGGGAATGACCCACACGCTATTCGTCTTTTCCCTTTTCCTCAGCTTCTCAGGCCTCAGCTTAGGCCTCGCCAAAAGCTCAACTTCGTCTCACTATTTTCGTCCTCCTAGGTCGTTGCCTTCACGACTTTCCTGTTGATCTCGCTCTTTAGCTTCATCACGATGAAGTCCCATAGCCACATGACTAGGTTCAAGGCTCCAACGCTGGCCAAAATGGCCAACGCCACACCCACCACTGGTCTCCATCGTCCTTGCCCTTGGCTCGTCCTCTTCAAAATGTTGGCGAATGTACAATAAACCGGGGATTTCTGGCCCGCCATATGTCTGCTGACGCTCGTGGGAATGGCGGTACCTGGACCACCTTCTCATGGCATTTCTGCTGCAACCGTGTGTGTGTGTCCTCTGATGAAGAAGGACCAGACGTGCCGAAGGAACAGGCCCTCGATGCACCTGGAGACCATGGCCACGCACTCGCCCTCACCACTAGAGAGCGATATGCTCCTCTCTCTTCTGCGGGAAAGCCCGCGACGCTCTTGCCTTTGCCTCGACGCCGTGCATGTCCCTCGTGTCCAGCATGGATTTTCCGCACTTGCTGCCCTGAATGAGCAACCTGGAGTACACGCCGTTTTTGTCGGTTTTGACATCCATGCTGCCAGGGCATTGATTACACGCCGGCCGAACTGGGAAACGCACAACACCTTACCCACGATTGATCTGAACTGTGAGCATGTCCTCTTGCACGCGCCCCGACGCCCAGTTGATAGCGGTCGAAGCACCGGCGCAAGCGCGTAAGAGCCTGAGTGCCAGGAGCCAAAGGCAGTTGGGGTTCGAATCCCGTGGGGTGACCAATACCCTCGACAATGGAGTCGTATAGTAGTGGTCGTTGTGCAAGGGGGTTGTAAGGTAAATGCTCTGCGCTGTCTCCCGACTCGATGCGACGGCGGAATACGGACCTTTTGCTTTGCTTCACAGCTGTATATTGGGGAGCCAAATGCAGTCGCATGTACATGTCGGCTGCACACAAAACAACGTTTCACCAAAGGTTTGAGGGACCTTAAAAGAGGGGAAAGAACAGGGTGACCCTCGAACCTGCCCTTAGGATGTTTCAGCCTGCGGCTCGGAGATTCTTAGCGTCCCCCATCCCGGGCTTGGGTTCATCCCTGGGTCGGGAACTAATCACAAACGCATGCCGACACGCATGAACACACGGCTTCTCTTTTCTTCAATTCAGTGAAACGTCTTTGCGCGCTACAGGTCACGTACCGGACCTGATTGCGCAACGGTGCACATGCAGCAAGGCAATTGTACAGATGCAGAGCAGTCTGCTATCCATGACTAGCATAGTCCATCACCAATCTGTAACCAGTAATAATTGTAGCATCAAATAATCATTGACCACCCGATGACGACACTGTACGGAAACAAGAAAACATTCTGCGCAAATGCAAGTCTCATGCAAATACTCTTGGGTTGCCCATGGTACCGCGCACGACGAGTACCGCAAGGGCTGACCATGATACCACGCACGATGAGTATCACGATCCCATTGTGTAAAAGTGCAAATCCCAGTTGATCCCCCACATAGAAGAAATCGTAATGGAAATGCTTGATCACCAGTGTGATGATTCAGCAACGGCCTTTCTACTCGCCCTCCACCGGAACCTTTCTAGCAGAGAATGTGGTGTCTCCTTGGTCCGATTGATCTCCTCGATGTAGCGCGAGGGCAGATGTATATTGCGAGTTTAGCACCATTGGATAAGAGGAGCGTCAACCTCTCTAACGCTTTGAACGCAAATGATGGCACCAAGTTCAACTTTCAAGAACTTGCGTCCAATGAGCACATCTGTTCGGTAGAAGGTCATGTGGTCACACTTGAGGCCAAGGGCAATGCATCGGAATATGGTGTCGCTGACAAAGGCAATGTCCTTCTGATGGCTGACACCCCTGAACTGCTCTGCTTTGACACCAAGTATATTGCAGGCGGTCCAAATCCGATACATAATGTACAGCCCTTTCAGCTTCAGGAACCAAAAGAACATCTCTTCGTCCCTGTGGTTCGCACTCTTGAACCTCACATCTCTGAATTTTGGAGCGGCAACGACTTTGTTTGCCAGCTTCCTTGACCAGGTCTGCCTTGTTGTTGGCGAATACCTTCCACACCTTGAAAGGTACACCTTGCAAAGTAGAGAGGTACGATGCCTTGCCGGACTTGTCAACGCAGATGACTTTGACTTGCAGGAGGTGAACTGCGTCCGCATCCTCCTCAGGGTTGTCCGGACAAACTCCCGCATCTTCGTCGTCGATGTCCGTCCCAATGTCCGATGGACGGTACGACCTGCCTGCAGACCGTTCCTCACTCATCTCATTGGTGTCGGGTCGTTCTTTCTTGGCACAGAGGGGGAACCCTATTCCTTGCAATGGTGGAGGATCTGAGCCGTGGACGCGTTCGCAGGATCGGTGCAGGAAGAACGACAAGTTTCAAATCATCGCCGATGGTCTTGGATGCAGGAGTGGCTTGCTTTGCTTCAGGACTGCTCAGTGTCACTTCAGGCGCCAGGTTTTGAGCCAGACTACATTTTCTTTGACGCAGGTGCGTCAGGCAAGGAGTTGCTGCCCCTCACATACTCTCAGGTGTTAGGATGGCTTCGCTTCTTCCTGGCAAAAAGCTTATCGGGCTCTCACCTCAGCAGACTTTGAATTATACGGTTCATTCCTGCAAGGCCACCATGCTTTCCTGGTTAGCCCAGCTGGATTACAAGGAACAATCCCGTTTGGCACAGGGGCATCACAGACGGGCGAACACCTCGTCTCTCACGCTCTATACTCGGGATGATGTTTTTCCTGCGTTGCTTGCTCAGCAGTTTGTGCGTGAGAAAATCCAATCAGGATGGCGACCTTTGACTCCTCTGCACCGGGGAGCTCAACACCCGATTCAGGAGCCCGTGGTGAGCTATCGCACCTCC
Organism: Effrenium voratum; assembly: GCA_963377175.1. Lineage (NCBI taxonomy): Eukaryota > Dinophyceae > Suessiales > Symbiodiniaceae > Effrenium > Effrenium voratum. Next base: position 4,169 of record CAUJNA010001375.1, on the reverse strand, counting down.
GTGCATCAGATCGGAGGATCGCAGAGCACGGAAACCAAGACTGCAGATTCTTGCTGCAAGATTCGATCAGAAAATCGACATTGAATCGATGACGGGTCTCCTAGCGGCTGGGTGGACAAAAAAAAACATCGACTGGATTCGTCGCGAGCACGGCGAATGGTGGCAACCATGGTGCATTCGAGCATCGTCGGGACATTCGGATTTCGGTTTCGCTCGCCCTGCTGAACTTTGCAACATGTTGTTCCCGAACATGTCCGACCGCTTGGGCGGAGCATACGTCACGTGACAACGCCATCAGCTCTGGAAGGTATCATTTTGAGAGTTATATTTGCACCAAGACTGCAACGCACGATGTCAAAGAAGGAGATGACCTCATCACCATCTACGTGCCAACGGGAAATTGTCCGTGTACCAGTCAGACAATCTGCGAGACTCAAGTCCGTGAAGAAAGGACCTGCAACAGTTTCCTGGGCGATGAAGACTGACGCCGACACCTCGAAGAAGATGGTCGTCACGGCGTGCGTCAACATTGGAGCGCCCGAGACCATGAACAAATCCTTGGTAGAGATCAGGAATTTGCTCAGCAGACTCATCGTCTACCGCGAGGACGATCCATCGAGCGTTTCCAACAGAGTATGCCCAGCGTGCGCTGTCATCGTTCCTACTGCGCGGCGTGCGAATGTGAGCTCATTCCCACCAGCAAACGTGACAGAGAAGTGATGCGGCCGCCAGCTGTTTGACCAGATCGTCCTCAGCCCGCTTCCAGAACAGCTTCGTGGGCTTGTCGGTCGCAAAGCTAGGGCGCTGGCCCTCGGAAAAGGCCTTGGGCTCTCATGGGATTTCCAACGAGGCATCGCTGCGAACCAACAGCTCCAGGGTCAAGAACTTGCCTCTTCAGTCTCCAATTTAAAAGGTTGGTCCGAGCATGCGAAATTGCTTGAGCCGCGCCGTTGCCTTTGCAAGCTTCGTTGCGGTAATGCTGATTATTCACAAAGAGACGCCAAGACTGCTGGAGCTGTTTCGCGGCGCAAAACTAACGGCCGGTTGAAATTTGAGCCCACGATCCTGTGCGACATCCGGAGCTGGGATTACACCTCCCGCCGGGGCACTTCGACCTGATTGGGCCAGCTCGGTCTGCACAGCCTACTCCTTCGACTCTGCCAGTACGGCTGGGCACGGCCTCCAACTTAATGATGTGCGTCAGCGCGGCCAACAACGACTACGTGGGCGTCACGCTCGGCACGGCCGCGCACAGTTTGGCGGGTCGATCTCCGGGCTGGTGCAGCAGTCGGCGGGCACGCTGGACCTGCACAGCCTGCAGATCAGGGCCACTGCCTTTAAGAGAGAGTTAGTCTCCGTGACGGACCTGCTGGCCGACTTGCTGGCTCGGCCACGCTGGACGGGCTCACCGCGCAGGACAACGTGGGCTGCGAGCGCAACGACGTTCACTGCACGGACGTGTTCACGACGGAGCTTGGCTGCCGCCCCCCCAACTTTCCCGCTGGTGTTTTGGGTCCAGACTCGGTATACTTCAAAGTAGCTCCGACCCGCGCAAGCTGGTTCCAGACCATTCTGCCCGCCCGCCCAAATCCCCCTCCCCGCGAGCTTTTTGTTACAAGTCCGGCTGGAAGCCAACTCCAAGTTAAACTTTCTAACTAGTTCTTACTACTTCCAAACTATTAGCCCCCCCAACTCCCTACCCTTTTTTCGGCCGTGCCTCCGCTCCGCCTTCTTTCCGCGATGCTTCTTTAGCTAAGTTTCGGCTGCAGGGAACCAACAACAATCCCCCGCCACTTCTAGTTCGATCAACCCCCCACCCACCCCCTGAAACTTGCGCAAAATGGTTGCGGAACTAGTTTATACTAGTGTGCAACGCCGGGTTGTGCAACTAGATAAAACTTGTTGTAAACAAAAAAGTTACGAACTAGTTTAAGCTAGTTTACACTCAGGTGGTCTAAACTTGTTTGGAACAATTGTTCCAAACTAGTTCTAACTAGCAAGCTAGTTTAAACTAGTTCTCCAACCATAATGCCCTGCATAAACCTGCAATTGCACAACACCAATTTATGGAGTGTTGTTGCCCTAACAACGACTGTCTGCAACCGCGCACTGTCTGCTTTGTCACTTTGGGTGTTTCCCTTTGGTCAATTTTGTGGAACGGGGCGGGCACAGAAAAAAACTTAAGCCGACCGTTCTTTCCTCTCAGCGGCGCACTGCTGCTCTTCTAAAAGCCAATGCACGCACACGCAGAACAGAACACCTGCAAAATGTGCGCCAACTAAGAATTCTGTATTCCACAAACAAAATAGCATTATTTCTGCACCTTTCATTATTCCGCAAATGACCAGCCAGCCATCCATTTAAGACCACCAAAGAAACATGTGAAAACCGCAGCAGAGCGCATTGCCATGCAATTTGTAATAATTACACAACTCTTAGCCACGTTGCAGCCACTTGCACTTGCAAAGATAAGATATTGCCATTCCCCTGGGGCAGGTTCAAACCTGGAACTGCGGAACTAGTTTAAACTGGAGCGCAGCACGCTGTTATGGCGGAGTGCTAGAGTCTAAGCATAAGGCATGGAAACTTTATTGAAGTGTGCTTTTCTTAACGCCATCTCCAAGACAAGCACCTAAATCCTGTTCTGGCGGCGCCGCTTGCAATGTGATGCGGCGGGAAGGTGCAGAAGCGGCAGCCTTGTACGTTACTTGCAGTCTTGCTAATGCCACGTGCCAGTCTCAGTCTGGGCCCTTAAGTCTTCCATCTTTCTCTATTAATGCCGCCGCTGTTGCGACCTTACAGGTGGTGCCGCCGCAGGCACCTGTGCAAGCTGCCCGTTAGCACCTTTTGAGCACGCTTACCATGGCATTAAAGATGCATGGTTTGACCACTTGCTAATTTTGTCCATGATCAATCGATTCTTACCAGCAAGTGCAGATCTACTGGACCCATGGCTGCTGGATGGAAAGAAGTTTGGCACTAAAAAGCTCGCTCCTGATTGCTGAGTTTTTCCTGCCTTAGCTTAGCATTGCAGAGGGACTGGAGCAACACTGTGGTTTGCTTACAGCAGTTTTGGTTGGCCTTTTAGACACTTGGTTTTGCTCACTTGCTGGCGGTACGCACGGTCTTTGTCTGACATTTTACTTACGTGGTACGCTTTTTGTCAAGAGACGGCAAGGTGACGTCCCGTGGGACGCTGTGCACCGAACCCTCAAGCTTCAATACCAACCACGTAGAAAGGTGTATACGGACGATGCCGTTATAGCCGAACCCGTGTAAACGTTGTAAGGAAGAAGGAATGATAGTTACGACAGTGGTCCTGACGAATGCAGCGCAAGCAGTTGTTTTGCTCTTAATGCCCGTCACGTATGTGCGCAGTCACACATCGGATCTTGAACCTCAATTGTGTCTTGAGCCAAAATGGCAATCAATGGAACTTGGGAAGCAACACCAACAAGGACCTCAGAACAGCTACCCAATTTCGGCACGGGGCCTAGAGGGTTTTAACATCCCCCATTTGGGTCGCATTGTTCATCATGCGGTCCAAACACCACAAAACGTTCCACTGGCCACGGCTTCAACTACGGAATCGTGTCGTGCATTCTTTTACTTGCTATCACTACACCGTTCATTCGCTGTGAAACATGCCGGGTTCGATTGTACGAAAAGTGAAACATTCATCCTCCAATCGAAGCACACATCCATATGCAGGTGTATATATAATACACTGTGGCCACTTCACTTGACCGCCAGTCAACATTCCAGCTGCCGCATTTGCGCATCGCGCAGCTGTCATCCATAAATGGGTTGGCCACAAATGTCCACCATGCGCGCCCGCTTGTGATCGGTCTGCATATATCCGGCAAAGAAACATCGGTGAGTAATCAATGCAAATCATAGCCATTCCAGATACCATGGACAATGCATAAATAATGAAAAGATATCATCTATAAGGTAATAAGTCCATCCATGAATATCCAGAGCGTCATAGTCGTCGGAATATGTAACCATGTACACATCCATTCATCTTGGACACATGAATATAAATCATGACATAAGTCGTTCCACCGAAACAGTGTCGATGTGACGCAAGTAACAGATGGGGACTGGCCCACATCGTACCGCAATCATCATCTTCACGAAGCATACCTGTCCCCAATGGACAGCCT
>CAUJNA010001374.1:65000-84450 GCA_963377175.1 Effrenium voratum | reverse complement strand
CTGTGAGCAAGTTGTCAGTGGAGAAAGCTCTCTGTGTAACTGAAAGTCTCGCTGTTAAAGTTCTTTGCACAAGATTCCCTGCGCAAGTTTGGGAACAAACTTGCCTTTGGCAAGTTCACTCTGCAAGCTTTCCTGTTTGTGTTCGCAAGTAATCCGAGCAAGTCCTCCGTGCAAGTTTCCCTGAGCAAGTCTCTGGCAACGTTCAGAACAAGTCATAGCGGAACTGTCAATTCCTGATCTTGTGGGAGACGGCAACGACTGAAACATAGAGATGAGGGGGATAAATAGACAAGGACCCTCCCCCCGTCCCGCGTGCAGGACTGGAAGCTCCGCACAAGGTTGGGGTGCGACAGCTTCGCGCAAAGCTGGGCCTCCTGGAAGGGGTTAGTCCTGCCGTGAAATGGTGCCACGCAAGGCTGCTGGAATACACTTGTTGGTAGCCAACGCAATGGACTCCTGTGCTGGTAGGCTAGTCCCAAACTGAGACATGGAACTTGTAGAATGGGTTGCGATTTTCTTGTTTTCCTGGATGCAAAAAACGACACTACCGTCTCATGTGTGGGGTCCTGGGGGACAGATTGTGCTCTCTCTCTCTCTCTCTCTCTCTCTCTCTCTCTCTCTCTCTCTCTCTCTCTCTCTCTCTCTCCTTCTCTGTCACACAACCGCGTGCTGCATGTGCATTGCGTCCATCTGGGCAACGCAACATCTAACTTGCCAGTGGACCCGCTCAAGAAAGCTCATCCCCGTCCTGACTTTCCGTTTTGACTTGGAGCTGTCCGCGTGTTGCAGGGGAGATGGGACGTTCACAAGCATAACCTAGGCGAGAGGCTGATGGCACCTGCTAGCTACAGGATCTTCCAGAAATCCGTTTTTTGCCTAAATGAGCGCCAGCCTTAACATTGAAAACGCTTGGGGACTGCGTCATTGTTGTTGGGCGCCACACGGTGACATCCGCAAAATTACCCTCTAAATTGCGGTCAAAAGGGAATCCCGACAAACAAGCCGCAGTGGGTTAACTTTGAGGGGCCAGAGCCGGGCTATCAGGTTGCGTCCTCAACGTGTCCGCGTAATCGGGGGCCACCACACGGCCATCCCCTCACCCAGCCTCGCGCACCCGTTCTGCACCACAAGCCCGTCCCCTCACCCGGCCTCGCGCACCCATTCTGCAACACATACGCACTGCACAGCCGTTTACACCCGCCAACACCCATTCTGCACCGTGCCCCGACCCACCCGTTCTGCACCACAAAGGCCTCGCACACCCGTTCTGCGCCACATCCCCGACCCAACCTGTTCGGGTGAACCCAGCCTTACGTGTCCCAGCCTCGCGCACCAATGCTGCATCACACGGCCGTCCCAAGCCAGCCTCCCGTGCGCCCTCCCATTCACTCAGCCACCCCTGCCCCAAATTGGCAAGCCCGGCGGTGCCGCAAATGATGCCGCGTGCAACGAAATGGAATCTTAGAACCCAAGCATCCAAGAGGCTTTTGGGAAAAAGACGTGTCGACAAGTCTCCCATGAATCCTGGTGTCCAATCCTTTGATTTGGGGGGCCCGGTGGCTGTCCGACCCTAACCGGAAATCTAACTCGGTCCATCAGAAGCCAACAGTTCTGCGTTTGCCTCCAAGGCTTGTGTAGTCTTCCCTTAGAAAATGCCCTCCTTCGGCCCATCATTGCGGCGCGCTTTTGGCTTGCCGGCCTTGACGGCGGCGGGGGCACCTCTCCATGTGCAGTAGTAGACCGAGCCAAAGGATCCTGGCAGAAAGCAGGCACAGGCAGAAGCCAGATGATTCTGGCATTTTGTCGCTACCCCGTTAAAAAGCAACCAAAGGAAAGCCAACCAATCTTCATGAAGGGTGGTTCTTGCAGAAAACTATGTAGGCCAAAGCAGTGGTCCAAAATGAATAGACAACATAGCAAAACGGTCCACGCGTTTTCCGCGAAAGAAACCGCAGAGTCCTGGGCAAAATCTCAGTGGAAGCAGAGCACCTCTACAAGGAAATCTCTGCGGACTCCATGATCTTCTTCTTTGTGCAAGTGGTGCTCTGTCAGAACATTCTCTACAAGAAGAAAAAAGGTGGTGTGCTTTCGATGTTGCACCACAGCGAGTCAAGAAAGGGTTGACGTGAACTATGTCTTCGGCTGGGGCGAAGCCAGCCATGAACAGGAGTAAAAAGAAGAAAACTTTGATGAGGAGCGCAAGAAGATGACACGAGCATGGTCATCAGTGACTATCAGGTTTCCTCTGTGGAGCTTCACAGGACCGACTGCGTACTTATTTATCAGAAACATCTCTACATCAATTATTGGGACGTCGTTGGATCCTCTTGGAATAGATCCAGGGACCTAAAAGAACGGAATCAGAATTGGTGCTCCCTCCTTAGGGATCGAGCACCCCCGGTTGGGGACTCACCGCCCCAAAAGAAAGTGTAAGAAAAAAAAGAGAGAACGCTTGCAAGGCAGAAACATTGTATTCTGTCGCCCTTTGCAAGATCCAGAGCATAAGCGAACAGGGGTGTGGGTCAGCAAAGCAGGTGTCCACACTTACGCCCGCCCGCACAGGCAACAAAATTGAAACTGGTTCCCCTTTTTCCCCCGCCACCCTGTGTCTGTTTTGTGAGCCAGTGACCTGCATGACACCAGGAACTTCCAAAGTGATTCTCACCATTCCTATTATGAAGTGCCTTTTTTTAAAGTTTTGTTTAGGTTAGAGAAGATGTTATCAGATGGAGAAGGCTTTATAAACGCCTACCCAAGTGCGCATCGACCTACTGGCGGCTCGCGGCGGCGCAGACAAAGCGGAGGCCGCCGTCATAGGAGCAGACTCACAGCCGACGCATTCATGTATCTCGACAACGCACAAGTCCGAAATCCAAATGAAGGAGTCAACCACTTCAAGAACATGCTGAAGACGTATAACAATACCGACTCCTCAACTCCAGGAGACACAACACCGAGTTTCTCATCTTCACGTCCAAGTTTGAGATTTTGCTGAGAAGGCTGAATTCAGTGTGGAATGTCCTGATGCCAGTCAAAACGGCACAGTCACCAGAGCACCTTCGATCAGTACAGGATGCAAACGCCGCGCAGCCGCAGCAATCTGCAGCGGACAGCCCGGAAACATTGGGGCAATATGCAGCAGGAATGATTCAAAGGCGTCGTGCCGCGTTCCCGTTCAACGACAATCTCATTGCGGAGTTTTTCATCGCTCAGGGCGAACTGACAAACCAACAGAGAGCAAGATTGGTCAGTGCAATGTCTCTCAGGAACATTCAGCTTAACAGTTGCACGTCTGAAATGCCAAAAAAGCACGATATCATGATCTCTTCAGCGCAACCCGAACATCAAACCAGGATCCATCGCTGGCGGATAACCTTCTTGTCCTCGAGCAAGGAGAATATGAAGGAGAAGGTTTTGGGGGAAGAAGGAGGAGAGGATAAAAAACATTTTGGGCCTTCAAAGATCATACGCAAAAAGAGCGCTGGAGACAGCGAGGCCTTGCGCAGAGTGTGAAGTTTGCTAAGGGGCAAAACAAGCACCTTCTGGTGACATGACCTTCCTTGGTCACAAGTTCCGCTCGGAAATGAATCTTCAGCGCATGTAAGCGTATCACAAGTTCAGTGAAACATGAGTATCAACCGTTTGAAGGCGATGCAGAAAGCTGGCGCAGGTATAGCCTTACCAGTTCTGCCAGAATCTTGCGCACATCCTTTTGCGGCACCTCAAGGTGAAATCGGTCGACAATCAAGTGTGCCTCCTCAACATCCTTGAGCCATTCGCTGACAGGCAGGTTGATACATTCCGACGGGAGTTGTCAAGATCCGTTCCATAGTTCCATTCAGTCGACAAGTTCAACCATTGAATTCGATGCCTTGAATGAAATGTGCGTGTGTGTGTGTGTGTGTGTTTTGTGAACCATTGACCTTCAATCAACCGTGTTACTTCTCCATGTTTGGCTCAGGGCCCGTTGTAGCACACGCTGCACTTGCGCGAAGAACGGCCTCGCTGCGACACCAGAAACTTCCAGAGTAATCCTCAGCGTCAGACATCAGCTTAGCGGATCTGTCCAGGTGTTGGGTCTGCTTCTGGCAATATCCTGATGTCTGGCAAACATTTTGTAAGCGTAGCGCACCGAGTTTGCGCTCTAACGGTAGTTGAATGTATTTTGATACAAATGATTGCCGAAAGGTCAATGGTCCGCAAACCACAGAACAAAGCAGATTTCTTGACCTTTGGCGTCGAACTATGATCTCAAGGCTCTGTGCCGTAGCCATATGTCACAAAATTGCGAAAAGACTTAGATTGATAGGGAACATATCAAAATGGTCACTCTCTTTTGTGACTCGAACATGTTGGATTTGTTTGGTATCTACATGGTTTGTACAAACTGAGTGCAACTCCATGCTAGTTCGCACACGAGAAGCGGCAAGCAAAAATTGGTGTCTAATTGTGTCAACTAGTTCTGCATCTTGGAAGACTTGAAGATGCTTAAAACAGCAAGTAGGCGATGAAGTTGATGTCGCGGTTGGAATAGTCTTGTAGACGATGAGGTCGAAAAGGAACTGGTCGTGTGAGGATGCCGACTGGCCGGTTCGATCGTCGTGCCATTGGCGATTGCGAATTTTGTTGTTGACAATCGCTTGAGGAAGCAGACCATGTTTATTGGTCTTCTGCGCCTCCTAGCTGCTCTCGGATGAGTCAGCTCTGGCTGTACTCTTTCCATCCGCTGTCGTAATGCCTTGTTGTAGTCAGGCTTGATGTGGAAATACCGTTCATTCTCTGATTTCTGATCCTCTTGTGCTCAAGCTTGCTTTTGGTGCACACCATGAAGGGTTTCCTGCGTTCATGGCGTACCGCAATGCGGATTCACATGCGTGGTGTGAAGAGAAGAAAGGCCTTGAGCCACAAAATGGCTGTGGGCAGATCAAGGGCCAATCGAAACAAAAGCAAACACACACAAAACAGACACACATAACTTTGCATTCCACATAGAAACCGGCTTGGGCCTTGGTGCCGTTGCCCATTCAAATTGTCTGGGCGGAATTTGAGATTTGGAAAAAGAAAAGGCAAAGGAAAAGTCAAGAAGCAAAGAGCAGTCGCTTCAAACCCTTTCGCAAGAGCGCATCCGGCGAATGTGGCCAACGCAAACAAAGGCAAAGGCAAGAAAGGAAAGGAAGAATAATCAAAATTCCAATATTCTTTCGATGGAAACAAAGGTTAGCCATCCTATGAGACATCGCAGAAAGAATGCGAAATGCGTCTTTGTGTCTTGCCTGCATGCCGTTCGTGTGCTGTCTAAGTACCGGGCCTGCGGCAAGTAGACCTAGAGGTGGGTGCCCTGGCACCGGCAGCCTGCTGATACTGCGCGATTCTTCTTTGATTTGCTTCTTGGACTGATGCAAGAAACTCTAGTGATTGTGCCGTATATACAGGCATCAAGTCATTCCAGGATGCGTTCAGTCTCCTGAGAAGGATATCAGACTAGGAAGTTCTGTCCCGAAGGGGGAACGCAGGAAAATGGCCCGCCGCCATCTTGCATTGCGATAGGAAATTTATATTTTTGACGTTGTTAAACTGCGCGCCTGTGCACGGCATACCCTCTGAGAAGAGTCTGGCGCCCGCCTGCTACACTCTGTTGGACTCGCTTGAGGACGGTCCATGGGGTCGGTGTCGCTGAGGGCCACGGCCGCTCAGGTTGCCACAGAACTGTCGCAGGTAGAGGTGAGATCGGGAAAAGGGGGGCCGTCGCGTCGCCGGCAGCTGCGTCATGAGGAGGAGGAGGCGCCGACTGTGTCGGCAATGTTGAAAAAGCTGACAAGTCGGTAAAGACACACGTTGGTCGTTCTCTTCAGCAAAGTATTTCTTCAGCGTGTTCTTGAAGTAGTTGGCTCCTTTGGCGGGATCTTGACTTCCTTGTGCGTGTAGGCATCTCCCACACGCCTGCTTTTGAGGAGAGGTCTTTTGTGGGATGCTTCAATCGTGGTGGACGTCGCACACTCATCTACAAGTTCCTCACAGAGCCTGACTTTTCCATCTTATGATCGCGGCTGTTTGGCGGTCATCGATAGGGTCAATGCGCCGAAGCTAATCTTACACAATCCCGAACCGGCCCCCAAGAAGGAGGGAGCACCAATTCTGGTTAATCATGTCCAAAAAGGATGTAGAGGCTACTGGAAGTCCTTGCCAAATAGTTACGCAGGGTTCTTTCTCTTTGATGCGGATTCACATGTGTGGTGTGAAAAAAAGCCTTGAGCTAAAATGGTTGTGGGAAGATCTCTGTTTTTTACGGAGCAAAAGCAAACACTCGGGGGGGAGGGGGGGAGGGGGGAGGGGCATTGCTGGAATGACTTTGCTCATGATGCGCAAAAAAATGGTTGCCAAGTTTCACGCGAAAACAACTTGAGAAGGGGAGACGCGAAAGGTAGGGCTGCAAACTGGTCCCCCTCGAATACGGCAATGTCCGTTTCGCGAAAAAGCGAAGTACTTGTTGACCGTGTACAGCGGAGCAGTGACAAAGCGAGCAAGAAGTGTGAAGCAAAGCAAGCAAAAATGGAAAAAGCTGACGTAGGGGGGGATCAGGGGGAGTTGAGGGGGGGGGGGCGATAGTTCATTGGTTTTGCGGTCGGGCCGACCCCCCAGCATTCTAGCCTTGCTAACACAAGGACAAACTCGAGCTAGCCTCCTTCAGGCTACCTTCGCGATTTGCTTATCTCCCAAGCATCCGCGGCAATGGGACAATGGAGCACCCCTGCCTTGACCCACACGCTCGCCGAGCTCCAGGCCGTCGATCCATCCCGCAGACGGGGACAGGTCTGCCTGGCTGCTTCGCGTGCTGGAGCTGGAGATCCTTGGCTCTCTCTAAGCCAGGACTCATGGTGAAACTAGAAGGTTTTGCTGGTATCGTTTTCAGACTCCCTGCCTCTTTTGCCAGCTCTAGAGGACCCTGAACGTAGGAATCTCCTCCTGCCTGTTTTTGTTGCGTGTGCGCGTGTACGCTACAATCACACGCCGTCACATACTTTTGCTGCGCGGCCCAAGAGCTGGACATGTGTCTTACACAGCGATTGTAGACTTGCTGTTCTAGTCGGATATACATGTCTCATTTTATATATATATATACATACCTTTTTTATGTATATATGTATATACATATATATGTTCCTATTCTGACACCGGGCCCCTTTTGCCGAGCAAGCTTTCTGTGAAGAAGGCCTGCTCAGACCAATCCACACACACGATGAACACACAGGAGCATGAGTCTCTCAACCTTTCGATGAGCGCCAAGACAATTCCGGTGACGGGGCCACCTTCAGAATTGTTCAGAAGAAAACAGGGCCCAGTTCTGAAGAGCAGACTGACGGCGCGCGCCTTGTCCTGTCAAAACTTCTGGAAAATGTAACGCCATAATTTCATGAAGAGCATCAACAAGATTGCCTCAATCACAGCCAGCAGAACACTGTTCGCATCTCTTGTGTCTTCTCTTTCCACTGTCAGAACGCCAACGAGAACGTTTGTCCAACTGTTCGCTGTTCAGTGCAGCGCCGAACATTCGGATCTGGTGGGGGCAACCTCGAAAACAAACAAACAAACAGGCGTGGGCAAGCGCGAGTTGAGCGCACTCAGGTGGGGAGGCCAGAGCCCTCAGTCCAATTAAAACACAAAGCATTCACTTGTTTCATGAAGCAAACGCAGAGGGCAAAAAGCAAACGGCAGAATGCAACTTGATTTTTTGGCAAAGAGCAAACGCCACCGTCTCGTGTACCACTTTCGTGCTAAAGCTGCTTTTCGGAGCTTGCCCAGACCAAGGGGATTCAAGCCTCAGGCCGCTGGCTTCAAAGAGCAAGTTTCGAGCCCGTTCCCAAATTTGCCCTTGTAACATAGCATGCCCCCTTTGCGGTTTTTTACAGTGGCCGCAAATTGTAGCGAAAAAAGCTTGGCTTTTGAACCTCGAGCTCGCAGGCGGTTGACGCCAATCCACGCCCGTGAGAGGGCCGGCTTCCCGATCGACAAGCGCACCGCCTTCAAGACTAATTTGCACTTGTCAAGCTTTCCTTTCTCTCTTTCACGCAAGAATTCACTAAACTACTTCTCTAGCGAAGCACCGCGCGCAACTCGCTTAAGCTTTCTCTTGTCTCGACCTCTCGTGTGTAATTCACTGCTTAAGCGTGTAACTTGCTCTAGCAAAGCTTGCTCAAGAAACTTCTCATGTAACTTGCTTGCGTCGCGCAACTTGCCGGTGCAACTTGACTCGCGCAATCGGCGCCAGGCTTTCCGGAAGAACTCTTGGCAACGCTTTTGAGAAATTAGTCGATGGTGCGAAACAGCCGGCCACCCAGGCCCCCTCTCTTCTTCTCTGCATTTTTCCCCTGTCATTTTCCTTTCAATTCTCTTCATATCCCTTCATTTGCACTCCTTCCGCTTTATTCCCTTGATTCCCCCCCTTCATTTCCTTGCGTTTCCCTTCGCGTGCCGTCACGCAGCCTGCGCTAGCAAACCTAGAGCAAGATTGGCTGAAGCCCGCGTGGCCCAAGGTTCAGCCGCGTGACGCAGCTCCGCAACAAGGGTCTCTGCACGCGCGCGCGTGCGCATTCGCACGTTTGCATCTAGCGGGTCAGCTTCTTGCACCGGGTTTGCAAAGGTGCTGCCTGCTTGGCTTTGAACATGTAAAGGAGCAACAGCTAGCGGGTATGAAGTTCAGCGTCGCAATCCTACTGTGGCCGGTTGTGCGCCAACTGCGTAAACATAGACCTTCGTCCCTCGGCCCGATGCGGGCCCTTCGCCATACGCGGGCTGCAATTAGACATGTGAGGGGGAGATGTTTTCAAACACATGCTTCCGCGGTCATGACCTGCTCCTTGGTCACAAACATTGTTGCGGGTGTTGTCATTGATTCTTTTGCATGGCTACAGTTGTCCAAAACACCAATTAAGGCGTTGATGCTTATCCCTGCCAACTCCAAGTAAAGGGGCAAGTCTATAAACATCTGCGTGAAAGGAACCAAGATTGGGACCCTGCTTCCACGATAACCTGTTTTAGGACCAGCCTCAACCAAAGTAGGCAGCTATAACACAAACGCATCTGGCCCAGGCGTCGCAGAGCACGCACGCGTGAGGCTATCAAGATCAAGCACCTCTTCCTCCGGCAGCACCACCTGAGACAAAAGGAAATCGTTGTGATCTCGTCGGTTCAGCTCCCAGAAATACAACTGCCAGAGCCTAAATTGTGGTGGAGGGGACCCGAGACTCGTTTTGAGTTGCATGCACGCTGCTTCTAGGCTACTTAAGCGCATGCACTTTCTTGCGCCGTGACACACGCACACACTGCCCTTGCGGCACAAACAAAATCACTGTTGGCCCTATCATGCAAGCCGCTAGTCAAAATGATTCTGGCGCCGCAACCCCGCGCTAATTTCTGACGCGCCTCCTGACATTTGGTGACAACATTCACGACAGGCGCACCTTTTGCCGAGAAGTTCAGGCTTGTTGGAAAAAGGCAGCAATCCTGCCTTCAATGGGATGATGCCTGAAGATAACGGTACACTTCTTCGCAGGAGCAGGCTGGTTAACAAGGACTGGTGGCAACAGGCACATTCTGCACAACGATTGCAAAAGCTGCTCCGTTTGGAGGGTCATGCGCGCATTTAACTGCAGCCGCAGCGCTTTGGAGCCATGGTGTTGGTTTCGTGGCAGGCGCAGCATTTTGGAGGGCCGCGCGTTGCGTTTTGTGGCAGGCGCAGCCTTTGGAAGATGACTGGCAGGAGTGTTGATGGATACAGATAGCCAGACAGGTAGGTAGACAGATAGACAGATAAGACAAGATGTGATAGACAGATAGAACAAAGGAGGATATAGCTGTATACATAGATGGACAGACAGAGCGATAAATAGATAAATAGATAGATAGATAGATAGCTGCACAGATAGATAGATAGATATATAGATAGACAGACAGACAGACAGACAGACAGACAGACAGACAGACAGACAGACAGACAGACAGACAGATTGCTTGATAGATTGCTTGATAGATAGATAAGACTAGAACAGAAAAGATTAGAAGAGATTGGAATAGATTGGAATAGATTAGATAGATAGACAGATAGACAGATAGACAGATAGATGATCGGTAAGGTAGGTTTGGTCAAGATGATGGGCTTTGTGGAATATGTGATGCAATGGGCTGCGTCTGCCTGTTTGCTGCTGTGTCTTGCACGGTCGTTTTCACGTGCTGGAGTTCCTTCTCTGGAAGAAGCGACACCTTGGCCCTTCTACATTTCATAGTGTTTAGAATGCAGAGATAGAACATATAAGATAGAACATGAAATGACTGCAGGAATAGCAAATGCTTGCTCAGCCTTTGCTGTTTGAACTTACCCACATTGGGCAGAGTGACACTAAGACAGCAAACAATTAGATTTTGAGTAGTTTTTGTGGTGGAAAAGGTGGGTTGTGGCGGGGAGGGGGGTAGCAAATAGGTGTATGGATGTGGATAGATACAAAAAATAGGCCAAAAAGCGAATAAAAGGGAAGGCAGGGACACGCTCACCACACACACAGACACACACGCCGTAGCTTTGGGCAATTTCTCCGCGTTCTCGCTCGTGGCTTCTGTGTGTGTGTGTGCGTGTTTGTGTTCTTTCTTTTTTTGTGGTGTGTGTGTGTGTGTGTTAGTGTATGCTTGTGTGTCTTCCTTTTTGTGTGTATGTGTGCGATTTTGTTTCATGTGTTTGTTTGTGTGCCTTTTTAAGTGCGCCCTTGTGTGTGTGTGTGCTTTATATGTTCTTGTGTGGTGTTGTGCGTCTTTGTGCGTGTTTATTTGTGCGTGTTTGCTTTTGTGTCTGTGTTTCAAATGTAGTGTTTTAAGTGTGTGCTACGTGTGTGTGTGTGTGTGAGATGTGTGCGTGTGCTTTTATGTGTATGCTGTGTTTTTGTGCGCGTGTGTGTCGGTGTCTGTGTCTGAGTGCGTCGGTGTCTGTGTGTCTGTGTTTGCGTCTGTGTCTGTGTGCGCTGCGTTCGCCTGTTGTGTGTTTGTCTGTTTGTCTGCTGTGTGTGTGTGGGTGTCTGTGTGTGTGTGTGTGCGTTTGCGTTTTTGTGTCTTTTGGAGCCACCATTTGGGGGTCCTAATTTGTGAAACGCCCCTTTGCGCTGACCACGGCGAAGTAGAAGCAAGCTGCACGGGTGTCCCCGCTGAATTGCCACTGAACCGTGACCCCTGCTCAGAAAACATAAGGGGCCCTTCACTTTGGAAACCCCCCCCCAATCGGCCAAGTGCATTTCTTGGCAGTTTTGGGAGACAGCCCGCTTGCAAAAAAAGGCCTTGAGTGCCAAGTAGGATGGTACTTAAAAGAAGCCCTTCCCTCTGCTTTCCTTCTGCTCGGGGTAAACTGACCCGATAGCAAGCAACTTCAAATTGCAGGAGTACTGATAGGAGAAGCATAAACCCACTGGCAAACAACTAATCTTTGAATCCCCAGTTTTGTTGGTCCTTCACCGGGTGAGGAAACCCAAGCTGACCTTTCTACATATGTAAAGTCCCCACATTGGTTTTCGCTCGTTTGACCCCCGAACCGAAGGAATTGCTGGAAAACAAAGAGCACACGTATCTTCACAGGTTTGTTTTCTCCGGCTGCATCCAGTCGCTATGTTGTAGAGCACCAAGAGCTTCTTTTGCAGGAACAGCAAGGCCCGGTGCTGCGTAAACCACATGCCCGCAACAAGGCTGAAGACGGTAAAAACCAGGCAAACCACCCAGCTCTTGACCTCCAGGGCTCAGTGAGTTGACCGGTGTATATTTTGTTCAGGGACTGTTTGGTGTGGGCTGGGGAAGCCGAAACGGAACCATTTTGGTAGACCCAAAGTGTTTCTCGAAATGGTTTACCCTCGTTCGGTTGCTACACCAAGAGAAACCAAAACGAATCCAAGCATCTTACCCACTTTGAGAGAGCGCCTTGCTTGAATTCAAAGTAACCATACCGTGGAGCAAGGGGCTGTCAGCATGTTACCACTTTGAGAAAGCGCCTTGCTTGAATTCAAAGTAAACCATACCGTGGAGCAAGGGGCTGTCAGCATGTTACCCACTTTGAGAAAGCGCCCAGCTTGAATTCAAAGTAAACCATACCGTGGAGCAAGGGGCTGTCAGCATGTTACCCACTTTGAGAAAGCGCCTTGCTGGAATTCAAAGTAAACCATACCGTGGAGCAAGGGGCTGTCAGCCCCCTTTGAGAAGGCGCATTGCTTGAATTCAAAGTAAACCATACTGTGGAGCAAGGGGCTGTCAGCATGTTACCCACTTTGAGAAGGCGCATTGCTTGAATTCAAAGTACACCATACCGTGGAGCAAGGGGCTGTCAGCATGTTACCCACTTTGAGAAGGCGCATTGCTTGAATGCAAAGTAAACCATACTGTGGAGCAAGGGGCTGTCAGCATGTTACCCACTTTGAGAAGGCGCATTGCTTGAATTCAAACTAAACCATACTGTGGAGCAAGGGGCTGTCAGCATGTTGCCCACTTTGAGAAGGCACATTGCTTGAATTAAAAGTAAACCATACCGTGGAGCAAGGGGCTGTCAGCATGTTACCCACTTTGAGAAGGCGCATTGCTTGAATTCAAACTAAACCATACCGTGGAGCAAGGGGCTGTCAGCATGTTACCCACTTTGAGAAAGCGCTTTGCTTGAATTCAAAGTAAACCATACTGTGGAGCAAGGCATGTTACCCACTTTGAGAAGGCGCATTGCTTGAATTCAAAGTAAACCATACTGTGGAGCAAGGGGCTGTCAGCATGTTACCCACTTTGAGAAGGCGCATTGCTGGAATTCAAAGTAAACCATCCCGTGGAGCAAGGGGCTGTCAGCATGTTACCCACTTTGAGAAAGCGCCTTGCTTGAATTCAAAGTAAACCATACTGTGGAGCAAGGGGCTGTCAGCATGTTACCCACTTTGAGAAGGCGCATTGCTTGAATTCAAACTAAACCATACTGTGGAGCAAGGGGCTGTCAGCATGTTACCCACTTTGAGAAGGCGCATTGCTTGAATTAACAGTAAACCATACTGTGTAGCAAGGGGCTGTCAGCATGTTACCCACTTTGAGAAGGCGCATTGCTGGAATTCAATCTAAACCATACTGTGGAGCAAGGGGCTGTCAGCATGTTACCCACTTTGAGAAAGCGCATTGCTTGAATTCGAAGTACACCATACCGTGGAGCAAGGGGCTGTCAGCATGTTACCCACTTTGAGAAGGCGCATTGCTTGAATTCAAAGTAAACCATACCGAGGGGCTGTCAGCATGTTACCCGCTTTGAGAAAGCACCTTGCTTGAATTCAAAGTACACCATACTGTGGAGCAAAGAATGCCCCCACCTGCACGGTCTGAACCTCCACCTCGCGTCTTCCCACGTAGCCCAGGACGGAGCCCAGCATCGTGAAGAGCAGGTGAAATTGGGTGTTGCCTCAGAATACCCAGATTTGGGGAAATCAGTACTTCTGGTTGGCTCCATGTCACCTTTGTTTTCCCCCTCAAAAGAAAGGAAGAACACCTGAACTGGATGTCTGGGTTGCTTCTGAGGAGGACCAGGACAGCGAAGAGTTGAAAAATATGCTCCAGCACCATCCTCAGGCAGCGACGCAAAAAGTGTGTGTGTGTGTGTGTTTTTCTTCTATTGGTTGGGGCTGATTCAAAGGGACTATGGGCTCTCCTTGTACGAAGCAAACATACTGCAAAAAGAGCCCTGGAAGGCCCTTCCAGTGATCTGTTGGTTTAACAGGGAAAACGAAGGAACGCACAAAAACACCAAGTTGGGCGACCCCAAACGGGTTCTAATATCCGGGTTCCAACCGCCGGGTTTTTTGCCATCCGTTTGAAACCCATACTATCTAGAACCCATTTGGGGTACCCAACGATTCTACACAGAAAGATAACTGTGTTGCTGGTTGAAAGAGAAAATGGACAACCAACATACAGAAAGCTCAAAAGGCAAGCTAAAACTGCCAATGAAAAAAAAGCTACTTCAGTCATGCGTCAGAATGCACCACTCCGCGAATCCGAGACACCACAGCCACGAAACCAGCCATGAAGAAACTGAGTTGAATATCAGACCCGCCCTCGGCACGTGCCAGGCCAAACGCAACAAATGGCTTCCTGACCTGACCCTTTAAACATCACTCCACACAGGTCCCCTTTAAACATCACCCAAGAAGAAACGTCTTTCAATTGGCGAAAAATCTGGGCCATCACTCAAATGTGTGATTTTCCGTGAAACAGAAAACGGGTCTCCTAAGCTCAAGATAATGTCCCGATAGGAGCAGAGTACTACTTGTGCAACTAAACGCTGGCTGCGACTTCCACGTTCAATATTCGAGCTGCAACTGCGCAGGCATACTTCGCGAACCGTTTTCACAAAAGCTACACTTTCCAGCTCCAGCTGCTGGAGCGCACTTTTTGCTTACTATTTTCGTTCTTGAGAGTTGCGAGTTTTGAGCCACAAAATTGCAGTGTGTACTTCGCGTACTACCTCCGTGCTGAAACGCTGCGAGTGTACTTGGCTTGCTACTTTCATACTTAATTGTTGCGATGTTGATTCAAGCCGCAACTGGAAGTGTGTACTTTGCGCGTCCAAAACAAAATCAAAACATGAAGCAGAAACGCTTCAGCCGAGCAAGTGGTTTGTTTAATCAGCTGGCGTTGCGCGGCTTCACTCCAGCTGTGGAGCGCACTTTGCGTAACCAATTCCTCATTGCGAGACTTTGCGTGAGTGCACTGCGCCCCGCGTACTGCTTTCGTGCTTGAAAGTTGTGAGTTGCGAGCCGCGCACGGCCGGAAAAGCGCACTTCGCGTACTACGTTCGCGCAGAAAAAAAGTGTTTTTCAAGACGCAACAGGAAAGACGCACTTGGCTGATTTTTCGAAAAGGCAGCAATTGTCAAAGCGCCGCAAAACAAGGTGCTTCGCATACACCTTTCGTTCTTAACATTGCCATTGCTGAGCTGCAGCTGGAAAGTGTACCACGTTCGCGCTGAACAATTACGATTTCCAAGCTGCAGCTGGAAAGGCGTGCTTGGCTGACTATAATTGAAAAAGTTGCGATCTTCCTGCCTCTTTGTAGATTCGCACGGTGCCACAGCGAGATCACTTCGACAGGCACGATTCCCCAGAGGGTTACTTCGCAAAGCGCCATAGCACTCCGCAGACAGTTTTGAAAGTTTGCACAGCGCGACAGCGAGAACGCTTCGACCCGCCCAATCCCCGCAGAGAGGCTCTTTCTCTAGCTTCCTGTGGGCCTACCCGCTAGAGAGAAAAAACAAGAACCAAGACTCGAGAAGAGAATGTGGAAAAAAACAATTACACCAGCGTAGACCTCAGGTGGCTTAAGACAGGTCGAGGATTGCAAACTGCTCGTTGGCGGCCAGATCATATCAATTCAGGGACTTCTGGATGCAATTGAAGGAGCCAAGACCTTAAAGTGTTTTTGTTTGCTCCGTTTGTGTGGGCAGCACGGGTGCTTGAAGCTTGCAGAAGTTGAAGGGAAACTTTGAAAGGGGGCAGGAAAAGTTGGATGGAAAATTTGGGCTAGTGGTTTAAGCGTGATGATATGAGCTTCTGCTTTAGGGGCAATGAAGAAACACCAGAAGTTGGCATCGCACTTGAAACGTTGAAAAAAAAGACATCATGACATCAGGTTCATAATTTCATCACCAGGTTCATCATTATTTTCAGTATGCTGTATCATCATCGTTTATCGGTTCGTCATGTTCATCATCATTGTCATCATCATTGTCATCATCATGTTTATTACCATTTTCATCATGATGATCATCACTTTTGTCACCATTGGCATCTTCATTTGTTTTTATCATCATGAGCATCAATATTTTTCATTATCAGTTTCATCATCATTGTTTTTACCATTCATCAACATGTTCATCATCTTCGTCATCATCATCATCATCCTCGCTATTGTAATTGTCATGGCAACATCCTCTGCATCTGTGCCTCATTTCCAGAAAAATAAGGATGATGATCATCTGCTTCATCAGTCTCTCATTTTCAACATCATATTCGTCCTCATGTTCATCATTTTTATCATGATCGTTTATCATCATCATCATCATCATCATGAAAGTCTGCATTTCCTCTGCAATCTGGAACTTGTAACCTCGAGACACACACCCAGAAAGCTTCTGTGGTAAGCCACGGCTCCTCAAGAGCTGGCGGCTGATACTTCCCTCGCCCAACAACTGCGGCAGCACATTGCCTCAGGTGATCGTCGGACTCTACAGGCTGTCTCCGGAACACATACACATATTTATATATATATATAATATGTGTGCTTGCTTTGCTTTTTCGTTCGTACGTTTGCTTGGTATTTCAGTCGTTTGTTTCATCGATTCTTTGTTTCTTCCTTTCTTGTTTCCTTGTGTCTTTCTTTGTTCGTTGTGTTTGTTTGCTTGCTTGTTTGTGTGCTTGCTCGCTCGCTCTCTTGCTTGCTTGTTTGGTAGTTTGTATGTTTTTGTTTGCTTGCTTGCTTGCTCTCTTGCTTGCTTGCCTGCTTGCTTGCTTTCTTGCTTGCTTTCTTGCTTGCTTTCTTGCTTGCTTTCTTGCTTGCTTGTTGGGTAGCTTGTATGTTTGCTTGTTCGCTTGCGTGCTTGTCTTGCTTGTGTTGCTTGTTTGTTTGTTTGCTTGCTTGCTTGCTTGTTTGTTTGTTCGCTTGTTCGTTTGCTTGTTTGCTTGTTCGTGTCTTCGTCTTTTTGCTTCCTTGTTTCTTTGCACGTCTCTTTGTTTGGCTGATTTGTGTTTGTTTGCTTGATTGTGTGTTTCTTTGTTTGCTTGCTTGCTCATGCTTGTTCGCTTGTTTGTTTGCTCGCTTGTTCGCTTGTTTGTTTGCTCGCTTGTTTGTTTGTTTGTTTGTTTGTTTGTTTGTTTGTTTGTCTGCCTTGTCTTCTTTGACTCTTTTGTTTGTTTTGCTTGTTATGCTTCTGGTTGGCTTTGCTTGGCTTCGGTTGGCTTTGTTTGTTTGCTTGGTTCTGCTTGTGTGCATTGGTTTGCTTGTTCTTCTTATGTTTGGTTGCTTTGTTTGTTTGTTTGCTTGCTTGCTTGCTTGTTTGCCTGTTTTTGCTTGTTTTCCTGTCTTCGTTTGCTTTCGTTTGCTTTTGTTTGTTTGTTTGTTTGTTTGTTTGTGGTTTTGTTTGCATTTGTCTTGTTGCATGTTTGTTTACCTTTGCTTGCCGTTTGTTTGCCTTTGCTTGCGTTTTGTAGCTTTGGGTTGCTTTCGATTGTTTGTTTGTTTGTCTGTCTGTGCGTTTGCTTGTTTGCTTGATAGCTTACTTGTTTGTTGGTTGGTCGGGTGGGTGGGTGGTTGGTTGGTTGGTTGGCTGGTTGCTTTGCTAGTTACTTTTGTTGTTGTCTGCTTTGATTGTTTTGTTCTCTTTGTCTTTGTGTTTGTGCCCAAGTGCGTTTCGGAGGTTCTGTGTGTGTGCTTCTTTGTTTGTGTGTGTGTTTGTGTCTTTTGGTGTTTGCGTATTTGTGTGCTTGGTTGGTTGCTTGCTTTCACGCTTGCGCGTCTGTGTGTCTGTGTGATTGTCTTTTGCGTGCGTTTGTGCGTTTGCGTGTTGGTGTGTGTGTGTGTTCTTGGTCTTTCTTGTTTGTTTGTTGTTTGCCTGTTTGTTTGCGTATTTGTTTGCTGGTTCGCTTGATTTTGATGGTTTGTTTGCCTGCTTGTTTGCGTGTTTGTTAGCTTTTTTGTTTGATTGTTTGTTTGATGCTTTGATTGCGGTTTGTTTGATGGCTTTTTGGTGGTTTGTTTGATGGTTTGTTTGTTTGTTTGTTTGCTTGCTTGCTTGCTTGCTTGCAACTTGCACGTGCTTGCTCGGCAACCACTCACACACTCTCACCCACTCAACGCGCACGTACAAACTTAGCATCAGCATGGGCAGAGTGCCGCGACTGCCACGCAAGCAGACGGCCTTCCCACGGCGCCCGGCCCGCGCGTCCCTGCCACACCAAACAACATCAGCGTGCGTAAGTCTAGAGTGAGTTGAGTGAGTGTGAGAACATGTGTGCTGTTCTGCCTGGCAGGCGCAGTTTTTTAGAAAGGCCTGCACACACCGGGCAGGTGGAGTGAGTCCGCACGCGTAAGTCAGGGAGTGGAAGTGCAGCAGTGAGAGTAGAAGGAGAAGAAGGAAGGAGGAGGAGGAGGAGGAGGAAGAGGAGGATGAGAGAAGGAGCGAGCAGTGCGGACAACGATGGTGAAAGTAAGAACTTCACACAAAAATGTAGAGACACACAAACCAAGCAACAAAGAATCACGCAATCAAACAAACAAGCAAGAGTGAGCGAGTGAGTGAGTGAGTGAGTGAGTGAGTGAAGTGAAGTGAAGTGAAGTGAAGTGAAGTGAATGAAGTGAAGTGAAGCGAAGCGAAGCGAAGTGAAGTGAAGTGAAGTGAAGTGAAGTGAGTGAGTGAGTGAGTGAGTGGAGTGAAGGTAGTGAGGTGAGGTGAGGTGAGGTGAGGTGAGGTGAGGTGAGTGAGTGAGTGAGTGGGTGAGGGAGTGAGTGAGTGAGAGTGAGAGTGAGAGTGAGAGTGAGAGTGAGAGTGAGAGTGAGAGTGAGAGAGTGAGAGTGAGAGTGAGTGAGTGAGTGAGTGAGTGAGTGAGTGAGTGAGTGAGTGAGTGAGAGAGTGAGAGAGTGAGTGAGTGAGTGAGTGAGTGAGTGAGTGAGTGAGTGAGTGAGTGAGTGAGTGAGTGAGTGAGTGAGTGAGTGAGTGAGTGAGTGAGTGAGTGAATATGTATGAATGCATGGTATGTATGTATGCATGTATGGGTAGCGGTTGCCTGGAAGCTGAAACTCCTGGGGCAGGTGCAGCGCTTTGGACTTGTCTGTGTGGAATCGGCGCCCTGGGGCTGTTTGCATGGCAAGCAAGCGAGCGCGCTGATGGCCTGCCTGGCAGGCGCCTGACTTTGCTGTGCGTGGCACACATACTCGCTCTCCTCACAACTCACACTCACTTTCTTAGGCATACTTCCTTTCACCCGCTCAACTTACTCTGACTTGCACAAACTTGCAGAAGAGTCCAACAAGCTGGTTTTCGTGCGCTTCCGAAGCTATTCTCTGGACACCCCGTTGAAAGAAAGACTGCCGTGAAACGCTTCCGTTCTTGAGGTTCGAGACAAGGGAAAGACTTGACAATGAAGGGCAATGAATCAACAGGCTGCTTTTCACGCTCTTCCAAAAACATTCTTTGGACACCTTATTGAATCAAGGGCTGTAGAGGAGTCCGGTGTTCATAGAATCTTGTTATATAAGTGTCCAACAAGCTGCGTTGGAAGCCCTTCCAAAAAGAATGCGTGAAGACCCCGTTCAATCAAAGGTTGTGGCAACCAAAGTGCCTGCAAAGCTGGTCGCCCAGCAACAGTCCCAGCTGCCGTACTCATACGGACCGTTCACCACGCATGTCTACAAT
>CAUJNA010001374.1:40000-57500 GCA_963377175.1 Effrenium voratum | reverse complement strand
CTGTAATATAAAACCTTCCCAAAATGCTTTTGACCCCAGTGAATTCCCCGAAGCATAACTGATGCTTCCCACCCAGTGCCCGTCTGCCCGTCCCGTCCTTCTCCTTGTCCTCGTCCCCTTCGGAGAAAAACATATTGGACCCCGCCGCCTCCCCCCCGTGCTTGTCGAAGAGCTTCTGCAGCAGCTCGTCGATGCCGTTCTGTACGGGCAGTGGCTCACCCAAACAGCGGGCGTTGTTCACCATGATGTCTCCATTTGGGTGGTCAACACAGGGATTTGGACCCTCACACTTGGTGGTTTTCCTTTTGGTTTCAACCACAAAATGGGTACCAACTGAAAAGAACAACCACTTGGTCCTCTTTCTTGTCTTGCTTGGCGAGTTCGAGCGGCTCTCACAATTACCCAGGGACTGCAAAATGTGCGTTTCCTTCACACCCAAACACCCTTTTGAACCCCTGGCAAGTGGCAAACCCGGGCTCGCTCAAACCGAGTTTTTGCACGCCTGCACCGTGGGGCTGGGCCGGCTCATCAAGTTCTGCGCGATGGAGCGCACGTGCATCGGCCGCGGGGAATCCGGGTCCGGCTCCGCCGGCTCGTGCTCCTGCGCCACGCGGGCGCTGTTGGGTCACGGGAACCTTTGGGTGCTATACCAGGCCTGTGAGGGAAACCAAAAAGGAAACCCAAAAGATCTAAACCAATGATTTTCTCGGCTCAAACTCCTGCGAAATACAACTCTGCAGATGTTTTGTTCAGGCTTTGCATGCCCCAAGCTGTTCAAACACGTTGAAATCAAACGCAGGCCGAGTTGTCAAAATCAAGCGGCAACTCAACCCGAACAGCCTTCAACCAAGCGGTAAGCAGCGGCAGTCTGCAAGCCAACCTGAGGCCCAAGCTTTGCGCTACAAGTCATGTTTTTTGTTGAGGTTTCATGTTCATACTTAGGCGAGTATAAAGGCAGAAATCCGAACACCATTTTTGTCTAGAGTTAGAAGCTGGCTAAGGTCTCAACCCTGTCCTCTGTCGGCGATTCCGGTCTCGAGGGGATTGCGAGGAAGGGGTGCTGCAGCAGCTGCTGCACTGAGGAGCGCTTCGTGGCGTCGCGGCACAGGCTGCTGGCAATGAAGCTGATCAGCTGCTCGGAGCATCCTCGGAGCCCAGGCCTTTGGGCCGGATCTCACTGAGGGCTCACTTCGGAGCCACGCGCGCAGGCACGCGAAAGCGCGCCCACACAAACAAACACAAACACGCGACACGCAAAGATACACACACACACACACACACACACACACACACACACACACACACACACACACACACACACACACACACACACACACACACACACACACACACACTGAGAGAGAGACACACCCGCGCGTGCAGTTTCTAGCCCCAATTTGTTTACTGTGTTCAAAGTCAGTGGTGGGTTAACGAAAACAACACCCCTCCCCTCCCTCAACTTGCACCCAAACAATTAGGTGGACCCCTGCAAAAATTGGCTTGACTTGTTGCCTGTTGCAAAAAGAAACCCAAGGGCCAAACGGTGACTTATGCTCGGAGCATCTGCCCTCCGCTGCCCTCTCCAGTGGGATCCGCAAAGCTGGCGAGTCCTGGCCACTTGAGACAGCTGCCCCTTGGGGCACAAAGGCCAGAGGGGCAACAAACCCCCGAGTCCTCGTTTTCTTTACGCGTGCATCGCTTGAAGTCGTGAGCTCGTTAGATTTTGAACATGGTCGGGGCCTGAAAGCATTTTGAGAGGCCCCTCGAGATGTAAAAAAAGGTCCCTCAAAATGTGAAGCACAATTTCCCATGAGGCAAGTTGGTTCAATAGCTTAGAGAGTAGGAAAATCGATACAACAAAACGAAGATTTAGGCCCCTGGCAGATGAGCATAGAGCCCAAAAACCATATGGAGCATCCGCTTTTTGGGCCCTATGATAACGTTGCGTTGGAGCAGCACCTTTTGAGGCGACTCAGCTCCTTGCTGATCGCATCCTTCATGGACGCGGAGGTCTGCTCCATGGGAGTATAGGGGAACCTGCCGAAGGACAGCAAGTAGGCCACCGCCCCCAGGGACCACACATCCACCAAATAGTCGTAGCCCACGCCCCTTGCATTCAGCAGGTCTCTTGCGGGGATTCAGGTCTCTTACTGCGGCTTCATTGTTGGGGGCATCCAAAGGTCCAGAGCTTGGGGCTGCATGTGTCCCAAATCGTTCTGTTCTAGGCAACAAAAAGATGGGTGGGACTTCTTTTGGACGGTACCTTGAAACCGCCGTTGCCCGCCCCAAAAGAAATGGGTAGAACATCCCTGCGCCCTTTTGAACAACCCAGCAGCACTTGGGGTTTATGCCTGACCGTTGAGTGGCTGATTCCCATGCCCTTGGAGGGACACCGTTTGCCAGAACCTCGATCTCTTTAGACAAGTCCTCTGTGTAGATGTCCCCCCTGTGAACCAGCGCCATCTAGTGTCCGGGCAAGATACAACGGCAGGGCCTACTGGACCACCCCATCTTTTTGGTCCGTGGGGCGCGAGGGAAGCGCGCCGCAGCGTTGCTGCTTCACTATCGCGTGTGCTTCACTATCATAACAACTGCCACTAAAACAACTGTCGCTTCACTGCCAGTTTCTTGGGGTGGTGATGCTGGGGATGTTGTTGCTGGCAAACCCGTCAGCGTCTACACTAAAAGTGTCGTCCTTCTTAGTCAGTCTTCGGCAGAGCTGCAAGGATTCGACTCCACCATCGTCCGTCCGAAACAGGTTCTGGCTGCGCTGGTGATGATGCTGGTGGTGTTGCTGCTGCTTTATTCTGCATTGTGCAGTATTATCGATAGAGTTAAAATGTGTTGCTTTTGCTTCATTATCATGGGTGCTGTTGTTTCTGTTTCAAGATCAGTTTGCATGGGGTTCCAAAAAGTCCCTCTTGCACAAACCCTTCACGCACATGCGCGGCGCCATTTGGGCGGAACCGTGTCTCGCGGTTCAGTTTGTCGTCGTTTGCTTGCGAAGGTGCCGCCTTGGCTTTGCACAGCTTGAACACCTAAGGAGCAAGCGCTGAGCATCGCGGAGCTCTCGCAGGCGGTTGGTCAGCACCATCAATCCGGCC
Source organism: Effrenium voratum (assembly GCA_963377175.1). Taxonomy (NCBI): domain Eukaryota; class Dinophyceae; order Suessiales; family Symbiodiniaceae; genus Effrenium; species Effrenium voratum. Next base: position 54,396 of record CAUJNA010001374.1, on the reverse strand, counting down.
GCGGATTTATGGCCCAAAGGAGCAAGCAAGAGCCTACGCCAGCTTTGGATGCTGAGCGGGTGACGCTGGGGGGGCTGTTGGGAACTTCACAAAGCATCTTGCAGTTGGATGTGGAAGTGCTGCAAGCCCAATTGCAAAAACGCTGCCTGCACAACCAAAACCAAGGCAAAATTGGATGAAACCAAGGCTTCAACATGCTGCAGCCAGCCCCTATCCTTGCGAAAACTTGCCACGTGGCGCTGCCTGCGAAAGCACAGAACCACGTCCGCGGACCAGCGTTTGTTGGAATGGGTTCGCTGGCAAAAGGCGCTGCCTGCTCTGCCTTGTTCCCTCTTAGTTTAGGCAGTACCCCCCGGCCTCAGCATCTCTGGGGCCATGTAGGGCGCCGTCCCGTAGATACCCCCCAGCTTGCCCACCGCGGGCATCGTGGCGGCCAGCCCAAAGTCACAAAGCTTCAAGGTGCCTTCAGCCCGAAGTTGTTTTTTTCTTCTTGTCTTTCCTTTTCTCCTTTTCTTGGGGCAAAAGAATCTTGGATCCCCGAAATTGGAGAAATGATCCGTGAACCATGGTTGAAGAGAATAACAAAAAATGGAAGCTCTGCAACATAGTTTAAAAAAATGAAGCCAGGAAAGATCGAGAAGAAATGTAAAGTCAATTGGTATTCTTGATGCCGCCCAATTTTGAAGCGAGTGGGCGAGTGTCAAAATAATGGGACCCCCCCCAAAAAAAAACACAATCAAACATGTGAATGTGGTTGGTGTCCCTTCAAAACAATGTTGAGCAATCACAAGAGCACCTGAAACACACACAAACAAAACCACGGTGTCACCAATCACATATGAACAAAAGCCAAGGATTCTCTACTGCCGGGCCGGCCCAGTTCAAATCTCCGATTTCAAGAGGTACTTTGCCTTTGCCGCGATCCAATCTTTGGGCATGGCTGGAGCTAGGGAGCTGGAAGGCACGAAGATGAGGGCTCTTGCTACTCTACGGTTACGACATTTAAATTTTGGGGGGTCGGGCCAGGGCTTCAGGGGGTAGTGTAAATCTTATTTGTTGAAACTGGAGATTTCGAGTGGCCGCGCCACCACCAGGAGCTATAAAAGATTTGTTTTGGATCAGGTTCGTTCTCTTCCCCCCCGAACACAGGACGTAAAACTTGACCATTGTTATATGGTTGGATGTGGTTCGTTCACTTCCAACATGCATGGCATCCAGCGCATCTTGGCACAAAACCGAACGGCTTAACCCCAGAACGGTGGCCTGGCGGAGGAGGTCATGATTTGAATGGCCAGAGTTGTTCCAACCCGTCGTATGCCGAGAAAAACAAGTTGTTCTTTCCTTCTAAATAATGAGAACCAGAAAGCAAAACAAACTAAAAAACAAAGAACAAACAAAACAGAACGAACAAACAAAACAGAACGAACGCACAAACAAACAAACAAACAAACAAACAAACAAACAAACAAACAAACAAGCAGGAAAATATAAGAATTCCGGAAACACACACACAAAAAAAAAAGCAAACAAACAAACAAAACAACATTGGCAAAACAACATTGAAGATAATCGGCAAAGAACAAACTGGCAGAACATTGGAGGAAAAAAAAAATACTCTACAAAAAGCCGAGACAAAAAAAAGCTGTGCCATTCGCATGGCGCTGCTGTGAGTGGGACCCCCCCAGAGAAAGTTGTCCGGCTTCACATCCCGGTGGACGATGCCGCAGGAGTGGGTGTGCAAAATGCCTGGAATCCGCTTCCATTTGTTGTGGTTTGCATTGGTGGACAGGGCAGGCGGTTTTTATACATTCACAAGAAGCAGGGGTTCAAATCCACAACCACTTTTGTGGGTTCAAGTTTTGACCAACAAATCTTGATCCCAATGAACGCGTGTCACATTGCCAAATGTGTCCGGTTTCGTCCTTCCTAAGTTTGAGGGACCTGAAAAAATGGTTTCCTTTTCGTTCCCTTTCACCAGGGTTATCTTCCCCACCCCCTTTTCGGTTCGGAAAATCCGGACAAGCTATTCAGGTGCTGCCTGAGCTTTTGGCCAATAGACGAATGAAGCCAGCAACCCCCGAATCGTGCCTTTTGACATCTGCTGGAACATGTTGGACAAGTCCCCCTCCGTCAAACCGTCCACAGTCATGTCCAGCATCGAACGCTTGCAACGCTCGCACACCATATAGTACAAAGAATTGTCGGAGAAGGCCTGTCGATCTCTCTCCCGGAAACTTCGAGGTCCCGTGGCTTTTCGGGAGAATCCGAAATGGGGTTCTTTGGCAAATCTTGGCCATCTGGGATACTCCAAAATATGGTCTGAGTATGTTCAGCGTGTTGTTTACCCGTAAATGAATTGTTTTGGAGACCCCAGAAATACTCCCGAGGAAAAATGAGATCAACGTGTTGTTTGGAAAAAAAAGTCAGCGACTCGCCTTGTGCAGCTTCACCACGTGTTCGCAATTCGAGGCGCAAATGCGCTTCCAGTGCAGAATCTCGTCACGAGTTGCCTTGCCAAGTGACGACCTGATTCCCTTTCTGGAAGAAAAACGCAAAAACAACAACTGCTTCTGGGGCACCTTGAAAATCTTTTTGGAGGCTTCAGGCTTGCTTTTCATTTGTGTGTTCGACTGCTGCTGCGTCTTATCGAAGGAAACTGGATAGTTTCCCTTTAGCCTTGCCTAGGGGGTGACTTTGACAATGGAAAAATGGGGGGCAGTTAGGGTCCGGGTTCTCCATTGGAGAGGTCATGAGACTGAAAAAGCTGGTAAACGGGGCACCAAAAACCAACCCCCAAAGGGTCAAAACGAAACAATAATGATGCTGAATATAGATATATATATATATATATACATCATCACCCTAATCGAACAAGTACATGATACCCCTTCTTAAAACAAATAGACAATGTCCGGGAACAAACGAATCACAATCCGAACTACTAATGCTAGTAATGGTAATGTTAAAAGGGCTCCCCGTATTTCCCGCTTCAACATCACCTCACCAAGAGAAGCTCGTCTAAGAGTGGCCCAAAAGGTGATGGTTAAACCAACCCAAAAGCTTGCTTTTGATTTGTTAAGAAGGGTCGGAACCTTAGTTACCTTAGTTAAAAGGGTCAAGCTGGTCAACCCCTCGCCTTGTTCCGAGAACGGCTTATCTCGCCCGTGCAGGCGCCGGTCTTCTCGTCGTAGTGCCTCACGTCCACAATCTTCACCGCCAGCTCCGCGTCGTTGAACTTGTCCTTGGCCAGCCGCACCTGACACGACACACTTCGAGTAAAACGGTAAAACCCACTTCTCTTGACCAGACTTAGACCCAGTTGGGCCGCAGAAATTCGAATGGGCGGGGGTGCTTCAAGCCAGTTTGGCCACCATAAGAGTGAACTACTGTTTTTGGACCCTTATATTTGGGCACCAAGAATTGGCATCGAAGTATATTTGTTTGGGGGGTCGATAACTGTGAATGGGGGACCCGCTAAACAAGAAGGGTTTTACCAGGCGCCACTGAACAACTGGGAAAAAGAAAGACCCTCTGTCAGGTTCTCGTTGTCCACCTGAACAATACCAGCACAACAAAAAGAAATGCTGTTTCCTCGGCAGCGTAAAAAAATGATACTTGACATGGATGTGCCTTTTCCTTGGCTTTCCCATGTCCAACTTGCCCGGCCTGGCCGAAGGTCCCCTGCCCGAGCTTCTTGCCCAGCTTGTAGCTGTCATAGAAGTTCACCTCAAAGACGTCGTCCGACGCTTTGCCTCGGGAAAGAAAGTCGACCCAAAAAATTGAGATAAATTGTACAGAAGAATTCAGAGATCCGCATCTTGGGATTAGCCCGTAACCTTCTACCCGAATCGGTTTGTATTGTGGCTCAGTGTGACACGTGGCTGAGAGAAGGCAGGGGACCCGGGGGAAGAAAAAAAAGCAAGCGTGCATGCAATCTATGCAACGTTTCCTCAGAAGGACGTCGAATGAACTTTTGACAAATCAGAGAAGCGCCTCCCTTTCCAACTGTTCCTCCACCCCCCCCCACCCCACGCATCGATTCAGCAAGGGAATAAAAGAAGAGGAAGGGAAGGACAAACTGTGCCAGGAAAGAATAGGGAGGAGGTTGAACCAGGGGAAGATGCTGAAAAACAGAAAAGAGGGAGGGAAGGGCCAAAACTGCTGTGCCAGGCGGCAAGCGCCACATCCCATAGCCAACCGTTCCTGGCTTTGCTATGCCAAGGAGGCGTTCGCCTCCCTCGAGCCAGGGTGGCTGCGGAAAATCGCAGCTTGGGAGCTCTCGGCTTCCGCCAGTCACATCTCAGAAACTGGATGCAAAACCCCCGAAAGTAAGGAGGGTGCCACTTGGTGGGCGCTTGGGCAGACGAAACCAGAACCTGAGCTGTCTCGGCTGGCAACCTGAGCTGTGACTCTTTTGCATGACAGACGATCTGCCCGCTTCTGATTGAAGCCGAGATAAGGAAGGAAGGGCCTGAAAGACAAGGATCCCCTTTACCCGGATGGCTTTGGGGTCCGAATTGTCCAACCCACTTATCGGAGCAAACTCCATCAGAGCTCCACCTCGACGTGATTCGAGTCGCGCGCTTCCGTGACCTGCTCGCAGTTGACGACCCCCATCTCAAGGTCCTGCATATGTGTGCGTGCGTTTTATGAGGAAAATCACGGTTTTGCACAAAATCAGGCCCAACTTTGGGGAAGGATATGGGTATGTGTACACGGGACAGAGCTCAGGATAGGGGGGAAGACCCATCCGTGTGCAAAGAGTCACCTCGTTTCTGGAGGCACCCCCTAAAGGGCAATAGATTGCGTTTAGGGGGACGGTGTACGCTACTTCTTAGGCCAGACCAAAGTCACCAACGGGAAGACAAATGGCAGTCTTGTGCAAGAAGACGTTTCGCCATTTCAGGGCCCACCGTTTTCAGACAGAACACACAGTAACCCCTCCAACGGGCTCTTGCTGCTCCTGCAAAAACATCACCCCGAGAAAGGACACCATCCTTCAAATTGCCAATTTGGGTGATGAAGCTAGATTTGCCAAGTTCGCACCTGCCATTGCCTCGAAGCTGGGGAAAAAGGGCAACGTGTACAAACAACCAACAAATGAGTAGGAACTACCAGACCCCGTGTACAAACCATCATGAAACCACGCGTACAAAAGGCCTCGTTCCCTGTAGCCTGGTTGTTTTTGTTCAAATGTCTGGAACAATGGGAATTGCTTTACACCCAGTGCAAAAGGCCCCGTTGATGGATGGCCCCCTCCTCCCTCATTACTTCAAGGAAGCTCGCTTGAGGTTCTTTTTCTAAGGATGATGCTTAAATCCATCAAGGGAAAAAGAGGGTTCACCAAGCCCCTCCTCGCCGTTGCTGTAGCTATGTTGGAGCTGCGACAATAGCTCGATTGAACTCAGTGATCTCGGCATCGATGTGGTCGTACACCACCTGCCACCAGCTCTCTCTGGCCCAGGTCTCACGGTCACTTCAACTTCAGTCCATATGCCAAAAGGCGAGGCAGGGACAAGAACCAAGCATGAACAGTCACCATGATTTGGCTCGGGATCGTTTTAGTGGTGGAGTGACCTTAATGTTCATCCGCTTGACAGGAACAGGGTCCAAGCAAAACTCAATGACGCTCAAATTTTCTTCGGGGCTTTGGACAACACAAGCTCACCTTTAGCTCCATACAAAAAGCCCCAGAATGGCGGAGGTCTTTCCGGGTCCCAAAACCATTTTTGGCAAGCATTGGTTTCCCTTCGCTTCCCTTGGCTTCCCTTCGCTTAGCCTCAAGGTTTCCCGTCAGCACAACCCCTTACCCCTTACCCCACTTCCAAAAATGGGGAATTTCCTCTGGACGTAGAATTTCCTCATAGCGTCTCGCGGTCCTCTCATCTTCGCGGGTAGCCCCACACGCCACACGCCACCGCCTTGTAGGCATTCTGCTCTAGGAAGCTCACCCTGGCAGCATCGACAGCGTCGCGCCCCAAGCGGTTCACAGCGCCTCTCTCTAGCCAGGGATATCGAGGCCACCTGGGTCAATGAAACATCCTTTCACTTTCTTCGTTTTGGGAAAATATGGAAAATTGTTTCATTGTGAGAAACCTCGCCAAAAATGACGCGTCGCAAACGGGATCCTTTTGCGCAATGGAAGAACATAAGGTTGTTTTGGGAAAACATGTCCATCCCCGTCTTAAGAAAAATGAGAGAAAATTGTGGCTAGCACTGGAACATGACGCATGAGCCATACCTGGGTGTCCCTTTGGATTGGGAAAACAAACAAGAACAAAACAAAAAAAGAGGAACCAAAATGGTTGCTCTTGATCGCCAGGCCGCGCGAAGCTGGGGTGCCCCCGCTTGGCTCGCACCAGCGCCTTGGGATTCCGCGCGTAGCAGCAGGGCAGCAGAATCAGGGGCAGGCGCGCCGCGACGGCGGCCGCCATCGCCTCACGTTCGCTGCCAGCTCACCGGTGGCACACCAGGTTTGGCCAAAAAGACACGTGACTTACAAAAAACTAAGCTCAGGTGATATCCCCAGCACGCGGTGCTCTTTTTAGTGCTCGCACCCCGCAGCCCTCGCAGAACCTCGTGGGACCCTCGTGGAACGTTCGTGGAATTTTGATGGAACCCTGGTGGAACCCTCGTGGAACCTTGCCTCAGGGCCGCCCCGGACCACCCCGGAGCCTATCTGGGCTGAGACCCCAAAGCTTTCAGCTGTTGGGGAAAAAAGAAGTTGCTTGCCATCGCATTTGAGGCTTCTCCTCCAATCTAAGATCGGAATCTCGTTGGGGAAAAGGACATTCCCTTTCAGGGTGCTAATTTGCAAAGTAAGTCAACCCCCAAAACATGGTTTTCCTTTTTTTGGCTCCCCTTGAAACAAACAAATCTATAAAAACCAAAGTGTCCGCCAAAAAGTCGGCTTTTGGCCTCCTTGGAACATTGGGCAAACAAGGACTGGAACCCTCCGGGGCCCCTTTACCCGATATGGTTTTGGCTTAGGCATCGAAACTGACTCGGCTCCAACCCAAGCCATGAGTCCCAACTCGCCTCATCACTCAGCAGCCCGCACGCGTGGCACGCCAGCACCAGCGAGCCGGGCTCGAACTCCGCGGCTTCCTCCCCAGCCGGACGGAGATCCGCCACGCGCCAGCCGAGCCTTTCCTCACAAAATTGTGCCACCCTAAAACAAATCTGCCTAGAGTCTCCATGACCCCTAGAAAAAGGGGTCATAACCCCTTTGGGTAATGACCCCATTCTTGAAGGGTCATGGAGACTCCAGGTGCTTGGAACACCCTAAGCACAAACACCGCGGCCGCGTCCGGGCCGCCGCCCCACTGACGACATCAGAAAAGGAGAGGGAAACAACATGGCCGAAAAAATGAAGAAAACACATGATAATACAAAAAAATAACCTTTTCTTATACAAAACAAAGATGGACACGCGCTACCGGGCTTCGTGGAGGTCCCAACTGTCGGCCATCTCGTGCAGTTGGGCCGCCAGCTTCGAGCGCCGCCGGTCCAGCTGGAGCACCCGCAGACGCCGGTCCAGCAGGGCCAGGAAGATGCCCACCAGGCCTCACAGCCGTACCCAGAAACCATCCAAATGGTCCGACAAGAATCGCAGCGAAAAAGCTCCCCACCCCAAAAAAACTCCCCCCACCCACCAAAAAAAAAAAAACGCAGAGGAATTTCTCTCTCTTTCTGAGTAGATGGTCGTTTTAAATCTCGGTGTTGTGGATCCAATGGAAACCCACCGTTTCCCAATAACCTGGACACAGGAGGCGTTGTTCTTTTTGGGAGAGCCTGGTTCGGTTTGGGAATAAAACGACGCACACAAAGTCTTCGAGAACTGATTTACGGCTGGATTGGGGGAATCGCAACTTTTTTAATGAATGGAACCTTTGTAGAAGAAGAATGTGTGTCTCGGAAAGGGACCCAGAACCTCGATCCACAGACCCTCGATCCACAGTTGCACTTACAGCGCCGCAACGCCATGTGAACTGCCAGCGGGCGTGTCACAAGCACAAGCCTGGGTGACACTAACTCAGCTGTTCGCACCTACAAGCGGGCACCAACTGTGGATGGCAACACAAACCCTGAAGATGCCCTGGCCGTCTTTTAAAGGACACACCCAAAGGCAATTCGCTGCAATACCCTCTAATTGGTGGGCTTGCATTGGTCAAGTTAGAATTTCCGATTTACCCTCTACCGCTTCAAATGAAATCCCAAGGCTCAGTTTTTCCAACTTGATTCTTAAAAACCGGGCCCCGGTTTCAAAGCAAAGAAACAGATCTCTTCAATCTCTTCTCTTTTACCCAAATGGGGAGCCGGATCTCTTCGCCCGTAAGCGTCGCGCTGGGTCCCCCCGGCCGCAGCCCGCGCAGAGCTCCACGGCCGTTTGGACCTCGAGGCCCTCGCTGCGCCATTGCGTCAAGTGCCGCTGCGCGAGCTCCGCCACCGCGTGGGCTTCGAAGAGCTCCTGCTCCGAATGGGAAAACCCGGCAGTTCGGTAACGTTGAGAACTCGGAACTCGGAACTTGGCTAAAAAAGGAACTTAACTCCCATTACAAAACATGAAGAAGGGATGAACATATTAGACAGGTCACGAGAAATGGCCAAGTCGTAAGATAATCATGCTGGGAAACTCACACAAAAGTAAAAAGCCGACTTCACCCCGAACATGGATGATGTCGAAATTCTTGTTTGAGGGTCTTGGTTGGCGAAGGGAGCCATTCTTGAGGTCCCCGATTTTGACACGTAAAGGGTTGCTCAAAAAGGGGGGAAAAACGCGGACCCTGCAGAAGGCACTCAAAGTTGGCAACAAAGGGCAACGTCAGGGATTACTCACGAAAGGGTTGGATTCACGTGTCAACAAACAAGTTTTCCCACAGAAGGGTGTACGGTGTACCTTTCTTTGTGAAGAATCCCTGCGGCTGTACCAGCTACAATGCAAATGTCACCCGTGCTGAAAGCATGTCCATTCTTGGCTGTTGAACAAGGAGCGTCTAACAAACGCTTAAAACGCTGCGTTGCGACGAAAACACAAAAAGATGTGTAAACTGCCCTGCCCACGCACATTTGACTCTGTTTTGCTTCCTGAGGGATGCCCCGCACGCACGCCCCTCCTTGTGCTTCAGCTTGTCTGGCAACGCCTGCCCAACCCGGGCACCCACCTCACAGAGCAGCGGGCTCGCGTCGCCTGGTCAGGCTGCTCGGCAACCAGGCTGACGAAGTGTTTGTCCAGAGACATGGAGCCATCTGATTGGAGCATTCAGGCGCCAACTATGTATATTTGAAAGGAGTTGTTGAATTAATTGGTACTGTGAACTAAAAAAAGGTGAGAGATCCAAATGACATGGGGGAGCGTTTTGGCAATCCCTCTCTTTGAGGGACCAGAACTTCTCGCTGTGCGATGCTTGAATGGTAAGGCCGCAAACCCAAGACTTGCCCAATGCGTGCTAAGCTGAAGTTGCGCAAGCTGCCATAAAACCACCAGGTAGTTGTCCAGAATTAGGAAGCCCGAGAGATTGGTTCTTGTGTCCCTTTTCAAAGGGCTCAAAAGCACTACGCTTGAGCTCCTTTGAACCCGTCCGGTGAGCCCGCTATCTCCGCGCTATGCCGGGACCTTGGGGGGTAAGCCGCAAGCCCGAAGCCCGTCTCGTCCCGTCCTGCCAGGAAATGGCGCACGTCCCCGGCCGCCACCCGGTGGCTGGAGTTCTTCCTCCACCTTGAGACCTGGCACTTAAGTCAAGTGATAGGTTTGTGACCCCCGGAAACGGTCAAAATCACGATAGCAAGTTCACTGTCGTGAATCGGGGAAATTAAAAGGAAACACGGTGACAAGTGAAATTTGTTGAGCCCGGCCATGAAACTGGCAGGGAGTGGCGCGGCAAGGAGAACGCGTGGCCAAGGCCAAGCAGGAAAACCAGCCAAATCTGCTTGGCGCCCAGAGCTCCGGCTGCACTGGTCCGCCGGACAAGTTTTGGCATGGCACGATCTGTTGGCCTCATGTCTCGGGCTTTTGAGGAGTGATCTAGCACGGTTCCCGTGTTTTCAACACACAGCTGGAACGGGAAATTGGGCGATTGCCCCAAATAACGCATGCCAAACCCGACTTTGCAGGAGGGTTGTGTTTATTAGATACAGAACCAACCCAGGCTCTGCCTGGACATGTGGTGATTCATGGTAACTTGATGCATCATTCAAGTTTCTGACCTATCCATGGGAAAAGGACAAGCGCGCATAAGCCCGCAGCATTTTGGCCATGGGCCTCTACTTAAAGACCCCTGATGTAGCATCTGATTCCGACCTAAGGCAACTGCAAAGAGCAAACCGCTTGAGCCAACATCACAAGCACAAACCAACTTATCAAGACGCACCAACGGGGGAGGCTGCGGGTCCCAGGCAACATTCGGGCGCTCCGACTTTGCCAGCGCAGTTTCGGGCACGGTTTCATTTCAGCTTGCCCAAAAATTTGACAAAAAGGCTTTCAAGCGAAGACACACCCATGAGACGGCGGCACAAGAGGCGAGTTTTTGGGGTCGGGATTTACAAACATAGAAAGCCGAACGTGTTGGAAGGCTTTGAGGTTCCCACAATTGAAAAGAGAGAGAGAAAGAGAGAGAGAGAGAGAGAGAGAGAGAGAGAGAAAGAGAGAGAGAGAGAAAAGGAGAGAGAAAGCATGTCAATGTAATGTGGTGTCGTACTACATAGCTTGGGCTAGGTTCCATCTGGTTTGTGGAAGGGGTCGCATTGGTTTGTAGGGTTCGACATAGTTTGTGGCCGTTCAGATTAATCGGCGCGAGGGGTCGGATTGGGTTGTGAGGGGTCGGCTTGGTTTGTGGGGGGTCAGATTGGTTTGTCGGGTCTCAGGTGGCTGCAAACAAGAACAAAACGAATCTGCCGTCCTTGAACCGAGACACGCGCCAGTCCAACCAAACCTGTGCGTTCGACACACATCTGCTGTTTCAGCTACAACCCGCCAAATCTTGCAGCCACCGCACCTGCCTTGTTTCAGATCATTCAGCAGTCAGACCGCCAAACGGGCGGTAGGCCCAACAACATCCCGATGTTTTTGCATTTCGTGCTGTTGCCACTGGCGCGTTGCAGGCACGCTCAAAAAGCGCCTTAAACCCCAAGCAACAGCGCGCGATCGCTCGGTGATTCCCGTTCTTGAAGCGCCGGAACGCACGGCGAATGCGGCGCGCGCGCAAACACCAAAAACTTCAAGCGACTCAATCTCTGGCTTCCCTCACGCGCGACAAACTTGCGCAAGTCCATGCCAACGCCTGCGTTCTAAACCCTTGCAAACGAAAATCTTTCACATTTCAAGCAAACCACCTACATCCGCGGCGTCCAAAACACGCTGCAACACTGCACCTTCAACCTCAAGCAAAGGTGTGCGTTTTTTCTAAACATGGCCACATAGTTAGAATTTTGTTCACTGCTTCCAGCCAAAGCCTGCAGAGCCGGTTACGCCTCCTTTTCGGGCCAGGATTTGACGGTTTGACCCTGACCCTCTGCCAAATTTGACAGGGCGTCAAAACGGTCAAAAGTGCAAGGCGTCAAACAGTGCCTCGTGGCCGCCTTTTTCGGAGATTTTGTCTGTTTTCAAGATGTAGAGGCGCCAGCCGCTCTTCCGCGCCTGGCTTGTCGGGGTTTTTGACGGTTTTTGGCGCTTGACGCTTGTCCCGGGCCCGGGCCAGGCTGGGACGCCAGCCTGCCAAGCCGCGCCGCGTCCTGCCTGGCATCGAAGCCGCCAGCCTGCCGAGCCGCGCCACCCAAGGTCGGAATTCCGACTTTGCCTGCGAGCTGGACCACATCGTGCCGGCGCGGCAGGTCTTTGCGGGCAGCGCGCAAACTTTGCAGGTGCCACAGCAAGAAGACGCTGAGGGGGAGCGCCCAGCCCACGAGCCTGGAGAGCCGGTGGCGCCCGGGGTCGGAGCAGTACGCCCGGAGCTGCCGCTGCCGGACCTGGGCTTCGTGGAGGGCTGCTGCGACACGAGGCAGTGTCCTGCCTGAACCTCCTGCTGCCGTACGTGGGGCCCGGCTGGTACCCGAAGGTCTTGCTGGCAGCGATGCTGGACCTGGGCGTAACCCACATCGTGTCGGGCATCCGCGCGCACCCTGGAGCGGAGGGACGCCGCCTGGTCCGAGGGTGAGGAGCACATGGCCAAGCTCAGCGTGAACGCGATGATCGGGCTGTGGGCGCGTGGTCTACAGCGTGCTCAGCAGCAGCAGCAAGCTGGACGGGGCGGGGGCGGACTTCTCCCAGGCCTCGGTGTGGACTTCGTCTACGCCAGGAGGCTAACGGCGCCCACCGTCCCATCCACGGTGTGGACTTCCCAGGAGGCTGCGCTGCTGAGCAACGGCACCCACCGTCCCATCCACGACGCGGTCCTGGGCTTCGAGCACTGCGTGGTGGCCATCCTGGACGCGCCCCCGCGCTACCTCACGCAGGTGAAGATGGACTGCCTGCAACGCAGCGGCTGCGGGCCTCGAGGCGCTGGCCACAAGGAGGCACGCCGGTATACCGGGTGGAAGAGACGAAGCGCGCTGACGAAACGCCCCCGGCGGCTCCAGGAAGGCGACCAGCGCGCTCGATATCATAGCGCACTTCGAAGACCCGACCGTTGCGCTGAGCGGAAGTAGTGAGGAACTAAGGCTTATAGGGACCAACTAATTTTCGTTTTTTGCTTGAAAAACCATCCAAAACAGCCAAATTCTCCATCCTGCTGAACGTTTTTCCGATGTCACCGTTTGATGTGAGCGCTTTTTTTTGGGCCGAAAAAGTGCTCAAAACGGCCAACTTCCCAAATTCCCGAAAAGCTCGTTTTTTTTTCGGTCAGACGGCAAGTGAGTTGCCTCAGCCTCTCGATTTGCTCGTTTTCGGCCGAAAACAAGCTCCAGACGCGCACCGGATCCCCATTAACACAGGTACGCCTAAGCGGCCCCACTACGTGCTTTACCATGACCACCCTGGTGCAAAAGCTGTCCCTCGCCCGTACAATGTTGAAATTCTGGACTGGATTTTTTGCGTCGATATCTACAAACGGCTCATGGACAGGCCACTTTTCCCGTTTGCAACATCCTCGGAGGTTCCTTCTATGCCCAAAAACGGCCAACTTCCCGACTTCCCGAAGACTTCGTTCTTCACACGATTTTCCGTTTTTCGCCCAAGCACAGCAGCCTGCCGAGGTCCTCGCCCCTGCCCCGACAACCTGCTGGCGCGGCCTCCAACTTTGTGGTGTACATGTCCGACAACGTCTACGACCCCCTGTACGGCAGCTTCGTGGGGGACCAGGGCACCTGGAGCCGGCCAAGATGTACTTTACCGCCCTGCTGCTGAAGCACGAGTTCCTCGACGGGGGCCGACGACGTTACGCCACCGTGCAGGAGGTGCTGCTGGAGCCCTGTGACAACCTTGACCAGGGAATTGAATTGAAGGATATTTTCCCTCAATATTGTAGCCATGCACTACAACGAGAATGTCTTGAGTCCGTCGACTTTGCCCGAAAAACCCTGGTGCGGGCCAGGTACCAACCAGGCAGTGTGCGACATTTTTGTACACTGCAGAAAGCTCGCCCAGAACTTTCAGAACATCAGCGCCGGCCAGGCGCGGGCCTGGTGCGGGCCTAGTGCGGCTGTATGCGATGCTGCGAGAACAGCATCACTGACCAAGTTTTGGTTTTCAGCCCGAAAAACCCTGCGCCGGAGTTTAGTCAGTGATATGGTTCTAGCCATATCACTGGCGGAGTGGTTTTCACTTGCCTTGCCATCAATCCTGCGCTGGGCACAGGATTGCCCCCGTCAATCCTGCGCAGGCAACAGGATTGCCCCCGTCAATCCTGCGCTGGCAACAGGATTGCCCAAGCAGCTCGGGCTTGGAACAGTTCTTGCCCAAGCTCAGGCTCGTGATGGAGTCGGCCCTGCTGTAGAGCTCTCGGGCCTCCGGCACGTCGTTGATGCTCAGGACGAAGGGCAGGCCGCTTGCAAAGAGTGCGTCTTGGAGCTCTGAGCGGAAGGCCAGGTCATGCCCCCTCGTGCCATAGTAGTTCATGGTGCGACCGGGGAAGATGTAGGGAGGGTCGGCGTAGATGCAGGTTTGCTGGGGCGCCGGGCAGGGCGGCCAGTGCGTCCTGGTGCCGCACGACCACGTTGGACGGTGGCCGACGCAAACGCCGCACGCTGCTCAGCGCCAGTGGCCGCTGCTGCCGCGCGAAGGAGCCCCGCTTTCCGAGAAGCTTTGCGCAGCAGGGCGTACGAGCAGGCCGCCCGACGCCCGGCACGGCCTCTCAGAGCGCCCGGCAGGAGGCGCCTGAAGTAGAAGCGCCTGTCCACCTTGTGCCCCACCAGGCGCAGCAGGGAGTGCAGGAAGACCGGGCCCCGTCTCAAGTAGCAGCGGG
>CAUJNA010001374.1:0-35000 GCA_963377175.1 Effrenium voratum | reverse complement strand
TGACGGAGCCCGCCTTTCCTGCCACACTCTCGCCCCCCTTCTGCGCCGCCTCGATACCCGCAAAGGCCCTGGCCGCCCACACTCTGCTGTGCCTTTCGTTACTTTTTTTCAAAGTTGGTGCCGTTGCATAGTGTTGTTTCCTCAGGTGTTGTTGGCACAAGCCGTTGGCCTTCTGTTGGCAGCATGCCTCGCTGCGAAGGCAGCCTGCAAGTCAGAAAGGCAAGTGTTGAAGGCAAAGGCGCTCATGTGCGTGGCCATGATTTTCATTCAGCGTGCGGACACATTGTTGCGTTCACACCCAGCTTTCTCGTTGGCTCAATCACCGCCCTTTGACTCGTCAGATCAGACAGGTGTGTTCAGTGAGCCTGCCAGCGCAAGCCAATTTCAGCATTCCATTTTTGCATCGCTTGTCGAGGAGCCAGGCGATGTCCTGGTGTTAGGACCCAATGGAGGATTGTCGCATGTCAAGACAAGGATGACCAGCAATTTGCCCATGGACTCGCTGTCTGGCTCCGAGCCACAAGTGAGCAATACTGCCGCTGCCGGTGCGCAAGCCCAAAGCCCCATTGATGAATGGCAAGTCCGGTTCGTGTCTGCGTGTGTGGATGGACCGCAGCACGGTGCAGCGCCGTGTTCAGCTGCACGTGGCTTTTGCACTTCTGGCACCGAGCCACAAGTCAGCAGCACTGCCGTTGCTGGTGCGCAAGCCCAAGTTTGCACCGATGTATTGCAAGTCCGCTTTGTGTCTGCGTCCGTGGATGGACCGCAGCACGGTTCAGCGCCGTGTTCAGCTGTGCGTGACTTTTGCGGTTCTGGCACCGAGCCACAAGTGAGTAACACTGCCGTTGCCGGCGCGCAAGCCCAAGTTTGCACTGATGGACTGCACGTCCGCTTTGTGTCTGCTTACGTGGATGGGCCGCAGCAAGGTTCAGCGCCGTGTTCAGCCGAGCGTGACTTTTGCACTTCTGGCTCCGAGCCACAAGTGAGCAACATTGCCGTTGCCGGTGCGCAAGCCCAAGTCCCCACTGATGGATTGCAAGTCCGCTGTGTGTCTGCTTTTGCGGTTGAGCTGCAGCAAGGTTCAGCGCCGTGTTCTGATTTTGGCGCTTCTCGCTCCGAGCCACAAGTCAGTAACATTGCCGTTGCCGGTGCGCAAGCCCAAGTCCCCACTGATGGATTGCAAGTCCGCTTTGTGTCTTCTATGTATGCATGTATGTATGTATGGATGGATGTTTGTAGGTATGTGTGTATGTGTGTATGGGTGTATGTGTGCACGTATGTCTGTATGTGTGTACGTATGTATGTCTGTATGTATGTATGTATGTGTGTGTATGTGTGAATGTACGTATGTGTGTATGTACGTACGTATGTATGTCTGTATGTCTGTATGTCTGTATGTGTGTATGTGTCTACGTATGTGTGTGTGCGTGTGTGTGTACGTGCGTGTGTGTGTGTGTACGTATGTATGTATGTATGCGTGTACGTATGGATGTCTGTATGTATGTATGTGTGTGTGTCTGTGTGAATGTACGTATGTGTGTACATGTACGTACGTATGTATGTGTATGCACGCGTGTATGTATGTGTCTACGTGTGTGTGTGTGTGTGTGTGTGTTTGTTTGTGTGTGTTTGTGTGTGTTTGTGTGTGTTTGATTGTGTGTGTCTGTGTTTGTGTGCGTGTGTGTGTTTGTGTGTGTGTTTGTGTGTGTGTTTGTGTGTGTGTTTGTGTGTGTGTGTTTGTGTGTGTGTTTGTGTGTGTGTTTGTGTGTGTGTTTGTGTGTGTGTTTGTGTGTGTGTGTTTGTGTGTGTGTGTGTTGTGTTTGTGTTTGTGTTTGTGTGTGTTTGTGTGTGTGCGTGTTGTGTGTGTGTTTGTGTGTGTGCGCATGTGTGTGTGCATGTGTGTGTGAGAAGCGAAATGAAATTCAACTGAAATGAAATGAAATGAAATGAAAATGAAAACATAACGAAATTGAATCATAATGAACCGAAATGAAACGATGACAATTTGAATGAAAGACTGAAGGAACGAATGAATGAGTGAATGAATGAATGATTGAATGAACGAATGAATGAATGAATGGATGAATGGATGAATGAATGAATGAATGAATGGATGAATGGATGAATGAATGAATGAATGAATGATTGAATGAATGAGTGAGCGAGTGAGTGAGTGAATGTAGAAAGGAAGGCAGCAAGGAAGGAAGGAAGAAAGGAAGGAAAGAAGGAAGGAAGGAGGATGCACGAACGAAAGAATTTGTAAGTATGTGTGCCTGTATATGTGTGCGCGCATGTGTGTGTATGTCTGTGTGTCAGTCCGTCCGTCTATCTGTCTGTCTGTCTTCCTGTCTGTGCGTGCGCGTGTCTGTGTGTGCGCCAGCGCCCAGCTCTGCCAAAGTGGTGAGCAGGGACAGCGATACGTTCCAGTCAGGCCCGCCGCCCGCACCAACAAAGGACAATGCTTGTAAAAGGCTGGCCGGCGTAAGGGCAAGACAGCGTGACATCCTCGAAATGCAAGGCGGCCCTATTGCCACTGCCTGTCGCGATCGCTCACAGAGGTGCTAAGCGACAACCACACCCGCTGAAACAGAAGAAGAGGCGCTGTCCATTCACCCTTGTGAAGTTAGGGGGGAGGAAGCTACTAGCACCAACCTCCTTCAAGTCACCCTGCAGCAGAGTCTAGGTTGGTAGGTCATGCAAACACAGCAAACATTCACCGCGCAGAAAAAAACTCATGCGCCACGTTTAAATAACGCACGCGATGTAAAGCCAAGCTCGTGGGCAATAACTTCCGTGGCAAGAGAAAATGGCAACTCGCCCCCTTTGCATCACAGCGGCTCTTTTGGCGTCACGGCGCTCTCGGGGGCTCAGCCGGAAGGGTTTCATGGAAGCAAGCAGGGGTGCAGAAAGAGTACCCGACAGTGCTCGCCCCTCCAGCGCTTGCAATCCCTTCACGCGCTTTCCACACGCAAGCTGCTGAGCTTGCGGGGAGCGGCGCACACATCCGTGCAAGCTCACAAGCCAGCTCTCACTTGTACGAGGTGGGGTAGCGATGTCCTGCGCTCACGCACACAACGCAGGTAAGCTAGGCTGGGTGTGTATTTTCGCATCCTGCCTCGTCACTGCCACCCTTCTCCTGCCCGAGACGGCTGGCTGCTATCCAAATTCCGGTTGCAGCTGCTGGCAAACCAGGGCCTTCTCTGCGGCGTCCGCCTTCGGAGACCTTGCGTCCTGCCAACTCCAAGGTCGGAATTCTCACACGCCAAAGCAAAACTCCAGTCCACACCTCTGCCTCCCCTGAAGAAGCAGAGTCAGAAACCTGACGACCAGCTGTTGGGACCATGTGCTCTCATGAGCCCTGGTGAACGCTTTCTGCCTCGGAGTCGGTCTGTAAGCCCTGCAACCGAGCATGTGAGCACACTCACCGCTACAGCCCTCAACTTCCCGGCCTCTGCGTCGCCGTCTTCGGCATCATCATGGCCAACCTCCACCTGCAGGACATGGCTGAAGCACTACTCTGCTGCTGCGACCCGGCGCCTCTGCCGCAGCACCTGCGGTCGCCCCATTGCCAGCCTGTGCGCGGCAAGGGCTGTGCACTGTTGCTGCGCGCTACTGTGTGCGCTGGGAAGCGGACATGCTCCACGCTCTGCGCGTTTCCAGCCTGCAGGCGCAGATGCAGCACGTGCGGGGTCCTAATTTCATGTCTGAGGGTCAGGCATCACCGCATGCGCGAAGCACGCGAAGCAAAGTGCCAGCAGGTACGGCTGGAAAGATGGCACGCAAAGTAACAATGTCCAGGCCAGACACGTCTCCGGGTGACAAATCCTGCGCTAGAATGAGATCCAGGAACTGAGTGGCGCCTGTAGTAGCGAGAATGGCCTTCCACTTGGCCGCAAGCTGGGACATCGGTGCCTGCGCCTGCTGGCTCATCTTGCGGCGCTTGGGCTGCGCGTGCGCTGAAGAAGAACTAGCGGTAGGGAGCAAAAGATCTGCGTCGGGCATGGCCTCGCAAGTCTGCGGGTGCGCCTTGCGCGCCGGAAGGCGAGCGCGCTCGAGAGAGATCTGATTCATTTGCAGTAGGGCAACATGCGCGTGCTCGCACGAGCCGCGCATGCAGAACACCGCGCAAGAAGCACAGGCAACTTGCGTGTACGCGGGCAGTGTGCCTCACTGCTTGCGCGGCACCACCAGCGTGTCGCTGTAGGTCCTAGCGTTACAAGCACGTGGGTGCCTAGCACTTTAATGACTTGCACAAGGTCTTGAATGTTGGAACAAACTTGACTCAAAGCTTCGTCCAAGTGCCGCTCATCCACGGCACCCGCCACACACGCCAAAGCCGCAGCGATGCCAGGCGCTGGAGGGCGCACGGTGTCATCAGGTGTCCGCAACCACTGGCCATCGCGATAAGTGGCAAGCGTCCGCTTCATAGCTAGGTGTGTGGATGTCGCATCTGTGCGCAGGTCGAAAGCTCCACACGCGTGATACTGGCTGGCCGCAGTTCGCCCCTCTGCTAACAAGGCAGGTGAGTCCCACAAGACGAACCTGTCAGGAAATGGCTCTGATGGCACGTCAGGGAGTGGATGCGGCGTCAAACGGGCTTGCTTGCACAAATGCCGTGTAAACGCTTGCAGATTCCCCACGCAATCCGACACAGATGTGCGAAGGGTTCGCATGTACTTCTTCAGTTTGTGCCGATGCCAGGATTCTTGCGCCTGTGTTCCGGAGGCGGAGCCAGGCTGCAATCGCTGAAGCCCTGCCCACCAGTCAGCAGTCCAGAACACATCCGCCTCTATGTGAGCAATTTGCCACAATGCGTTCGCATCCTCCTTGCTCAGAGCTCGAAAGTAATGCAGCTGCAGTGCATGCACTGCGTTTGTCTCAGCCGGCCGCTGGGCCTGAAGCGTTCTGAACAGTAGGTCGGTTATCTTGTGGAACAAGAGAGCTGTCGGCACACATCGGAGCAGGTGCACGGCGTTGCGAACGAGCGGCATCAGCTGGCTTCGGCCCTGAGGAGAAAGGTGGCGCCGGACAGTGCTGAATATGCCGGCTCGCCAGGCGCGCCCTGCAACGTCAATGTCTTGCTCATGGCGTGACCCTGTCAGGTGCCCGAAATCGGCCACCCGGACGGAATGCTCTAGAACGGTCCGCCGAGCGACTTCTTCCCCCTTGTGCCAATCAGCATGGTACTGCCGCACCGCCACTGTGAAGTCCAAGCCAGCGAGCTTTGACGCGCAATGGCAAGCGCTTCGGAGTAGCAGACCGTAGGTGTCAGACGACTCTTTGCTGGCGAGCGCAAACATCAGGGGAGTGAAAGTTGTTCTGAAGGCATAGACGCTGCTTGCTCTAGCGTAGTGTTTACTTAGCACTCCCAGCGTCAGCAAAACCCACTCGCCACAAACAAGCCGGAAAGTTCCGTCCCCGCACAGCTTTATGTAGTCTTTGTTTGTCACTTGCTCGAGCACATGCGCAAAAAGCGCAGGGTTGACAAACACCACGCAAGTGTGGTCTGCGTGATAATCGGCTGCTACTACCTTCAGCGCGTCTGCATGGCCAAGTCGCCGGTGGATCCTCTAGCAGGGCATCCAGCGTGCCAAAGTCACGGGTGAGTTGATCCCAGTCTGACCGCGCCCACGCAAAGGCTGTGCGCTTCTGATCCGCGCTTCTGGGCCTGTGGTTTTTGGCCCACGTGCGCAGCCATTGGTCTGCCACGGCTGCTGGCTGGCACTCGCTGATAATCGACTGCAAATCGTAGAGTGAAGCACGAGGGCAACGCTGCAGCTTTTCTCTCAGTCTTGCCTCAGTAGTGCTAGTCAGCGGCGACCATTCTCGCAGAACAGCAAAGTCACCGTGACAGGTCAGCGGCGTGAACTCACGCGTCTGCTCCCGTGCGTCGGCCTTGTATGTGACATAGCCGCGCCAGCCTTTCCGGCCCTGGCAAGCTTGGCATGAGTTGCACCACAAGAGGACTCTGTGGCCTGAGCTGACAGGGTACCATTGATGTCTCACACGCACCACTTTGCCAGGCACAAGACTGGCTGCCCACTCCTTTTGCCTGCGGAGGAAATCTTCCGCACCTTGGTAGTCCTGGTCCGGTTGCACAAGCTCGGTTGACACCACTGTGTAAGGGTTTACGGCATCTTTGGCTGGCCGGCCTGGGCCTCGAGCGCCGGCAGCATGCGCTTGAGCCTTTGCTTTCGGTTGAGCCTTGGGCTTGCCTGCAGCTTTTGGTTTGGCCGCGGCACCCCGTGCGCCGCCCGACATGGAAGGCAAACTGGGCGTCACAGGCAATTCTGCATGCTCTTGCGGCTCAACCCTGCAGGGCAACCATGACTCCGTTGGAACACCGAGCCGCTGCAGAACGGAATCAAGTTCTGCTGATCGAGGGAACTTGCAAAAGGCCTCGCTTGAGCGACCTTGCGTCTGGATCTGGCCCAAGCCCATGCATGGCGGAGTGCGTTAGCACAGCGCCGGGCACGGCTCGCAACACTTCAGCAACTTTTTCATCAGCCTCTGTAAGCTGGGAAACGGTGGGCCGTTGCAAGTCGCCATGAAACTTCCTGTCTATCTCTGTCTGCAGCACGCGGCTCCCAAAGAGAAGGCGCTGGTCCAGAAAGCGCAGCGCGCATTTCAGCGCATTGTCGCTAATGCAGGCCGCGGTGTGTCGCGGACTGAGACCCGCTTCGATTAAGTTATTAAAGAACGCTATGCTGCAGAACCAATACTCCCACTTACCCAGCGCAGCGCGAAGCGCATACTTAAGCCTCTGGCGATCGGCACGCACGGATGCCACTTCCTGATAGATGGCCTCAGACATAACGGCTGATGTTTCTGGACGGAGGCTTGACTTTGACACAGCCGATTGCGGCGGCGCCGGGGCCACAAGTCTCCAAAGCATAGCGCCAGATTTCTGTCTGGAGCGCCTCCAACACCTTTCCGCCATTGCGACGGCCGTTTGGCGGCACGGAAGCCTCAAGACTAAAGCCCAGCACCATGCGCCCTGCAAAGCCAAGGTGCCGCTTGTGCTCCGCAACCGCCCACCAGTCCCGGAGGACATCCACTTGCTGAAACCAGCACACATTCACGTTGGTGCGGTCGAAAGAAATGGGGGGAGGCACGTCAAGTGACTGCGCGCTAGCCGCCGCACTATGCCGCGGCTGCCCACGGGCCATCGCTTTTGCCTTGGCAGCAGCGGCTCTTTTTTCTTTCACTTCTTTGGCTGTGCCCCACTTGTACTTCCCGCCGGTGGCTAAGTCCAAAAGCTTTGGTATGTTCACGTAAGATGACGTATCACATGCTCCGCTGACTGGGTATCCGGGAGACAAGTAGTTCACAGCTTCCGGACCTGCAAAGCACACATGCCCACTGTGATCACGCATCATCTCATTGAAAAGGCCATGGGTGCCATCTGAATGAAGGTTCTGGTCATCATAGTCGGACCACGGCCACAGGCTGGCTTGCTGGGATAGGAATGCTTTGTACATGTCCGTAAGCATGTTAAAGGCAGGGCTTTTGCCGGCAGAAGTGTCCCCTGTCGGAAGGGCCCAAAAGCGAGGGCACACAGAAAAGGATTGGTCATTTGCATAAGGATTCACTCTCAAATCCACGTGGAGCAAGTTTGCTAAAAGTGTAAAAGCCAAGTCGGCTAAAAAGTAGACAGGCTTGGCAGTTGTGCGCGAGCAGTACAGCACGTAGACAGCCATGGGCAATGGCATGACTGCTCCCAGCCTCGGTGCAACCTCAAGCGCCTGGTCACCTGTCATGGGAGACGCTACTAAGGCATCAACGCCTGACAACATATGCTGCCCTACTTCTGCTAAGCTGTGCTCCGTGATGTATTGCGTGTACATGGGCATCTGACGCCAGAAGTTGCAGGCGGCGTCTTCCGGCATCGCCATGAGACGCGCTACCCAGAATTCAACCTCCGCGTCTGGAGCGCTTGCAAAGCACGGAGGGCCCACCTGGGCTGGCAGGGCTTCCGGCAAAGGTGGCCGCGAAGCGAAGACATCGCTGACATGGCGCATGTGGCGTCGAAACGCATCTGGGCTTGGCCCCCCCCACGAGCCAGGCGGAAGTGGACCTGAAATCAGAGACCGGATCATGACAAACCTCGCCAAGAAGCAGGAATGCGCCAACGCGGCGACATGGAAGCAGAGGCGGATGCGAGCGGGGCTGAGTCTGGCTCCTCCATCCCACCAAGCATGCGCGCAGGCAGCGAGGCCACTTGTGAGCACGGAGGTTCTTTGCACGTTTCCCCGGCCACAGACCAACATCTGATAAGCTCAAAATGCCCAACGGTGTTGCTCTCAGTGTACAAAAGAACTACTGCTCGCTGCTCCGGCGGCAGCTGAAGGTAAGCTGCAACTGCGGGCAAACTGACGACCTTAGGTTGGGTTCCCGGGAAGAAACGCACGCCGACCGCTGCTGGGTCATGCAGGATAAGTAAGCCGTTGCCAAACATTTCTGCATTGGCTTGCACAGTGGCGTTCACCTGCCATTCAGTCGTCAAACAGCCTGCCTCTACATCATCCGCGTCTGCCGAAGCCTGGCGCTCGCTGCACCGCAGCCAATCAGCAACGGCACTGCGGGCAGCGTCCACATTGCCAAGAGAGCCCGACAGCGAAAGCCAAAAGCATTGGCCGCCTCCGTCATTTGGCGATGGGACAAGCCCGTGAAAAGCGCAAAAATCACGCACAGCTGAACACGGCGCTGAACCTTGCTGCGGCCCATCCACGGAAGCAGACACAAAGCGGACTTGCAATCCATCAGTGGGGACTTGGGCTTGCGCACCGGCAACGGCAATGTTACTGACTTGTGGCTCGGAGCGAGAAGCGCCAAAATCAGAACACGGCGCTGAACCTTGCTGCAGCTCAACCGCAAAAGCAGACACACAGCGGACTTGCAATCCATCAGTGGGGACTTGGGCTTGCGCACCGGCAACGGCAATGTTGCTCACTTGTGGCTCGGAGCCAGAAGTGCAAAAGTCACGCTCGGCTGAACACGGCGCTGAACCTTGCTGCGGCCCATCCACGTAAGCAGACACAAAGCGGACGTGCAGTCCATCAGTGCAAACTTGGGCTTGCGCGCCGGCAACGGCAGTGTTACTCACTTGTGGCTCGGTGCCAGAACCGCAAAAGTCACGCACAGCTGAACACGGCGCTGAACCGTGCTGCGGTCCATCCACGGACGCAGACACAAAGCGGACTTGCAATACATCGGTGCAAACTTGGGCTTGCGCACCAGCAACGGCAGTGCTGCTGACTTGTGGCTCGGTGCCAGAAGTGCAAAAGCCACGTGCAGCTGAACACGGCGCTGCACCGTGCTGCGGTCCATCCACACACGCAGACACGAACCGGACTTGCCATTCATCAATGGGGCTTTGGGCTTGCGCACCGGCAGCGGCAGTATTGCTCACTTGTGGCTCGGAGCCAGACAGCGAGTCCATGGGCAAATTGCTGGTCATCCTTGTCTTGACATGCGACAATCCTCCATTGGGTCCTAACACCAGCCTGCCAGCTCACTGAACACACCTGTCTGATCTGACGAGTCAAAGGGCGGTGATTGAGCCAACGAGAAAGCTGGGTGTGAACGCAACAATGTGTCCGCACGCTGGATGAAAATCATGGCCACGCACATGAGCGCCTTTGCCTTCAACACTTGCCTTTCTGACTTGCAGGCTGCCTTCGCAGCGAGGCATGCTGCCAACAGAAGGCCAACGGCTTGTGCCAACAACACCTGAGGAAACAACACTATGCAACGGCACCAACTTTGAAAGAAAGTAACGAAAGGCACAGCAGAGTGTGGGCGGCCAGGGCCTTTGCGGGTATCAATGTTTGACTGCCGAGGCGGCGCAGAAGGGGGGCGAGAGTGTGGCAGGAAAGGCGGGCTCGGGGGAAAAAAATAGTAAAAGGAGAATTCAAAGAATTATTCTTTCTACTATTTTTCTCCAACAGCAACACAACAAACAGAAAACAAAATCCAGAACAACAAGCAAACAAAATAAATAATCACAACCAGCAACAAAAATATTTAATCACAGCATGCAACATTAAATAATTCAAACAAGCATACCAACAAAACAGCAACACTCTAAATCATCAAAGAACCCAAACTCAAAAACACACATCAACAAAAATCAAAGCAACATACCAACAAAAAATATCACAAGAGCATCAAACAAAACAAAAACAAACAGCCAAAGCACGAAAAAATTGAAGAAGCATACCAAGTCTAAACAACGCACTTTGAAAGAGATAAGCAAATTATAATAATTCAATCTTTACAAACGATAAATATATTACAATTATAACATATAATATTTTACATGTGATAATCATAGTATGATTAAACCTGTTTTTAGTGTTTCCAGTCTCCTATGTTGTTCCAAGAACTGCTCAAAATGTTTCTGATATTATACCAGATTAAGTTAACGTCATAATCTTTCATTGGTGCTCTTTGTTGTATTAAATAACGCAACACTGATACCAAAGTATAATAATTACAATGCATTGTTGTCATTCCTCCTCTTTCATTAATACTATTACCATTACGTTTAACGAGTTCTTCTTTCATTATGTTTCGTAAATCTCTTTTATCCATTGATGATTTTGTTCTCCATACTCAGCGAACATATCTGGATATATATCTTTCATTGTTTTATCGTTTTTAATTATTTCAATGACTTGTTTATACGATGGATAGGGATTATCCTTAATGAAACTCAATATTATCTTTCTATCCTGTTCCAGCTCTTCTTCTGTCACTCCTATCATTGGCATTTTTCTCTTATTATATTAAGTCTTTATTCCTTTAAGTCATTTTACATTATAATTATAACATATAAGGTATAAATGTTATTATTATAGTAATTTCAGTTCAGGATAGTAACTTAATTGATTGAGCTTTGCCTCTCATTTGGCGGGCATTTTGAGTGTCACCCTCACAGGTAAACCCCTTTTGCCTCACAGGTAAATCCCTTTTACCTCACAGGTAAATCCCTTTTACTCCACGGGTAAATCCCTTTTACCTCACAGGTAAATCCCCTTTACCAAAGACTAAAACAGCATTGAGGGCGACCATTTGTCGTTGGATGAACCTAGAAGTTTCCAGTTTGAGCCCAAACCCAAATCCCTAATCCGTCAAACTCACTAAGATTTCACAAATTAATTCACTAGGTATTTTATATAGGTCTTGTTGCTAAATAATTCTATTAAATTCATTTATTAGAATTATTTAGATATTAATTATTCAAATAATACATATACTCCATCATCATTTTTTGAAATTTTATAAAATTCTAATGTTTGTTGCTTTGGTTGTTTGATTTTTCCTGTATTCAACATATCACAATATTTCTTTTGCTTTGTAGGGTAGTCGCCCGATGGTCTTCCTATAGATTTTGCTTGAAATATCTTTTCGATTTTCTCCTTCTCTTCGTTGCTTTGTTGTTCGCGTTCAACTGGTTTAAGTTTGTCATCAAGGGATTTAATCATATCATTTAAGGTTTTAATATTTTTACCAATTAATGTTATCTTCTTCATTAAATCATTAATAGTATAATTCTCATTTTCAGACATTACTATATATTTATTTAGATATTTATTTAACTAATTATATATATTTATAAAGTGCAATTATGTTAAATCTACTCTTTAAATACTAAGTTTTCATGATTTGTTTAATAGTTTCCCGCGTTTCGTTTTCATTATTATCCGAGAGTGATGAATCATTACCCCATTTAAAAGTTATATTATGGACATCAGTTTCTAAGTTGATACTGTCTTTAGTTTTATCAATACTCATTTTCTTATCGTTTTTACTCAATTTGAAATTTGTCGGAATACACGAACATTTACAATTTCCTTTCTTTTGAATTTCTAATTCATTTTTCATTTCTAACATCTTTTTACACATTGGACAAGCAAACTCAATAACTGATGTTTCTTTAACAATTTCTTCTTTTTCTTCATCAGTTGATGAAACACTTAAACCTGTCTTATTCTTTTTGTTTTTCTTTTTTGGCATTTATATTAATATTTATATTTTTAATATATTGTATCAAAAACTTAATTAATTCTAAAATAAAATAACATATTTTTTTACATCTATTATCAGTTATGACAACCCGTTCTATATTTTCTACTTCATTTATTATATCAATATAATCCGAATAACTCATATTCATATAAATAATAAGATAAATTATTTACAATTAATCTTATTATTTTCATGCATGATAGAATATTCGAGGGCTCAGCACTTGGGTTTTCATTGCACGCGAGAGAGATACAAACTAATTAGCTTCAATGCTTATTGATTGTAGCAATGGAAACCTGTTCCATTATGTTATTCACCGCCACTCATAACATAATGATGTTCCATTAATATTAAATAGAATATTTATTTAAACTATTTTCTTTAGTAAGTTTTACTGCAGTTGGTATACTAACATCTAGAATATTATTATCAATAACTTCTTGTACACTATTTATCATTTCATTTGTATACATATCGGGATAATCTTTCATAAAATTTACTAACTTTCTAAAATTAAAATCTAGGTTATTGTCATTTTCAATTGCGGACTTGGATACTACGATATTTTGTTTTTTAATCATCGATAAAAAGTATAACATTGTATCATAATATATTTGTTCAGTGTCGGGCACTAAGATATCACCAAATTTATATATCCTCCGAATACTAGCCACTTCACTTAAATTAATAGATTCTATTGCCATTGTGATATAATTATATTATATTTTTTATTTTCTAAATATCTTTAATATTATTTTATTATGCCTGATGTAAAACCAATTGATGAAATCAAATATGACTTTAAGCAAAGTAAGCATGAGGTCGTCCCTAAATTGCCGATGAGAGCTATGATCGTCGGTCCATCTGGAAGTGGAAAATCAACTTTACTTGTATCAATGATACTTGATATTTATAGAGGAGCATTTGAAAGAATTTTTATCTGGTCTCCATCTGTAAATTTGGATAGTATTTGGTTGCCTGTTAAAAAATACATTAAAGAAGGTTTGAAAGTAGATAATGATAAAGAACCGTGTTGGTGGGATGAGTTCAATGTTGAAGATTTAGAAAGAGTTATAGAAACTCAAAATAAAATAATTGAATACCAGAAAAAACAAGGAACGAAGAAATTATTTAATATTTTGGTAATTTTGGATGATGTATCTGATAATCCAGCAATAACAAGAAATAACAAATTGTTAAATTCTTTATTTTGTAGAGGTCGTCATAGTGGAATATCAACACTTGTAAGTCTTCAAAAATCATCAACCGTACCACCAATTATTAGGGTAAATATAAGTCATTTGTTTTATTATAAAGTTAGAAATTTTAAAGAGATAGAAATATTGCAAGATGAATTATCAGCAATTGTTAGAAGCGATAATTTACATGAAAGCAAGAAACTAATTTATAAAATATATGAGACTGCCACTGATGAACCGCATAGTTTTTTATATATTAACCTTTTAGAAAAGAATCCAGATAAAATGTTTATGAAAAAGTTTTCTCAATATTTGAAAATTACTAATTAAATAATTAAATAATTAAATAATTAAATATATATTAATATTATATGATATTTTATGATTTACCATTAGAAATTAAAGACATAGTATTATCTTATAGTTTAGGCGATGTTAGATTATTAAAAATAAAAAATAATAATATTATTAAAAATTATATTAATAAATATAAACCAGTATATAAATCTTACACATTAAATAACATACATTATTTTGAAATTGATAATATCAATATTAATAATGGAATATCATATATTTTTAATTTAAGTGAGTTAGATAAATTACATCAAAAAAATAAACCATTAAAATTATTTATTGAATATGATATATTTGTTACATTTAGCTCGTTTACTCGTTGGTTTAATGTGTGTAATCGAACTTTAATATCAATTAATTTATTTGATATTTATTATTTTCTTAATAAAGACCTTCATAAAGTTAAATTAGTGTATGCGAGTGATATGGTTAATTTTATTTCATTACAAGTGAAAAAAATAACTATTAAAGTCATCAATGAAGATGACCAAATTATTATTGATGACTTTTATTTTTATCTTTAAAATTAATAGCATTAAGATTATGGCTTAATGTCATTAATTCAAAATAATGAATAACTACAAATTTGAACCGGTAATCTATATATTAATTTATCAGATTCTTTTTTTCAATTTTACACATTCGTTCACTCATTTGTTTTATTATAAAGTTAGAAATTTTAAAGAGATAGAAATATTGCAAGATGAATTATCAGCAATTGTTAGAAGCGATAATTTACATGAAAGCAAGAAACTAATTTATAAAATATATGAGACTGCAACTGATGAACCTCATAGCTTTTTGTATATTAACCTTTTAGAAAAGAACCCTGATAAAATGTTTATGAAAAAGTTTTCACAATGTTTGAAAATTACTAATTAAATACAACTAATTAAACAAATAAAAATAAATATATTATATGATATTTTATGATTTACCTGGAGACATTAAACTTTATATCGCGTCATATATTTTAGGTCATTGTAAAATAATAAAACTAAAAAATAATAAAGTGTTTAGAACATATATTAATAGATTTAAACCTACAATATATTTTGAGAATAAAGATAATGTATATAACTTTTGTATTTATAAATTTAATTTAAAATCAGTGGCACCATCATCATATTTAAAATATTATATTAATGATAAGGAATTAAAATATTTGATTGAAAAATATGATAAAATTAAATACGAAACAACACTTGATTTTTATATAAAAATGAATGATGATAATGAACATCCTAATGGTGTATATGTTACTGATATTACTAATTGTAATGTGTGTAAAACGTTTGAAGAATTAAATTATCATATTAATAATTGTACTAGTGTAAATACATTACATTCTAATAATCCTGATACATTAGTAGATTTTAAATATGTAAGATATAAAGTTAAAATAAGTGGATTTAATGAAACACATTTAAGAAAGTTATATAATAAATTTGTTGAAGTATTCAATTAATAGCATTAACTTAATGTTATTAATTCATAATAATGACCAATTAATAATATTAATACATTTTAATATTATTAATTTAGAATAATGAATAATTACATAATTGAACAGGAAACCTATATAATAATTTTGTTTGTTTTTCTTCTTCTAACTTATTAACTTTTTCATTTAATGTTTTTACACTTTTAATCAATAGTCTTTCTCGTGTATCTTCATCATCAATTTCATTTAATTTATCAAGAGGTGTATTATCAATATCAGTTTTCTTTTTGAAAAACCACATTATATTTCTATTTAGATTTTGCTTTTTTCAATTCTTTGATTTCATTTTGAAGTTTATCTACTTTATCATTTAATTCTAATACTGCTTTATGAACTAACACGGGTAAAACTAAATAATTTAATCCTAAATACTCTCTATCTTGACTAACAACATTTTCAAATTCTTTCGGGATTGCTTTTAACACTTCATCTGCTATATATCCTATATGAGTTTTACCGTTATCATTTCTATCGTGTCTTTTAAACTTCTTCGGTTTAAATTTTTTAATAATATTCATACAATTAGATTTGACATTGTCTATATCATATTTCAATCTTGAATCAGATGAATCCACAAACGTTCCGTTGATGGTTACTGTTGTTGCTGTTAAATCTATATTAGTTCCTGTTGATGGTTCAATTAAATTACATAACATTTTTTTCGTTCCTGCAACTGTTACATTTTCATTAAAAGTCGATGGAGCATTATTTGTAAAACTTCCAGTATTTACTGTAGTTCCAAATGTCTTATCAATAGATAATAAAACTGAAGGTGTACTTGAAGCATCTGAAACTCTAAAAGCTGTGTTTGATGTTCTGAATATTACATCAATTGTAGATAAATTAGTTCCATCATGATAAGTTGATATTTCACTTGTTCCCATTTTAATATCAGTTCCAGTAGTCATTGAAATATTATTTAAAAATGAAACCGTTGTTAAATCGAATGATTGAATGGTATTAGTTGCTAAATATGCATTTTGAACTGCTAGGTTAGTATCAACAGTTACTAATGTTCCACCATTGGGCGCTATATGATTACTTCTTAATGCTCCATTAGTTTTAACATAAACATCATCAGCAAATAAATTACCCATAAAATCAGCAGTAGCAGTATTAAAAGTCCATCCACTAGTAATATTAACTGCTCCAACTATGTTAGATTGAACACCCGGGTCTCCAATAATAAATCTAATTGAAGAATTAGCATCACTATTCCTCATATCAAAAGATGAAAAAGCACTAACATATCTATATAATTCACAATTTGTATCAATTGTTAATTTACCATCAGTAGCAATATTAACATTATCACAATTAATATCAGCATTCGTATAAATATTTCCTAACACATCTATAGGCTTACTAAAAATAGTTTTATTAACTAATCCATCACACATCATATATTGATTAGAAGCATTACTAACATCGCCAACACTAATGGCTACAAAATCATCATGAGACATATATAAACCTTCTATAGCATCAGGAGTATATCTTCGTATTGAACCATTATTATTAAAACTCAAATATGAACCATTGTTAAAACTTATTGCTTTGTCAGTTCCCATAAATTGAACTGCATCAGTAAATCTTGCTTGTCCAGCACAATTTAAAACATAACCATTAACTCCAACAGCACCTAAACCGAATCTATCCTTAACCCAAACACGCCCAACATTAGCATCTCCTATTTGAGTTTCCCATTGACCTCCTGCGCTACTCATCCACATTCTACCATCTCTATTAATATTAAATTCACGATTGAACATTTGAAATGTCATTTGCAATCCAACATTAGGCGACGATGTAGTACTAAACTTATTACATATTATAGAACCAGTAGTCAACATATTTAAATTACTGTGTAAAGTTGTATTATCACTAAAATTAATAGCACCTGCTACTGATTGAGCGTTAGTATCTATTTTATCTAACTTTTGTCCTAATGATGTATCCTGTGAATTATTACTAGTAATTATTGAATTAATTGTATTTGTATTTCCTGTTATTAATCCACTTAATCCATCTGATTGTAAAACATAACGAGCATCTGAACCTGCTATATCTAAAATAGATGAACACGAAAATAAACCTGATACTTGTAAATTACTTAATATTGTAGTATTATGATTTAATATTATTTTATCATTTTGAAAAGTTGAAGAATTATTAATTTCTACATCTCCAAAACCTCTTTGATTCAAAAACATAGTTGCTCCACTTAAATTTCCATAAACATAACTATCAAAATAATTATTATACATTTCAAAAAAGTTATTATAATTTCCAAAATTTGCTATTTTGAAAATTGAAGTAGTTGTTATATTATGAATTAATGTATTATTTAATACTGATGTGTTTAATTTATCTGTTAATAAATTATTAGTTGTTATTTTATTATAATAATCTGCTTCATTAAGTGAACCTCCATTCTGTAAATCTGATATTGCTGAAATATGTGAATTTACTGTACTATTTAATCCTGTTATTAAATTAGAATTAGAACTAATATTATTAAAATTAGTTGTTATAGTAGAATTAAATTATTTATTAAATGTGTATTAGATGAAATATTATTAATATTTGTATTAATTAAAATTAGAACTATGTTATTAAAATTAGTTATAGTAGAATTTAAATTATTTATTAAATGTGTATTTGATGAAATATTATTAAAATTTGTATTTGAAGTTATTGTCAGATTACCTATTAAAAAAGAATTTGAACTAATATTATTTGATAATACATTAATTTCTGTTTTGTCATATGTTTCAGTTATATCATAAAAATTAGCGTTTATCTGTTCCTTTGTGTAGGTGTCTGCTTGGTCTGCTTTACTATCTAATACTGTTTGAATGTCAGATTTACTCGCGTAAAGGTCTTCTATATCATTGACTGCTCCATCTTTTACTTGTCTAATTCTATTTGCTGTAATATCAAATATATTCATTAAGTTTTTGCTCATAATATTATATTATTAATTAGAAAATTAATAATATCATATTTTGTATTTAATCATAAAATGTTACAGAATTTGAACGGATTTCAAGTATACATTCATGAACCAAGAGCATATACATTCTCTCGGCCATTTTCTTTTCACTATATAATGTTGAACCATCCAACGCCTTTATTTTTATTACCATATTTGAGTTATTTTTAAGGTTCATACCAGTATAATTTGCACTTTCTAATTTTTGTAAATTAAAACCATACATAAAAGCGTGAGACCTGTAATCTTCTGCTCTAACTAAAATTGGTTTATCAGAACAATGCATAAGATGGGCGTACGCTTCACGAACACCTTGAATTTCTTGACTGGGTATGACTTGATTACCGATTACTAAAGAAGCGGATAAATCATATTCTGGGTTATAAATACCTACACCATTTGCTATATTCCCTAATGGATGATACATACGGTTATATTCTTTCAACAACTCTCCATAACCTCCAACATAAGTTTTTGCAGATGGGTTTGAAAAAGAAATACACAATTTATTTAATTTAGATACATTACGGACAATTGTAGTAAATACTTCAGTTTCAGCAGATGCTGTTTGTTCTTGCATGGTTTCAGTTTCAAATGTAATTGGAAGAGAGCCAGTTTCTAAAATTTTTGCGTATTCTGCATATAAACTATCGTCGATCGTATATACATTTCCTTTGAATAAAGGTTTTGTAACTGACCATGTATACTCGTATTTGAAGCAGTAAAAAGTCCTGTTCTAGTAACAATTGGTTTTAATACATCACTTGTTAAATATAATTCAACTGTTATTGGACAATAAGATAAAGGTATCCAGTTTTCACAAGTCTTAAAGCATTTTAAGTTTAAATCGAAATAGACATTAGCACCTTTACCCCCTTTAATTCCTCTAAAATTGTTATTGGTAACATTTCTAACGACTGCTTGAGTAGTAGAAGTTGCTGACGCATCACAAGTTAAAAACCGTCCATCGTGATTAAGAAGAGTGTTTCCAAAACCTAATGCTTCATCAATTCTTTTTTCTTCTGATGATTTTAATACATCTTTCATTGTACTCGCACGAGAAAGAGAATTTAAATCACATACAATGACATCACCCATTAACACACGCACCCTATCAAAGAAACCGGCTGTATCAATTGGTCTGAGTTCATTACTTGCTGAATTATCAGTGTTGTTTAGAGTAAATCCTAATAATAGAGATGGTAAGGACAACCATTGATTAGGTGGTCCAGTAATGTTAAATCTAATTACAGAATTTGTATCAGCGGTATATGTAGAAACCGATGAAGGATAAAAGTTTTTACTTTCTTTTGACCGAACATAAGAACCGCCATCTTTTAATTTAAATCTTAAATTCTTTTCAACAAGGACATCTTCAATATCTAATGTTTCCATAACTTATATATTTAATAATAGAAAAATATTATATTATTCTATTATTAAATTAATTTATTTTAAAGTGTGAATAATCTATAACTTCTTTTTTAGATTTTTTATTTAATAGTTTTTTAGATTTATTTTTAATATTATTATGTTCAACCTTATAATTAGGTTCGCGTAGCAACGCGAAGGCTTCGCGTTCATCCTCTACTATTTTCTTAATGTCTTCATAACTGACTTTCTTTTTAGGATTTATAGTGTTTTTTATATCATTATTAGGCATTATATATAAGACTACAAAATTTCCTTTACAGGTTCAATGCTTCTTGATACATCCTTGCCAGTATCACCATATAATGAGTGTTGATGAATTGTTAATGGGTTAAAACCTCCTCTATTTGATGTTATACTGCCTCTATCTAAAATACTGACTATATCTCCAAAATTTCGTATGCTTGTGTAGTTGTCATCGTTTTTGTTTGACATTGAAATAAAAGGAGCACCGTAAGTAGTTAATCTAATATTTCTATCAGGGTTATTTTGTAAATATTTTGCACTCGCACTACTACCCAATGAATGTGAAATAACTTCACTAATATTATGGTTTTCATCAAGTATATCGCTAATATCTCTATACCTTTCACTGAATGAACTTAAGCCAAATGGAATTGTAATATCACTTAAAATATCATTAATATTTGATTTAATATTAGACTTACCAAATGTTCCAGCAACATATAGTTTATTATTATCCAAATAATAACCTTTACCATTTGTATATGCTTTGCTTAATCCTTCTGTGTCAGATAAATTATTATTATATTTAGGTTTGAATAATGATTTTTCTTGTTGAATTTCATTAATTATTTTTCTATACATTTCGCTATGACCTTGATGAGTTGTTGAAGACAACTGATCAAGCTGATGAGTTGTTGAAGACAACTCATAACCTTGATGAAGTGGATTGTATGATTTTAATTTTCCTTCTTTTAAATGATATTTATTCTTCATTATATTAATTATTGATATTTTTTATCTAATTAATTAATATAATGAACTTTCGTAAAATATACATTGATACACGACATAGAAATCTAAATGAAAGTTTGAGCACTTCTGACTTTGTTATAGATTTACCAGAAACACAAGAAACAGGAGCAAATACAAAATTATATGTTCACGAATTATCACTACCTAATACTATTTATCCTATTGAAGAAAATGTAAATAATAGATTATATTTAACATTAGGAGGAATATTAACAGGAGCGCCAGTATATTATTTTATTGTAGCACCAGATAAAGGTAGTTATGTAGGTAGTGAATTAGCAACTGAATTACAAAATAAATTAAATACTGCTACTAATGGAACTGATGGAAATAGTGACTTTTTTAGTTGTAGTTATTCATTAAAAACAAATACTATAACTATAACTGTTAATTATGTTTCTTACTTTTTCGTAATTCATACAGATAAAGAATTGCAAACTAACTACAGTTTTAGTGTTGATTATGACAGAAGCCACACAATGTCTATTAACAATGTTTTAGGAAACACTGTTGAAAAAATCAATTTTGCGCCTGACCCTTTCGTTAGTGGGTTTGTTAATTTATTACCAATGAAAAATATTTACTTAACCAGTGATAGTTTAACTAATGGCAACCAACTAGCACCTTATGGAGTTGCTCGTGTACTAAAGAAAATTCCTATTACCGCTGGATTTGGAAATGTAATCTATGATAATGAGATTTTAATGAATGACGCTAATGATGTTTCAATGAGACATTTAAGACGCTTACATTTTAAATATGTTGATAGTTTTGGTAAAACTGTAGATTTACATGGGGCAGACAGTAGTTTTAGTTTAACATTTGTTGAAGGTTAGAAAAGCATATAATAAATATTTTAATATTTATTATATACTAATTATATTAAAATATTTTAATATAAATATTTATTATATACTAATTATATGGTTAAAAATATTGAAATAGTAGATGTAGGCAGTGAAAATAATGAAGCACCTAAAGAAGTAGAAGACAGTAAAGAAGAACCTATTATTAATGAAGAAAGTAAAGAAGTAGAAACTAATAATATTATAAATGAAGAAAATAATAAAGACAATACACCAGATAATAATATAGACGAACCACCAAACAAGAATTAAAATCTAAAACATACTCAACTGAAAAAGTGGAATGTCCAAAATGTAAAAAATATTTAACAAAATACACTTTCAGATATCGTCATAACTGTAATGGAATACCAGTTAAAAAAGAACCAGACCCTAACAAAGTTGTTCGAAGAAAAATTATGCATCCACAACAAGCAGAAGAGTTTAAAGATGATGTCTGTAATAGAGTGAAGGATAATTTACCAAAAGTTGATGAACAAGAAATAGAAAGAAGAGTTGAAGAACGATTGAAAAAACATTTAGAAACAACTGCTAATAAAGT
This sequence comes from Effrenium voratum, assembly GCA_963377175.1. Taxonomy (NCBI): domain Eukaryota; class Dinophyceae; order Suessiales; family Symbiodiniaceae; genus Effrenium; species Effrenium voratum. Next base: position 13,075 of record CAUJNA010001374.1, on the reverse strand, counting down.
ATTTGAAACTGCAAAAGATAGATACAATAATATTAAAATGGAACGAGATAATAAAAATAAACAGAAAATTAATAATTTAGCAAATAAAATTATTTAATCTAATTATTATTATATAATGATTATTGATAAAAAACAATTGCTTATGCACCGTAGAGAAATTTATGACAACGTTGTAAATAGAATAACAGAACCACAAAATAAAGACAAACCGAATATCAGTGATGTTATTGATAGAAAAGCAGTTTTTGAAACAAACAAACCAAAAAAGAAGAATAAATATAAATCAACTCAACATTACTATTATGAAGGAGACAACAAGGCACACCAACCTAATTACACATATTTTAAAGAATTACAAGAACAATTAGAACGTCATAGCGCTAAAAAAGATTATGCTGTATTTCAAAATAAAAGAAGATATCAAGAAGAAGCACAGGCGTATTTTAATGAAATTCAAAGGTTGGAAGGTGAAAAGTTGAGACATCACCCATCAAGTGAAACAGGTAAATCATATTCAGAAATTATTAAGAAGAAGAAAGGAATAATCAATCAATTAAGAAAGGATTTTAATTTTGATTAAATTAATTAGATTAATTAGATTAATAAATTATAATCTAATTAATTTAATATACTAATGAGATTAGACAATGAACAGATGAAAACATTAAAATCACAATTGAGATTAAGACCGTCTTATAATGAACTGATAAAGGAAATTACAAAGGAAGAATTTAAAAATAAGAATATAAGAGATGTAATAGACAGAAACGCTTATTATTTTCGTGATAGTCCATTAGGAACAGTGTATGATAATAATACAGTAGATTTGAGACAGCAACACTTTAAAAAAATGGTAGATGGAGAAAATCAAACAAAATATTTTGATATATCGAAGGATGATGAAATGGATGATTTAAGAGACGGTTCAATACAAACACTAAGTGCCACAATGGATGATGCAGAGGAACAACACGAACGACAAATCAGTCAAATTTCAAAAAGACTTAGTAGTGAACAAATAGCAGACCTACACCAACGAGCACAACGAGCAAAACAATTAGATGAAGATGACTGGCAGTCAGTAGCAACCGCAAAGTCAAGCAACTATGATGATTTACCAGCACTGGAACCGCTTATGACGCAAGACGAAGCAGTTAAACGAATTCAAGGGGCACAAAGAGGATTAACAACGAGGAAAGAAGACGAAGCAGTTAAACGAATTCAAGGGGCTCAAAGAGGATTAATGACGAGGAAAGAAGAAAGAATAGAGCAAAAAATGGACACCGCTGGCAGTTCATCCACATTACCAGCAAGACAAACAAGAACACATAAGGAAACTATTGACTATTCAACTGATATAAACCATTGGAAGGGAAGCACAGTAAAAGAAGAAGACATATTATTTCAATTACATTTAAGAGGAACAGGACTTACTGAAGAACAGGAACAACAATATTCAAACACAAAGAAAAAGGGGAAAGGTAAAAAGGAAACAGGTAGAACTTATTTAGTTGGACTGGTGGATAAACTTATAAACAGCGGAAAATGGACAACAGAAGTAAATGATGAATTGTTAAGAAAAAGAATGAATGATTGGAAAGATATGAAAGGAAAAGGCAAGGCAACAAAGGAAAAATAGATAATTTTACATAATTTATCAATAATTATATAAAATGATTAACAACCACAAGCAAGAGTTAAGGAAACGCCCTACTTATGATGAAATGCTTAAACAAGCAATCACAAGCAAAATGAAAACAACAGTTATATTGAAGAAATACAAAAAAGATATGTTATTGAATAATTTTGATTTTGATAAAATGGATTTAATGAATTATAAAAATAAAGAAAGATATATGAACGCAGAAGTTATGATGGCAGACAAGGCAACACAAACGCTTAACAAAGAAAACAAGGCAACACAAACAGACCTACCAAATGATAAAGCGACACAAACTTATAATTTTGATGATGAGACAAAAATATTAGGCGGTTCTTCAAAGAGTTTCAAAAGCAAACTGATAACCAAGGCTGAAGCAGAAGCATTAGCATTTACATATGACCCTGATTTATATGATGATGACGATGATGATGATGATGATGACAAAAAAGATGATGACATTGATAAATATAGAAAGAAATTATTTATGTTGATGAGGATTATAGAATTTATGATGAGGTCAGGTTTTAGTATAGGACAAATAGTAGCACATTTAACATATCACACTACATTAACTACAATTCAAGGTTCAGAGTTATTAATTAATTTAACAATGAATTCATTAGTAACATCATACGATATAGCAACTGCTATAATGAATTGGTTGAATACAAATGTTAGTGAGGAAGTTGAATTAAACACTTCCCCGCCTATTAGCGTTAATAGTTCTCCGCCTGTTGAGCTGAGCTCAATAGCTGATGATGAACAAAGTTCATCATTACCTATCACTGTTAATAGTTCTTCAACGCATACTGTTAATTCATCATCATCATCAGAAGAAAATTCTAATTATGAAATAGCTCCACCTACTGACATCCTGTTCCTACAGATGCTGAAAGTGAAAATGAAGATAAGGATAAAGATAAGAATAAAGAAAAACAATAAAATAATAATAATAATAATAATAATAATAAATAATAATCAAATAAAATAAAATTAAAATACCAGAATTTGTAAAAATGCCTTAAAGAAATAGCGACTTTATTCTATAAGATAAATGCCATTCTATAGCAGACACTCAGATGATGGAAGAGATAGATTTTTAGGAGGAATACATGATGAAGATGATTATAATGACTTTATGAATATGTTATTTATGAATAGTAGTTTTGCTGATGACATTGAAAGACATTATAAAAGTTCAGATGCTGATGTGTTGCCAAGTCCTACTGATAGCGAAGAAACAAAAGAAAATTACATCGCTTCGAGCAATCCCCACCCCGACGGGGATTAAACGAAGTTGCTTATTCACAGCCCAAAGCAACACAAAAGCATCACCCTTTCCGAGCCTCAGGGCACACTCAAAGCACGAAGGCACCAACATAACATATAAACCCAACTGTGTGCCAGGCGGGACATTAAGCAAAACCAGACCGGCGAGCTGCTTTCGCGGGATACTGGCGTCATCCACTGACGAATACTGGCGAGCCGCTCCGGCTCGATACTGGCCGGATACTTGGCAGGATCCACTGGCAAGGGATACTCAGCGGGATACTCCACTGGCGAGCTACTCTGGGATACCCAGCGGGATGCTCGGCGGGATCCACTGGCAGGCTTGTCTGGTGGGATACTAGGCAAAACCCACTGGCGAGCTACTCTGACGGGATCCACTGGCGGGCAGCTCTGGTGGGATACTCGGCAGGATTTATTGGCGAGCTACTCTGGCGGGATACTCGGTGGGACCCACTGGCGAGCTACTCTGGGATACTCAGCGGGATACTCGGCGGGATCCGCAAGCTGCTCTGGCGGGATACTCGGCGGGATCCACTCGCAAGCCGCTCTGGCGGGATACTCGGCGGGACCCACTGGCGAGCTACTCTAGGATACTCAGCGGGATACTCGGCGGGATCCTGGCAGGATACTCGGCGGGACCCACTTGCGAGCAGCTCTGGCGGGATACTCGGCGGGATCCACTGGCGAGCCGCTCTGGCGGGATACTCGGCGGGATCCACTGGCGAGCCGCTCTAACAGGATACTCGGCGGGATCCACTCGCGAGCCGCTCTGGCGGGATACTCGGCGGGATTGACTGGCGAGACGCTCTGGCGGGATACTTGGCGGGATCCACTGGCGAGCCGCTCTGGCGGGATACTTGGCGGGATCCACTGGCGAGCAGCTCTGGCGGGATACCACTGGCGAGCTGCTCTGGCGGGATACTGGGTGGGGGCGTGGTGTAGAAGCATCGCAAACGCGGATTCCAACATAAAATCTAACAACCCCTTCCTGTCGGGTGGGGAATAAAGAGAAACAATATCAAAAGGATTATCATAAAAAATACTTTCAAGAAAAACTTAATAAACCTTATACATGTAATATTTGTGGGAAATCAATGGCCAACAGTTCTAACAAATCAAGACATGAAAAAAGTAGAAAGTGCCAGAGTATTAAAAGTAAAGTCTAATTGGATAATATTAATTTAATTTTAATTAATATAATCCAATTTCAATATATGAGTAAACTAAGTAATGAGGAGATAATGAGCAATATCTACTATGATTTAGAAACAGGTTATGGTTCTAAACAAAGCTTATACAATCAAGCAAAAGAGAAAGGAGCAAGTGTAACATTAGAAGAAGTGGCAAAGTGGTTGAAGAAGCAACCTAACAAGCAAATAAAGCCGTATCAGAATTATAACAGTTTCTTAGTGCCATATGCCAGAGCAGAATTTCAAATAGATATTATGGATATGAAAATATTTAAGAAAGAAGATGAAGAACGCTATGCATTGATTGTAATAGATGCTTTCAGTAAATTAGGTTTTGTGCATCCAATGTTTCAAAGAGACAGTCCAAACGTTTTGAAAGGTTTGAAAGAAGCATTTAAAGTTATGGGTGAGCCTGTGGAAATCTTTTCTGATGATGATGGAGCATTTAAAGCAGAAGTAAAGAAATATTTAGATGATTTAGGTATAATACATAAAACAACACTAACGCATGCTAATATTGTTGAACGCTTTATCAGAACCATGAAAAAAGGAATAGGAGACAGAATAAACTTTACTAAAGGTAGATGGACTGATATGTTGAAACCTACATTAAAGAAATATAATAGCGCTATTCACTCATCAACTGGAATGAAACCAAATGAAGCGCATGATGATGACAACAGAGCAAATGTAAAAGCAAACCTTACACTGAAGCAAAAGCATATGAGGAAATATCCTAAATTATCAGTTTCAGACACAGTGAAAATATACCAAAAAGGAAAAGGTAATTATACATCGAGGAAAGAAACCAACCCAAAGTGGACAGAAAGGAAATACAAAATAGAAAAGATAGAAAAAGATATAACATTACAAACATACTATGTCTTGGAAGGATTGAAAAAGCATTATTTGCGCCATGAATTATTACTAATTGAAAATTGAAAATTAAAAATAATAATTTAGACTGATAATTAGTTATTTAGTTCTTAGAATTTTTGACTTTAAAAAGACTTAAAGAGAAAAACCATAATTAAATTATATAGATAATAATATGAATAGAGATTTACCGCCAGATGAAAACACTAAAATAGTTAAGTATCTTCTTAAAGAAAATTTAGGAGAATACAAAGTAAATAATAAAGGTAAAAAACTTAAAACCATAATTATAGGAAACAATCAGTATAGATATAATCCAGAAAAACCAATAAGTAATAGATTGAGTAAGAGACTTGAAGCAGTAAAGAAAACTAATGACTACAAAGCAAATCAAATCAGAGAAAGAGTAGGAGCAAGAACGGTTTTAAAACATGCTATTAAGAAAAAAGCAGTAATAACAGAAGAAAGAAGCGCCTTTAGAGCATATGCTAACGCCTACACAATTTCAAACATTCATTTAAAAGAGTTGAACGGATTGACTTATTTTAATTATCAATTTGACAAACTTAATGAATACTTGAAAGAGAATAGAGGAATGAAACTTAATGCTACAATAAATATGAAAGTTATGAACTTATTTGATGAGGAGAGAAACGTAACAGTTAGGACAAGGTCGTACACTATTGTAAATGAAGAGGATTTAAGGAATGCTTTGAAAAGAATGAGACCTGATGTTGAAACAAGAATTTTAGATATGGCTTTGTATCAGTCAGGATTAATAATTAGCAATATTAATAATATTCATATCATGTATAATAAATATAATCCGACTAGAGCTGGCAAATATTGAACTTCCAGAATGGATTAAAAAGAAAAAGGCATGTATCAATATTAAAAATCAAGATGACAAGTGTTTTAAATATTCTATTGAGTGTGGATATTGTAAAATTTGTGATAAAGCGCACCCTGAAAAGATGTTTCATTACAAGAAGATAGAAAGTGATTTGATTTTTGATGGTGTGAGTTTTCCTGCTAATAATAATGATATAGATATATTTGAAGAAAATAATAAATCAATATCCATTAATGTTTATGAAATTGATGATAATGAACAAATTGTTATTAGTAGAAAATTGAATAATAAAGATGCTTCTTTTCATGTTGATTTATTAAGAGTTGATGATGAGGATTGCAGTCATTATGTGTATATAAAGAGTTTGAGCAGACTTATTAATAATCAAAAAAGTAATCATAATGGTAAGTCCTATTTTTGTAAATATTGTAATCATGGATTTAGAAATGAAGAATTATTAAATAAACATTATGATAGTGGATGCATGGAAGTTGATGGTCAACAAATAGTAATGCCTAAGCCTTATGAGAAAGTTAGTTTTAAGCATCACTTCAAAAAGTTAAGATGTCCTTTTGTTGTATATGCTGATTTTGAATGTTTGACAGAGGAACTGAAAAAACCTGATGAAGATGAACACTTTTTCTTATCAAGAGCATAAACCGTGTGGTTTTATGCTTAATATGGTTAATGCTGTTGATAATACAAATTATGAATTTATGTATCGTGGTAAAGATGCTGTTGATGTGTTTTGTCAAAAACTTAATGAGATTAGGGCAGAAGTAAAGGAGAAGATGGGAGAAAACGAAAAAATAGACATGACTGATGAAGACAAAGAAGATTTTAAACATGCTAAAAACTGCTTTATTTGTGGAGATAAGTTTAGAATGAACTATAAGAATGCCAAGGAAGCAGAGAAATATAGAAAAGTTAGAGACCATTGTCATTTTACAGGTAAGTATAGAGGTTGTGCTCATAATGTTTGCAATCTTAATTTTTGTAATAGATATTTTAAAATTCCTGTATTCTTTCATAACATGAAAAATTATGACGGTCATTTAATTATTCAAAATGCGGATAAATTAAGTAACAACAATAAAATAGGTGTCATCGCTCAGAACAGTGAAAAATTTATTAATATCAGTTTTGAAAGTTTGAGTGTTAAAGACACTTTTGGGTTTTTAACTGCTTCATTAGATAAGTTAGTTTCAATGAGTAAGTATGATAATACAGATGAAGAAGATAAAAGTAAATGGTTATTGCGTGAAGACTGGAAAGATAATTTTAGGTTTAGTAGTAAAAATGATTTGATTAAGAGTGAGAAATGTCTAGATTTATTAACTGATAAAGGCGTTTATCCTTATGACTACATGAATTCATTTGATAAATTTGATGATGAGCAATTACCGAGTAAGGATGATTTTTATAGTCAGTTGAGTGAAGAAGGTATAAGTGTTAACGACTATGAAAGGGCAAAAATTATATGGAAGCATTTCGACATTAAGAATATGGGTGAATACCATGATTTATATTTGAAAACTGATGTATTATTATTGACTGACATTTTCGAAAATTTAGAGATGTATGTATGAAATATTATGGATTGGACCCTGCTTATTATTATACATTGCCTAACTTTGCTTTTGATGCTATGCTTAAAATGACTGGTGTAGAGATTGATTTAATATATGACCAAGAAATGTATGAAATGATAGAAGCGGGACTTAGAGGCGGGATGTGTATGGTTTCTACTAAAAAAGTTGAAGCAAATAATAAATACATGGGAGAAGAATATGATAAAAATAAAGAAAGTAGTTATATTAACTATTTTGATGCTAATAATTTGTATGGGTTAAGCATGATACAAAAACTGCCATATAAAAATCTAAAATGGGATGATACATTAAAAGAAGAAGACATTATTAATTACAAAAATAATAATATTGGATATATTCTAGAAGTTGATTTAGAATATCCTAAAGAATTACACGATTTACACAATGACTATCCAATGGCACCTGAGGTTATGAATGTTAAAGCCGACATGCTGTCAGATAAACAAATTGAAATTTATGAATTTTTAAATCATAAAAAACCTACGGATGAGAAAACAAATAAATTAGTATTGAATTTAAATGATAAAGAAAAATATGTAATCCATATAAGAACCTTGCAATTTTATTTGAAGCAAGGGTTAAAACTTAAGAAAATTCATAGAGCAATTAAATTTGAACAAAAAGAAGTTTTAAAACCTTACATTGAGTTTAACACTGAGAAGAGGAAGAATGCTAGAAATGATTTTGAGAAAGATGTTTACAAATTGATGAACAATGCCATATTTGGAAAAACAATGGAGGATAAGCGAAAACATTTAGACTTTGAAGTTGTGAGTGATGAAACTAGATATATGAAGTGTGTAAGTAATCCTAACTTCAAACATAGTCATATCATTAATGAAAATTTGGTTGGAGTTGAAAAGCAAAAAACAAAGTTGAAACTAGACAAACCTATATTTATTGGGATGAGTATTTTAGATTTGAGTAAGCAACACATGTATAAATTTTATTATGACGTTATGAAACCTAAATATGGAGATAATATTAAAATGGTATATACTGATACTGATAGTTTTGTATTTCATACTAAAACCAATGACATTTATGAAGACCTTAATACAATTAAAAAAGAATTAGATTTTTCAGATTATCCTAAGGAACATAAATGTTATGATGATAATAACAAGAAAGTATTAGGTAAATTTAAGGATGAATTAAAAAGTAAAATAATAACAGGGTTTATAGCTCTTCGTCCTAAATGCTATGCTTACTCAGTTTATGGTGATGATAAAAAAATATAAGAAATGTAAGGGCATAGCAAAAGGCACAGTAAGACGTCAAATGAAATATGAAGAGTTTGAGACGGTTTTAAAAACTAATGAGGTTATACATAAGTCATTTAATAGTATTAGAAGTAAAAACCACAGAATTTTTAGTATAACAACTAAAAAAATTGCTCTTAGTAGTTATGAAAACAAAAAATATTGGATAGATAGTGTAAACTCACTTGCTTACGGCCATTATAAAATAAATTCTTTGAAAACGACTTAAAGAAATATTGACTTAATATATTAAGAGGAAAAATGACACTGTTTAATTATAGTAAGTGTGAATGTTGTAATAATAAAAAGAATGATATTAATTTTACATTGTATAACTTATTACCTGCTAATCTGTGTAATAAAATAAGTGAATATGATGTATATTGTAATCAATGCTGTATAACAAGAGACCTTGAAAAGTTGTTTGTTGAAGAATATAAGGATAAGGGATATACAAAGTTTCAATTAAAATTGAAATTCTTTATGAAATATCAAAAAGATTTCCTGTATATTTTTGTCATAAAATTGATAGAGAGTCATTTGAAAAAGAAATTGATGAGTTTTTTAATAATAAAGATTTGATTAAAAGGTTTGGAGGAGAACTAAGCATTAAACCATATAAATCATTTGCTAAAGAATTTCGTGATTTGTTTGAAGAGATTGATTGGCATTTATTAAGCAAAGATAAAATAAACAAGGTCTTGAATGAATTTAGAATAACTAAATATCATGTATGGTATTACTACAACACTAAATATAAAGTATGTCTATTGCTGTATTTATTCTTTTGGGAATATATTTATTCAATAATAGGAAAAGACAATATCAAATATATAGACATTGGTGATATTGATAAATATGTAGATTACATATTTGAAGACATATTGCCTGACTGTTATCTTAAATCCTTAATTCTTAATTGAAATATAATTATAACATGTAAAATATTATATGCTATAATTATACTATACTTATGGTTAGTTTCTTAATTTTTATTAATGCCTTAAAAATGACTTAAAGAAATATTGACTTAATATATTAAGATAGAAATGAACGGTGATAAAATCAATAATTATATCAATAAAAAATGCTATGATTGTTGTCACTTCAAAAAAGAAAATATGGAATTGTATAAATTAAATTTACCTAATGGAATAATAAATAATATTATTGATTATTCAATGGATGAAGAATATGTATGTGAAAATTGTAAAACCTGGAGAGATAACCAAGCTATAATCAAATGTTGTTGAGATTAAAAGGAAGACATAATAGAAATGTAGAAGATGACATTTTGATATTTTTAACTGTGTATAAATTACCACCTTACGTTTATGTTAAACAGTTTCTTAAAATCAGTAAGAAAAAATATGAAATGATTTATGATATATTAAGGATGTTGTGTCATAGTCAAAAGAAAGGAGAAGATATTAAAGAATATATCAAATTTTATATTGAAATTTATAAAAAGTTTAATGTTAAAAATACATTGAGAGATATTAATATTATTTTTAAAATGATGTATGAAATAAATGAGATTTGTCAATTAAATTATTATCCTGTACTGAAATTATAATCATACTATAATTATCACATGTAAAATATTATATGTTATAATTGTAATATATTTATCGTTTGTAAAGATTGAATTATTATAATTTGCTTATCTCTTTCAAAGTGCGTTGTTTAGACTTGGTATGCTTCTTCAATTTTTTCGTGCTTTGGCTGTTTGTTTTTGTTTTGTTTGATGCTCTTGTGATATTTTTTGTTGGTATGTTGCTTTGATTTTTGTTGATGTGTGTTTTTGAGTTTGGGTTCTTTGATGATTTAGAGTGTTGCTGTTTTGTTGGTATGCTTGTTTGAATTATTTAATGTTGCATGCTGTGATTAAATATTTTTGTTGCTGGTTGTGATTATTTATTTTGTTTGCTTGTTGTTCTGGATTTTGTTTTCTGTTTGTTGTGTTGCTGTTGGAGAAAAAATAGTAGAAAGAATAATTCTTTGAATTCTCCTTTTACTATTTTTTGGGGGGAATGGGGGGGCATGGGGCAGGGAGGGCAGGCACGGCATATGGCGCCGGCCGCACGCTGTTCAGGCAGCGGCCAAGCTGAACGACACAGGCAACACTAACCGCAGCGCAAGCCAGCAATCTCAGCTTCGAGCGCCGTGCGCGTTTCCTTTCTGACTTGAAGGCTTCCTTCCCAGCAAGGGCTACTGCTAACAGCAGGCCAACAGCTTGCGCCAACAACAGCTGAGGAAACGGCAGGCCAACAGCTTGCATCAGAGTGTGGCAGGACAGCGCTTTGCAGGTCTCATCGTTTGACTGCCGAGTGTGTGGCAGGAAAGGCGGGCTTAGGGAAATGTGGTCAGCCATCATCTGCGGAAGAACATTGGGGCAGGCATCAGCACGGGCACGGCGTATGGCACCGGCCGCGCACTGTTCAGGCAGCGGGCAAGCTGAGCGAAGCGCAGGCCAGCAAACTTAGCTTGGAGCGCCGTGCACGCGCCACTCAATGCCTCCAGGTGCGCCAGCGCGCGCGAGGGCAAACACACATGACCAGCAGCCTGCCTTCAGCTCCACTTTGTCAGCGTTTCCCTCCAGAACATCATCCTGGCAGCGCGTCAAAGGGCAAATGAACGGGCAGCTCAAAACCTCGAAAAAAGCACCTGCCGTTGACACGCAAAACCCCAAAACCAGTGAAGCGTTGGGGAAAGAAACTAGCCCTTCGCAGCTTGCGCTCTTACTGCAAGCGCCTCCTCTGCAGCTTTGCCTCTGCGTCGGTCGCCTCAGCACTCAGAGCAGCGCGTTTAGCCGCACGCTTGGACCCAGGAAGTCACTCCGGGCGCTGCAGGCAAGTGGCAAAACGTAGGATACGGTGTGTTGGCAAGCTGCTCGCACAAAACATTGCCGCAACGCTGGGGCCTTCTCTTCAGTCTGCACTTCCGCCCAAGATCCATCCTCCCTGGTAGGATGAATGCGCACAGTCTTTCAGTCAATTTGGGCAACACTATATCGAGCGACGCCTGTCCTGCACTGTTTCCAGCACGAACTCATGTTTGTTGAGTACCGGGGCTGCCTCTTGGCACAGAAACGCAATTTGGGGATGTGTCACACGTGGCCCCCTACAAGTGGACACAAGTGGCTAGCTTGCTTTGGGGTTTCTCAATGCAAGTTTGCTCAGGACACGACGCTCAGCCGTGAGGGCAGGCCTCATTTTTGCACTCGCGCGAGAACATTGCCGGGAACGACCTCGGTGCAAAAGCAGGGAAGAGACCGCGAACACAACTTTGCACGGCAGCAGGTGCGCAGCATCCAAGGTCTTGTCAGTGGAGCTGGGCCCGAAATTGCAAAGAAAAGGCTTGTTGCTTGACACGGCAAAGGCTGCAGAATCTTAGATGGGCCTCTCCTAGCTCTTCCTTCAAAACTGCCATGAAATCCCCTAACCTATTGCTGGTGTTTGCGGTGGAGGGGGGAAGAAAAGCCAGTTCTACTGATTGCGTGGATCACACACAGGCGCCGTCCCATGTCCACGCTAAACCGACCACTAAGTTCGAATAGTGTTCTGGACCTCAGGCTTCTCCAGCCACAAGCCCAGGAGAACACGTTGCTCAAGGATTGCTCAGCTCTTTCCTCAGAAGCATGTTCAGAAGAGCGTGGCCGGGAAAAAGGCTGAGGACGCAGGATGGACGCGCGCAGAGGCGTGCGGATGGGTGGATGGGCCCGGGCCGTGCGGCCTGACGGCATGCTCCCTCCCACCATAGGCCTTCACGGCTGAGTTCAACATGCCGGCGCCCAGCCAAAGTAGAGAGTGGTTACGGGGGTCTCAAGCCCCACTTGGTCGTCAGTTTATGTTCGGGTTGTCGTTTTCCGCTTCGCGTTGCGAGGTTCGCCAAACTTCCGCGCGTTTTTTGCAGGACCGTCTCGAAACGGTGTCGCGCGCTGCAGATCTCAGCAAGTCGCAGTGCAGGCTTTCGATTTTTCGCGTTTGACGGCTTGTTCCGGCAGCGTCCCGGCAGTTTCCGGTCGTATTCCGTCAGTTTCGGTCGTGTTCCGTCAGTTTCCGGTCGTGTTCCGTCAGTTTCCGGTCGTGTTCCGGCAGTTTCCGGTCGTATTCCGTCAGTTTCGGTCGTGTTCCATCAGTTTACGGTCGTGATCCATCAGTTTCGGTCGTAATCCATCAGTTTCGGTCGTGATTCATCAGTTTACGGTCGTGATTCATCAGTTTCGGTCGTGATTCATCAGCTTACGGTCGTGATCCGTCAGTTTCGGTCGTGATTCATCAGTTTACGGTCGTGATTCATCAGTTTCGGTCGTGATTCATCAGTTT